>JBAIZL010000006.1:22104927-22492427 GCA_036971475.1 Prosapia bicincta | reverse complement strand
ATTGGAAACGTTGTGTTAGCTGTTCCATGCAAGTCATTTAAATAGCCCCTATTTGTGCTAAGTTCATGTTTTAAAGTGATTTGTTTAACCTTTTATTTTAATTCATTTGCTGTGTTATTGTTATCGTCTTATTTGCATTTGTATAATTTATTTTTATTTTATTTTGGCTCCCGAGGAGATTTCATTAGTGAATCGAAACGTTGACCAATGTATTGAAAATCTACTTTTGAAGTTCAGTTTTGTCTGAAAATGGTCGTTATGAACTTTGAAATTATTAACAATGGACGAAGAAGTAGACAACAATTATTTTCTTCAAGTTGTTTGTTCTATAAATGACGTAAGAATAATGCGCTAAAGAGATTTCAATTCTTGCGAACATGCCGCGTTGTTAAAGTGCCGATCCGATGAAGGCGACTTTAAGCAAAGAAGTCACCAATTCCCAGGACAATAAATCCACACAATGCCGCGCCGGCGTCACGCAGGTGTGGCGGAGCGCGTGTCGGGAACTTCGCGGATGTCCCGGCGGACCGAAGTTCCCATGAATCATTGTTCCACTCCGGATCTGTCTCCTCCAGGAATACACACACCTATTTAGATCAAGGACGTGGATAAGATTCTAATTAAGCCGCTATTATTGGACGCGTCAATCATGGCGTGGGTTTTACGTGCTTGGCGAGAGGTGTGTGTTTTTACACGCCCTACGAGTTTACTTTATACAAACAGAAACGGTGATGTTGCGATGTTGGCAACAATGGTAAACACTGGCGTAGTAATTCCGTGCGGATTCTTTTCCCGCCTAAACGTGACATTACTAATTAGTAATACATGAAGCTACAAAATTTACATCCATTGTTTAGATTTTTTTTTGTTATTTTAATCAAATATGGACAACAGTTGCTTTAATTTTAGAGCAGTGCCTTTCCTTTCTGTTGTCCGTTTTGGTCAGGTTTTCTTCAAGGGCGTTCCTGGAACTACAATTCACACACAGTCACGGTGCACGATAGAGCTTGAAATGTTGCGTACATTACGTTCCAAATATCGAACTATTTGCACGGGACTGCCTTCAGTAACAGCCGCTGACGAGCGTAGCATTGATTAAGCCTTGTAGCAATCTAGGCAACCTGCACAGCAGATGTTTTGCAGGGATAAAATCTAAAGTATAGTGCAGACCCAAGGTAACCGTGCACTTGGCCTCGAGAGATCGTAGTAGCCGAGACGGGAGGTAGTGAGTCAGTATAAATACTTCCCTACAAACATGATAAGGACTGTCAAAACACTGACTTGTATAAGAAGGTTAAGATGAATTCAATGATAAATTAGTTTCGGAGAAATATCGGATGTACAAGATGTTGATGTGTAGAACATTATGAATTTGTAACTTGATTTCAGAAGTGGTAGTACACTAAAAAGTTCGGGCGATCTCTCAGTGGTCTGCACTATACTCCGGGTTATAAAGTAAGTTAGGATATCTCACATTTGGCAAATTCGAGATGAATTATTTCGATGTAGATGTATATTTTATTTAAAAGTAATGTAATAATGTGATACATGATGTCAGTTATTGGAAATGCTTCTAAAGTTGCTACGTATTTTGATAACGGACGTTTGGTCACGACTTCTGTCTGTGCTGCTGTAAAGGCCCGTATATTGGTGAATCTTGTCCCAGTAAAACCTAAGATTTACCAACTTTTAATGAAAACGTCCAAACTCTTCTCTGGTCTTCGAACTTTTGTCATCTTACACTCGGTAAACCTTAAGTTTGACCTCAGACACCTGTTAAATGTTACCTTACCTAAGCTTAATGGGCGACCTGGTTGCTAGCCATAATCGTTACTAAGATATACTCATTGTTTTATTCCCAATACCAACATTTACGCACCTTCACTAGCAGTACCCAGCATCTCCGAAACTGTAAAACCCAGCAAAACCTCGAACACTTCCGTGATCATCGAAAATTAATTCATGGAAATTATTTATGTTATGAAAAAATTCTTTATAGTATTTATTTATTACGATAAAATATATCAAGGTTTTTAAATTAACCTGGAAATATTTGTACTTAAATCAGCTTTTTTTTCTAAATACAGGTAGAAGTTCACTAACAGAATAAATAGGCTATAGGACCCAGTGTATTAGAAATCTTTAAAAAATTATCAATTTTTCGTGAAATCTGAACTCTCACTTAATAAGTCTATTAAACTTTAACTCTCATATAATACATAGATTTAAGAATGTCTTATAGACGTTTATATTTCCATGTCAGTTTACTCACGTGCGCGCGCACACACGCTGTTTTACCATATACATTGTATTCTACTTTATCTATTGTTGTGCAAAATATCAAGTCTTATATTTTTAACATTGCATAAATTTAATCCACTTCTTTCCTCAAGGCCACCACGTTTCACCTGTCACCATTATAATTATATAATAATTATTTTTTCCATTGCGATTGCTTTCATTATAATATATCTGGAATAATTATTTATCGATTTTTCATACTGTGGAGATAAGTTGTAATTCCCGTTTCTATATTTTTGCTATCTTTATTTTATTTCAACATTTCTGTTAGTTTGTAACAATCTTGATGCATCAAAATACAATTTACAACCTTTAGATTATGTTACATATATCAGGGGTTCTCAACCTTTTAGGCTCTGAGCCCCCCTTCACACTTTGGTGTGAGGTCACGCCTCCCTTCACGGATTAAGTTAATTTAGACTTATATATGATCAATTTACTTACAATATGTTTAAGTAATAACCAGAAAAATGTTCGCTACTTTTGTAGTGCTAGTGTGAGGGCTGGCACTGTTTCTCGTTAACTATTTTTTGTATGTTTGGATGACATTTTGACAAAGAACACCGCAGGTCACTTTCCATATCTAGTCTGGTTCGATATTTAGATTTTATATTAGCCAAGGCTGAAAATCCTGTCTCGCATAGATAAGTTGATGAAAATTGTACAAGCAACTTGACTGCCTCCATTGCTACTTCTGGGTAAACAGGAAGATATAGTAGCCAGAAATCTTCGAGATCCATGTTTGGGAAATCCAATTTAGCTTTGGAATCACATTGCAAGTCAATTGTTTGTTCTTGAATGTGATCAGGAGGTATATCAATGTTGATTGGAAATGGGTCTCTTGTTAACGTTAATTCCCAGTTTTCCGAGCTTATATCTGGTAAATATGCTCCAATTTTGTTCTTCAGAGACAACAAATGCTCAGATATTAGGTCCTTCATTTCATTTACTAGGTCTT
Organism: Prosapia bicincta; assembly: GCA_036971475.1. Lineage (NCBI taxonomy): Eukaryota > Metazoa > Arthropoda > Insecta > Hemiptera > Cercopidae > Prosapia > Prosapia bicincta. Next base: position 22,489,168 of record JBAIZL010000006.1, on the reverse strand, counting down.
TTGGAAGACTTTGGGTATCATCGACGAGATTTTGGAAAGGAAGAAAAGTTCGTTGAGTATAGAAATAGAACTTTATAGCTCTATTAAGCTATAGAGAAATTTCAATGATTGTGTGTTTGTGTCCAACATCAAATTCAATTTTTTTAAAAATTTGTTGACGCCTCCCCTGGAATTCTTCTACGCTCCCCCAGGGGGGCGCGCCCCCCAGGTTGAGAACCGCTGATTATTATAATATTGATTGGACCCGATATGTTAAATGCCTAGTAGGCCTTATTAGTTTATTCAACCGTCTTATTAATTTTCTGATTAGTATATTTTACTCTTACAACTAGCATTCCATTGTTAATAGTTTAATTGCTCTTAAGACATTTTTTTCATTTATTTGTTACCCAGGGTTTCAAACTGGGCAAGGTTTAGGACGAAATCGTCAAGAGAGTTTATCGTCTGATTTACAGAGTTGCTTGTTTAACGTTCATTCGTACTATATTTCAATTCATTTTATTAGTTCTCTCTCTCTCTCTCACACACACACATACACACACACACACACACACACACACACACACACACACACACACACACACACACACACACACACTCACACACACACTCACACACACACACACACACACAAACACACACACACACACACACACACACACACACACACACACACACACACACACACACACACACACACACACACACACACACACACACACACACACATATGTACACCGCACACAAACGCACTCCAAACACACACACACCCGCGCGCGCGCACGCATGCATGCACAAACGCACACCAAACACACTCACACACGCACTCACACAATAACCTAACTTATTTAAAATACGTTTTTTCTACGTGTTATATTATAATTACCTGACCTTTCTATAGTGACACCTTCAGGTTTCTAAATAATCAACAATCATATAAAATTTAGCATCAGTTGCATTTATTCCTCTGACATCCAATTATTACACATTATACCAATTTACAATAATACGATGCAGTGACAAAGATTGATTGCTTAGCTAATACTACAATTTCTAAAAAGGTAGACTCTTGAGGCTTTAGATTTTTAATGCAATAAAGTTTAATAAATACAACAGTGTTATATTGCTCTTACTTTCATGTCGTTATTACGGGATCTTCTATAAAAAGTCGTGAGAAATAAACTAGATTAATTTTTATAGTTACAATTAATTAAAATTTGTTCAGAATTTACTAAACTATAAATCTCTGTTGGCTGAATCTAATGTAAGACAGAAAGTACTTGAAGTACTAGATCCCGAGTTCCTGGAATCTAGACCGTTGCGTTAACTGCTTCACTGCACTTTCACACATAAAATCTTACTTCCTAATTTCTTTACTATCTGCCTAATTCATTCACGTCGCACTTTTAAAATTTACACATAAAAAACTAACAATTCCCTTAACTCTTCTAACAAATTGACCTTTTTTTAAACATTTCGTACAACTTTGTCCCCCCCTCCTAATATGTCTGCCTTCTTCTGAAGTTCCTCCAAGACTTTTTTTCCGATGATTTTGGTAGTTTTTTCCCACCAGCATAATCTCCCCCCTTACGTATTTTAGTTAATTGGTTGATTCCTACACAGCTTTTACAAATAGCCTTCCTAACGGTACAGTGTTATTTTCCCTGGTTATTTTGGTCACTTGGAATTCTTTATTCAATAGGTTTCCCACAGCACAGGTTTATGACTACCCCTGAAATAGAACAATGGTTAAGCCCTCTTTGTCGGTACTTTAGTGAACTATTCTTGGTCATTCGTTCCTTAATATTTCTGAAAAGTATTATTATTTTGAAAAAGAACGAAATTTATACTATATGCTTCATACTTTTATGTTATAATATATATGTATGTATATTATAACATAAAAGTTATATATATATATTATATTACATACTTGTTAAAAGTATCGACCGTTAATAAAATAATTTTTATTCATACACTCAAGCTAAAATACATTTTTATAATATTGTAGTAAATGAAACGTGATGTTAATACAGTTTTTTTTCTATTAATTCAGTTATTAAATTTATTGAAACTAAAATTTAACAGAAAACTTTTCAAAAGAGGGAACGTATGCAAAATAGTTATTTCGTCCTATTTGGCTTAATACGTGGTAACTTATGGTTTCATAAAACAGATGATTTTATGTTGTTGATAATGTGACGGAAAAGCTGTTTTAACTCATAGATTATGTTACTATATTTATATTACTTGTAATTATTTAATAGGAAGTAACTAAAATAAAAGTTTTCTTTGTTGACTTAAGTAGGAATCAACTTTAAAAAATTGTGTTTATATTACTCGTTTAATGTGATTGTGGTATGTTATATTGTGACTTGCAGGTAATGGATCTTAACAATAAACCTATTTTCGATTTCGATTCTTGTAATGTACCTGGAAATAATACCTGGTCTTATATTTAAACAAACAAAATTATTCCTCTGCATCAAATTATGTCGTTTTGTTATATACTTCAAACGCAAAGATAAGTTTTTCTATTCTTTTTCTTCTTTGAATTCCCGGGAACACTCCACAGCTGCTATGTCGACGTCATTCTTGAACCTAGTTTGTTGTGAAGTTTTCGCCGCGTGAAGTGAATTGAATAAACTCGTTACAGACCGCGTGGGTTAAACCGGCAACTATTTCGTAGATTTATTCTGAAATTTAATAATAACTGTCCACAGAGCATAACTGTCAAGAGGATATGTCGCCTAGAGCGGCCATATTGTTGTAATGTGAGACCTGTAACGGGGTACGACGCGGATGTGTGCTGCAAACACAGCTTGTTTGTTGGCATTATAAGGTCGGTTGGGACAGGAAATCTTTTTTAAAACTTTTATTAAAGTTGTTGATAAATATTGCTGCAGATCTGTAGCTGAAATTTAGATATTTGGTTGCAGCACTCGTGGGGAGGGGGTTTACCCACAGAAAGGAAAACTTTCTTAGCCACGTCTGCAGACGTTTCGAATTAAGAAAAGGGGTCTTTTCTATTATACGACCGTTGTACATTCCATTCTTAATAATAAAACGAAAATTGGCGGTGTAAATAAAACTGTTGAAACTGACGAGGGAGGATAACAAGTGCTTCCTGTACGCTGCACCAAACAGATCAGCTGAAATGCTACTTACAACTATAAAAGACTGTATTGAGCCGGTAACTACTTCAGATATGTGGAAATCTTACAGTGGGATAACAAGTATACCTGACATGAAGTATATCCATCTTACAGTTAATCATTCTGAAAACTTTGTTGACCCCATAAGCGGAGCTCATACCCAAAGAATAGAATCATTGTGGTCATCTGTCAAAAGGCGTAACCGTAAAGAGTGTGGAACCAGTAGAAACGTAATCGACTCTTACTTGTGTGAGTTTCTTTGGCGAAAACATAACCAAGGAAATGATCTCTTCGAACCAATTGTTGAGGATATTAAAGTATTTTGGCCACCAGAAGCCTGAATATCGTATCAATGTTTAATTTTAATAAATTCAAGAAATAAATTTGTGTGCTAAATGTTCTTTGTGTATGTTATTTTGAGAAATAAAGTGTATTACTATTTTTGGTAAAAAACCTGTCTAAAGCCTTTCATTTTATGGATAATGTTATCAGTTGAGGTAAGAAAAAAAGCTTTTATATTACTATGTTTTCATAGAAAATATTTTAAGCCATGTGGTCGTATAGTAGAAAAGACCCGAGAAAAACATTTAACCTTGCGTAGTGAGAAATAACCTGAACATTTGTTATAATATGAGAAACAATAATACAGAATTTTTACATTTAACAAAATTTAAACTACAAATAACAAATTAGAGCTATTAAATAGTAATGCAAATTTTCAACGGAAATCGCCAAAAATATGAATTTATGCATTTTTTATTCAATTTTTTAATCTTTTTAGTTTTGTGTTTTATTATTAAAAAATAATAATTTGTTGTTTGCTAAAATAACATTTATTAGATGTTTGAAATGATATTAACAAATTTAATTAAAATCAGTTCCAGACGCACCTAACATGTTTTCATTTCAAAAATTGGATTAAAAATACATAACTCATTATTACCGTTATATTGAATTATTTGTATTGCGATTTATCAAAATTTAAATAATGTAATATATTTATTAACTGATCAAAACTTTTTAACAATAAGTTTTTTCTTTAACAAACTTCCATAAATGACGTAACATAACCGGCGTGTAAAACAGCTGTTCTACAACATAACGTATAACACATTTTCAGCTGTTTCATGAAATCATATGTTGTCATTTAAATCATTTTGAGATGGCTCATTGTATAAACTGACGGAAATATACTGATGCGAAATTATATATTTTTACCCATTAAATACGTTTTTCTCACTTAAAAAAAAATAATTAGTGTCTCCATTCGACTTGGATGTCACTACTTGCTTGCCCTATTAACACCTCTTATTTTGAGGATTTTTTGGATGATCTAGGTTGTTCTTAGTGTTTTACGAGGTTGGATTTCTTACTAACACGCCTTTGTACTGGATAAAACCAGTTCATATAGGTCATGTGTAATTATGCAAACCAGTTTCCATTGTGTGTTTTGTTCGTGAAATTGTTTGAGATTTGATAATATCTCTACCCAGAAAGAATCTCTCTAAATCACAACATTTTGGAGTTAAAACGACCTCAGACTTTTCTTCCTGTTTTGTGTTGCGATTGGTTTTCGTTTTGTTTTCATTTTACTACTCATACATTTTAATCTTTAATTTTTCCAGTCAGAGATTTCAGTAAGAGTAGAATGAAGGCGAAATGTTGTTACTTGAAAAAAATAGATTCACTTCCCCATTAATTAGCAGTTTATACAACAGCCAAGTTTCGGCGACGATTTCGCCACTATCAGTGTATTTTGTTTAGTATATTGGTGAAACTGAGAATTGAGTCTAATGTTTTGAATTATTTTCATTTATAAGTAAAATCCTTTAACATAACGCAATTATTTCTAGTTTTAGTAAATTTATTTTGTTGTACTTTTCTTTATTTTTGTTTTGATACACACAACTACGTCCTCTCATGTTAGATTCTCTACATTTTTTTAAACTAAAAATATTATTTATTATTTTTAAAAGAAATTTATTGTGTCATAAGAATCTTTTCAGGAAAAAAATACTAAAATACAAACAAGCATATTTAAATTATAATTTGAAAGTTGGGACTAAATGTTTCAAAATATGTTGTGCTATCTTTGTTTAGATGCAAACGTTACGAGTGTGACCACTTAATATAAAATCTACTTAGAATAAAAATTTAAAAAAAATTAAATTTCAATAAAACAGAAACGTAACAATAATAAGAAAAAAGAGAACTCTTTTGCTATACTCAGATTAAAAATTCACAAATCAGCAGTCACTAGGGCTGGTCGACAGAAGTGAAAGCATAATCTGAAGAATCTACTTAAAAGAAGCTTTTATAGAATTGAGTAGCATAGTTGACTAATACTAGCCTAAATTTTATATTTAACCTATTTATAAATATAAAACTCATCATCATATATTTAACTAATTTTAGTAAGACTGATTGATATATAAATCAATTTATTTATTCACTAAACAATCATATTGAAAATTAATTATAACTTATTAATGTACAATAAATAAAGTAACATAACCTTAGTGTTAAAACACCTCTTCTACAACATAATCTATAAAATCAGCTGATGTATGAAATAGTATTTTATCACTTAATTTAAGCTCAAATAATTATATACAACACATATATAGGCTACAACTATATAGATGTGTTATAGCATGACGCCGAAAATATTAAAAAAAAATTTTTATTCTAGTGCGCCAAAAGAAGAAACAAAAATATAAACATTTTAAATACATAAAACCAAACGCAATCTATATCTAAATAGAACTTTGAACTATCAGTCGAAATTTCAAATGGACATTTAATTTTATTTTTAACACACGCCCGGTATTTAGAAAAACTGAAATTATTTTGACTCTGTATGGTCTATAAATCATAATTATACCAAAACCATTGAGCATATATTGAATATACCATATTATATACAAATAATATGAAATATACTATTGAAGAAAGATATAGACCTTCTACTAAGAATGGTATTGAAAGTTTGTATCATAATAAAACTATACATGTAGGCTACTATTCTTAACTTGCAAGCGTCGACGTTAAAGGGAGCATCGTTTCTGCGCGTTAAAATCTCCAATAAATTACCAGTGACATAAGCTGGAAATACGCAAACCTAACATTATCACATTTATAGCTCTTTGCTTGGCTGGTCCTCTGTTGGTAAATACAATTTCTACCACCAAAACGCTATAATCATTGTGAAAACGTTGCAATGCAGGCCGCGGGCGGTGACCGCTTTCACCGACCGCATCTCCTTTCTCCGAGGGTTTGGCGGCTCCAAAAATACCAGCTTTTATGCTCTGATTTATAAAACTGCTTTTATTTACAACTGCGTTCTTAACGTCTGCGCAGAACCTGTTTGGGGGCCGGAAGCTGCTCGCGTTCAAAATTAATTTAATAACGTCAAAGCAGAGTCAGTATTTATTATCGGAATTTTATGGAATGGAAATATGAGATATTGCCACAGAATTTTGAAAGTGTAGTGGTCCCTATTTTATTTTTTTCATAATTTGTTACGCAATGTTCTTTATTTGTACGCAGATAAACAAGACTCAATTGTTTTTATTATTTTTAAATTAAAAGGTAAACATACCAAATAATTAAATATATTTCTATATTAAACTTTTAATATAATATATGTTTTAGAATATATTTTTAATACGCTAAACCAGAACCAGGGAATATTTTTAGAACTAACTTTTCTCTACTCTGTAATCACATTGAACTAATAGAGACTTTTCGGTGTTTCTGATAAAGAAGTAAGTCTACTTTATGACACATTATATAAGCTGGCACTTGGCTCTTAGGTAGAAATTGTGTATTCGTCGTCTAGAAAACATCAGCCATTGTCGTCATCCTTCATCGGGGCCATAAACGCGATCTACCCGTCTCAAGCATTCACAATTCTATTAGCACGCTTCCGTGAACACCTTATTTACATTTGTTGTTATTTATACTATACCTTATAAATTATTAATAAGTAAAACGCGGAAGTCCAAGGGTTGATGTTTTTTAAAATGACTTGCGAGTACCTCCACCCTCCTCTTGTCCTCGGCCTATCGCCAAAGCCCGCAGCCCCTTAAGTGCCAGCTCATTATATATTACCTATAGGTAAGAATATTCTACATATAAGCATGTCTGCTATTGGTATTGCACTTCAACAATCCAGTCACGTTCTGCGCGTGTGCTCCTAATTAATAACAGTTTCAGCATCTTTTGACGGATTATCCTTTAAATAAATTTCTGGCGAAACTTATGAAATTCGCAGAGTTTGCATAGTTGGTATTGTGGTAGAAGCTATTGAAGATAAATAAAACCATCGTCACAGATATGCATTGTAAATAGAAAAATAATGATTTACCAAACAAATATCGTTCTAGGTAGAACAAGGAAGAGATAAAGACTTGCATGTTTGTACTTGCTTTTCACCGAAAATTTCTGGCGAAACTTAAGAAATTTGCAGAGTTTGCATAGTTGGTATTGTGGTAGAAGCTATTGAAGATAGATAAAACCATCTTCACAGATATGCATTGTAAATAGTAAAGTAATGATTTACCAAAACAAATATCGTTCTAGGGAGAGCAAGGAAGAGATAAAGACTTGCATGTGTGTACTTGCTTTTCACCGAAGGACAGAAGGTACAGGTCAAATTTTATAAGCTGGCACTTGGCTCTAAAAATTGTGTATTCGTCGTCTAGAAAACATCCAACACTGTTGTCATCCCTCATCTAGGCCATAAATTGTTGCCTATCCGCCCCAATCTTTAGACAATCCTATTAGCACGCTTCCTTGAACGCCCTATTTACATTTGTTGTTATATTTACTATACATTAAAAAGTATTAGTAAGTAACAAAATAATGAGTCAACCTTATGAATCAGTGGAAGTCTAAGGGTCGATGTTTTTGAAAATGACCTACGAGCACCTCCATTCTCCCCTCTTACTCGGCCTCCCTCCAAAGCCCGCAGTCCTTCAAGTGGCAGGTTATACAATTTTACCTATACCACCACTAATTAGATTTCGAACAGGGACCATCAGTCACTCCTCGCTAAAATATTTTACAAGCTACCCTTACCAGGATTATCCAGGGATGTATAGTCCAACGACCTATAGTCCAACGACCTATATAGGCAGTTGTTTATACTCATTTAGCCACCTATATTACCATTAATGATAAACTTATCATTTATAGTAGTACACAATTCATTTTACAGGCCTACACTGCAAGTATTATTGTGAATATGTTCCGTCAGTACTTTTCACATTTTATTTGTAAAGGCGTTAAAGTCACTCTTATGAACGGTGTCAGAAACTGTGAAGACTTTAAATACAAGAAACCGGTGATGCTGAGATACAGGACCTTTAACGATGAGATCAGAAGGTTTGCTCACAACTAATTACGAAAATTCCCGGATTCGTAATTATAGCAAGTTGTCAGACTGACTCATTTTCATCGTCGGTGACGGAGCTCGAGTAGGCTTCGGTATTTCCGTCAGTTACATGAAATCGATTAGGAGCGTCCCATTTCAGCCGATTTTCTGACAACATTCAGAAGTTTTGGTCTCCCATACCAAGAGTCCATAGTGGTTGGTATAGTCTAATAGTATTAAGTTTAAATATATTAAATTAATATCCATACAATTACAAAATTTCACGTACTTACCTCCATCATTTAAATAAAAATATTTCGTACATTACCGCCATTCAAGTTAAAAGGTTTTTTCACTTTTATAGTGTTTTAAAAACTCATCTTCGGGACTACCAGGCTATAACGTATACGACTGATGACGTCATAAATCACTATTGGGAGACTTGACATCGATTGGTTGAATGAATACGTATCGGCTTTGGATAAAGTAAAGTATAAGTCTTTGTGACTCATTACTTGAAATAATTCAAATAATTATTTTTAAAAAAACTACTGCTTATTTCAAATAACCACAAAGATGCATACTTTATACCAACGGATTGATTACACATTCGTGCGTTCCAGTTAAATAAAACCTATGCAGTAAACAAATATGTGTTGCGTCGTCCTAGAGAAACTCGGAACTCAGACAACCAGGTTAAAACTGTTTTCATTCTTTAGTTCTACCCAGGACGTCATTCAGGATGCGTTAAATTATTTTTACAATCTGCCCCCGATCATGCGCTCGTTACCTTTCTACAATAAAAATGTAACTCCCGAAAGTATGTTTGTTTTTATTGCGTAGAAAGCTGTGGAGATTTGGAGGCGCGGGTATAAAATTTACATTTAATGAAGGTTTAGAGTGACCTTGAGGTACGTGCCGGGGCAAATTGCAGGCGCTAAACGTGTTGAAAGAAATATCCAGCTGCTTTTACAAGGGGTAAAATATTTTTAGCCATTTTAGGATTGTAACAAAAATATTTACAATGAAGCAGTGAGTGGTGACTGCCCGACAGAAGTGGATACTTCTTTTAAAGAATGTTCGTAATGTAGGTTTTATAGAACTTAGTTGAGCCGTTAATAGACTAATAAACGTATGTAGTTAATAGAAATCTTTATTAGGTGTTGAAAAATTTAATGAAAATAAATTGTATTAAAGGAATTTAAATCAAGTAGGTTCTTAGAAATGTAAGACGCACCTAAGAAAGTTTAAATTCTAAAAAAATAGACAAAAATATAATTAATTATTATTACATTTGACTAACTGTAATACGATTTATTGGAATATGAATTAATATATTTATCAACTGATAAATAAATAATGAATAATAAAATTTTAACTTATAATGCACAATAAGTAACCTAGCATATTCTTCTACGTGTTAACACAGCTTTTTTCCAAGCAACATATAACACGAAATCATCTGTCTGTAAAAACATTCTTTTCATTTAGTTTAGGGTATAGACCTAAAGCGCTTCTCGTGATGGAATGCAGTAAGGTGGATGAGATGATTTTTCTCCTGTAAAGAGCATAGTCTCAGCGATGGGCGGCGTTCACCTCAAAATATATTTCCTTTATCTAGGTCTGCTTCAGAAAACAATCTGATGACGTCATTTACAGTGTTTTTCAGACCTAATGGCAGTTTTGCTTTACACATGGAAAATTTGGAAAATTGGTTCTACAGAATTTACGAAGGCTTGTTTAAATTTAAATATTTCAATTTTTTCGGTAAATCTCTCAGAGGTTTTTACAATACGACAGAAGTTTGTATAAATTGGTTTAGATTTAATCTGACTTGTTTTATACAAGCGACAATATTCAAAATTAAAATTAAAATCGTAGTCGCGGCAAAAGCTTTAATTGTTTTCTTCTTTAAAAATTAATATTGGCCAATATTTGGTCTTGTATACCAGATATTATCCCCACTGTGTCATAGAGGCTTTGAATAGCCTCCGTAGATCTACATACACATTCTACTTCAGGTAACTGACGCTGTCCATGCGTTCACATTTTTTTCTTATACCGTCCGTAGCTCTACATAGCCCATACTGTCATTCTTAAATTCGGTTGAGAACTTCTCTTTCAGGCAACGGACCGTGTCCATGCGTTCACATTTTTTTCATATACCCTCCGTAGCTCTACATACACCATACTGTCACGCTTCACCTCGGTTGAGAACTTCTACTTCAGGTAATCGACGCTGTCCACGCGTTAACATTTGTCCGGATTCTCAGTATCAGGAGAATCATTGTCCTTTCCATGGAAACCTACTTTCACCTAACCCTATATCCTCTCTTACAAGGGGATGTAACGTGACACTAACAGAGAGTAGGTTCTTCAAATATTCGATGTTGCTTACGTAACGCAAATATTGTACCTTTATCTTATACCAGGGTGGTATACCTCTCTATTGGTACTTCCTGCATTCTTACAACCATTTATTATTATTATTCTCTAAAAAAATAATAATCACCCCAAAAACTAGGAAGAACTTTAAAACAACACATCCTTCATGTGGATAGGGTATCAAGTATCTTCCTTTGATCCCAGAGAAGGTCCACTTCAAGAATGCAACCCTCCACACATGAGAGAGATAATGCCAACTCTACAAGAGATTCCCATTAATTAAGGCCACTCTCTTTGATATGACAAAAATATCACATTTATGTACATAAGTACGATTTTTTTCAGTTAATTTTTATTTACAAAAAAATTTCAACGAACAGCAAATATTTTCAATATCGAAATTTCGGGTTCGACAGGTCGAAACCATGCTAACAATTTTACTAATTTTCTCGTGTGACAGTTATCGCCTATTGCTAACATTGCCACAATAACTTTTGCTCACACTTTTCGGCCAAGCTCCACCAATCAGAGTTTTGTATAGCTGTGAAGCCCAAAGTATATAATACAACCCAGCACAAACTTACAATGTTATCACAAACTTTACATTCTTATTATTTAAGCAACTATGACAATTAACTTTTAATATATTCTAATCCCTGTAACACACGTTAACGTTTGACAACTCAAGAAGCCATTAATAAATGTTTTAGGACTGTGGGCTAAATTTTTAGCTAAATAAATAAAACCCACTAATTAAAATATACAAAGACTTTTGTATTGTGGTTAGTGGGTTCTATTTATTATCTTGAAGCCACGTTAAGAGAAGATCCAAATGAGCGCCGTTAATGTTAACAATATAAAGAAAAGTGTACAGTACAATTATGAATTGTGCTACTGTGCTGCCACCTATAGTTAAGAAACCTAAACCTTAACCATTGTTGTTGAGTTTATTGAATAATTTATTCCTCACTTAGGCGTACATTAGTGCTTGCTAAATAATATCTTATTCATCCAAAAGGCGGGCGACTTGCACAGATCTACTTGTTGTAGCGTTTATGTTCTGAATTGCCTTCACCTTGAAGCGCCAAATTATCCAGCTTCCAAAACTAGATTATAATGCGCCAAAGGGTGTCGGCAATTACGGATGGTCAGATTCTCTATTCTGCATTTACGTACTTATCATACCCATTACCCTCAAGGTCGTACTATTTCCTGGCCTTTAATGGTTAGTACTTTCAGCTAGGGATTTGGTAGGATCATAAAATCGTCTGGTCTAGTATTTGCGACGCGAATGGAGTGGCGTCCCTAAAACGGTTTTACAGGCACGTATGATCATATCCGCCCATAGGAGCAGGATGTCGATTAAAGCTTTAGAGACGATAAATTCCTAGCCGGAATTTCAACCCTTAAACGCCATATTTAGTAATTTACAAAACATGTTTATTTTTCACATGTAACTATTACTCGGAGAGCAGCTGCCCCCTTTACCCCCACAAATCCACTCCTTTGCCGGTCACTTTTACCATGTATTATGTCACGACTCGGGTGATGTGGCGTACAAATAAAGAATTTGAAATGAGACAGAGTCTCTTATTTGCAAAATATGTTTCTTCATAATATATTTTCTAAATGTGTAAAAAGCCATAAATCCAAATATTTAAGGACAGCAGAGATGACTGCTGTTGCTGAAGTTTGGGGAAAATACTAATGTAACCTACTATGTACTGATACGATGGCATACAAACCTATGTAAGTAAGGCAAGTTCACATTATAGCATCAGCCTTATCAGCTGCAACAACTGTTAATTCCCCATTGTTTTTTTTAACTCATGAAATCAAAGCACTAGATTAAAAGTTTACAACACTAATTGTCACTTTTGTAAATTTGAAACTTTTATAAATTGATAAATTAAAAATAATGTCACCAAACTAGTTAATCGTATTATTATGACCTCAACAACTACTGAATGCGACAGTCGTCGATGTATTTGTACGTAATATAATTTGATTACTAGTAAATATAAGGTTGAAACTTTATTGAACCTTAATGATCCATGGATTTCCAGGCAAACTCCCGCAGACGTCCTGGGCTATAATAGGGCTAATGGTTTGGCAGTGTAAACAGGATGCGGAAATGCTGTAACAGAACAAAAGATAAAGGTGAAGAACATGAGGTGTGGCCGTGAAGGCAGCGACTGGGACTGAAATTCTATGCAGTGGCATATACGTTTATGGCAGCTTTAATTCGCAATTGCGCACCATTTTAGAAGATTTTAATGCCTTACGACTTGTGTTCAGTTCTTAGTGATTTCCTTCTGGTTGGTCAGTGTAAATCTTGCGAAGGAAGATGTCTCCCGTGTGCTAAGGTTCTAAGTTACTGCTCGATGCACTAGAGCGTAGGTTCCCAAACTGTATGTTAGGTGGGACGGAGACCAGTTGGAAAATAGTAGGATAAATTCACATTCAGTTAAAATTCAAGTAGGCTACACAATTTATCTTATTTTAAAACTAACTTAACACCGAAAAGTTTTTTTACATAGGTAATCATATTGACCGTTATGTTCAGAAAATTTAAATGAAATGTTTGCATTTATAAACGAAATATAGGCGAAGGTTGTGGAAATTTTGTAAACTTGAAATTAAATCAACATGACAGCTTTAAAAAAATAATAGTACAAAAGTGTCGCGAAAAGAATGTTTGCAGTTTAATGCTGCAACAGGGCCATAATGGTCAAATCTTCATTTTGGATAAAACACTTTAAAGTGTATCACAGGCAGCTCTTCAATTATACTTGCCTTTTTCAAGCACTACATGTACGGGAAAACATTTACAGCGCTTGTTGCAATAAAAACAAAATATAGGAACAAACCTGATGTAACTAATGACTTGCGTTGTGCCTTTTACTAAAATACAACCTCAAATAGGCATTATAGTGAAAACACATTCAAACTCCATCCATTTCGCTAACAGATTTTCCTCTAATCAGTAAAAGTTTACCTTCCGAATTAAAACTTGAAATTTAGGCATATATCATGTTTCTTGTTAAAGTATGTATAAATACATAAATTGTTTTCAATGTATATATATATATATATACAATAATTATATATATATATATATATATATATATATATATTATTTACAATTATTATATTATATATATAATATTAGTTTCTTTTTCATATGCCAATACTATTTATTTATAGTGTAAAGCAAAGGGGGACGTGTTTTCATCTCAAAGAGTGTGAGGGGCGTTAAACTAAAACATCGGGAACCCCTGCACTAGAGCCCGATTATCCGAGGTAATGTCAATCGAGTGTAAGCTAACTCCGGATAACCGGAGTGAAAATTCGGATAACCCGGACATTGTAAAAAATCAAGAACTAAACGTATGGTGAACTTTTGAAGTTAATAAAAACGTGGTCAAAGATCTGAAAATGGCAACTACTGTACTGTCAAATAAAATAAATACTTAAAAATAAAAATAAAATACTAAATGAAAAAGACAATTTACTTTCTAACGTTTACCCAAACTTTAAATATACAGAGTTGGTCCTTAATTATTGAAAATCGAAAACCTATTTTTACGTTGTTGTTCTAAGGTCGTGCCAGAGCAAAAAATGGTATTTTATATATTTTTTTACCATTTCGGGTTAACCGGAATACGGTCAGTCGGGGCTTGGATAATCGAGGCTTAGCTGTACCTGTTCGTAGCATGTGACCTTTTCATCGTGGACATTTCTTTACCTACTGGTATGGCTATTGCCTAACTATGATGACTGTAATAAACCATCAACAACCTTGTCGTCAACCATGCTGCCATTATTTCCAAATTTAACATAACAATGTGTTGAGTAACCATGAATGTGTAGCCAAGACTGTCTGACGTCTCTAAGCGATGCTTTCGTCATGACAGACCGACTGTTGGCGTTCTTTTGACGCGAGAACAATTAGTAAATTATTTTTATATTTTAGAACCTCTGAAACACCTTATTTGTTGGTTTAGTTATTTCGTGTTTTATTTTCTTGTCGTTTCATAATAATTGTAAGGTTTGAAAAACGAATCTTAGTGACATGAATAATTTTTTTTTAAATTGTACCTTGTGTAAGTTATGTGTGTGCTTTTTGTAATGGCGAAAAGGAAAATGAAAATGAATAGTATAGTATATAAGTTGTAACTTCGAAATGAGAAATTACTGCAAAAATATTCCTTTTATGACATCACCAAGCCGAAAGGCCGTTATAAGCAGATGCGGCAATAATCTGTTTGCTTTATAAGTAGTAATAAAGCCAGGCGGTTTACGTCCGCGGACGGAGATGTACCGTATGCATTTATGCAATTTGGGGATTCGTAGTATGAATAGATCGGCCGCGAAATGATGGAGAGCATCGTTTCTATGAATTGAAATCACCATGCATAATTCATACAGTCGTCCTTGTTAGCGAACCAACTGGACCGTATATTTACCGAAGATTACTGTATCATTAACGACATGTGTACACTACTCATATACCGTAATTATTGCGAAGCTGGTAGATATTTGCTTCGTTCTCGTAAAAGTTTAACTTTCTGGTATTTTGTGAATACTTGGAATCTTAGCAAAGATTGATGAGTTTAACGTTGGGGTTATGTTGGTTCTTAGAAAATTAGTTCATCGTTTTGGAATGTTTCTGGGTTTCTTAAGTGAATACTCTTTTGGTGCGACCTAAAAGTTATACAGGGATAAATTTTGGAATATGTGTCACGCTCTAAATCTTTTTTATAGTTGAATATATGTGTTGTGTACAACTGTTTTAGCTTAGATTATGTAATAAGGTCAATTCAGTTGATGTTATGTTATAGGTTATGTTGTAGAACAGCTGTTAACACGTTGGTTATGTTTCTTTTTGTACATTATTAATGTGGAAATGATTTTATTCAATATATTTTAATCCGTTAATAAATAAATTTTATCAGGCCTCTACAATACATTCATTATTAAAGATAATGAGTGGTAGACTATATATTTTTTTCAATTTTTGGAAATAAAACTTTTGGTGTCTGATAGGTTTTTAAAACCCGATTTAAATAATTCGTTGAATAAAATTTGTATTTAGTAAAATTTACATCTATTAAAGATTTTCTATTAACGAGGTTAACTAAATTCTCTTACGTCTTCCATTAACTAAATTCTCCAGAAGACGTATCCATGGGGTATCCACGAGAGGGAGAGGTAGAGAGAGAAACAGAAAAGGAGTGAAATTATGAAAGATAAGGGGAGAGAGGTACAAAAGAGAGAGAGCGCGTGAGTCTGTGTGGGTAACAGTGAGAGATAAAGAGCGGGTGAGTGTTAATGAGAGGGTGGTCGAGAAAGAGAGAGAATATGAGAGTGTGCGTGCGTCGTTAAGTTTGAAGGTGGAGATAAAGAGCGGGTTAGCGTTAATGAGAGGGAGATCGAAAAAGAGAGAGAATGGGAGAGTGAGCGTGAGTCGTTGAGTTTGAAGATGGAATAGTGAATGACAGAGAGAGAGAGAAACAGAGAGAGAGAGAGAGAAGCAGAAAGAGAGGTTGATCGGATAAGAATAATTTTCGAATTGAATATTTAGAGATCCTTAGGTTAAGAAGAGGAAAAAATATTTTCCAAAAATACTTATAGGTGAAGATTTTCTTCAAATGATCAACATTATAAGAAATTTGTATATTACATCTTAAAAATAGTTTTTATATAAAAGTAGTTGACATAAAACTGCCAGTTGTTAATAAAGCCTTAAAACAACTTCAATGTGTTTGAAATGCCAGCAATTTGAGAAATTAAACATCCAGAGACACCTAAATGACTTGGCAAAGGCTTATATCCCTTGAACAAATCTCTATAAGGGGATGAAGATTTTAACTAACGACCTTAGAAAGAATTCTGCCGCTGAGTGAATATTCTTTTATAGAATTGTAGTTTGGAGAAATTTAATTTTAAAATTTTCAAGATATTGTTATTTCTTCCTGACATTTATTCTGATTTCCTAATCCACTCTGGAAAAGGTAATCTGTAAACATCTGTATTACATTTATCTAAAATACATATTAATTGAGTAGTTTACTATTTAAATTTGGAATGTAGATAAAGCTTAAAAATTGAATTCTCTCACTTTGTCTACTGTTGCCTAATTTTAAAAGTAATAGTGGTAGGCCTGTAATGGCATTTAATTTTCTAAAATTTTCTATGGCTGTATAGTACCTCTCATTTCTCTCGCGACGTACGAGTAGGCTATATATAAATTATACAATACGGTTTCTTATGTAAAAATTAAAAATTTAGGATATATAAATACAAAAATTATAAATAAATTTCATAATAAATAATTCTTCCATTTGTAAGGGCCTATCTTTAATTGTATATATCCCTACTTCTAAAACCGTCCCTCAGTAACGATCTTTGCTGCGCCACTTTTACAAATTATTACCTATAATTTGTAATTATAATTTATATAAAATATTATGAGTTTTATTATTTTTTTTATAGTTTATTAACGAAATCACTTAAATAACTTTTATTAAAAACAAAAAACAAAAAATACTTTGACTACTAAACGTATAATAAAGGCCGGCACACCGCAGCCCATCAATCACATGCGTGAGTGTTGGTATGACTGACAGCGCCCCTAGAAATACGTGACTCGTCTCATCTACCAACATTATAAATCTAAAAATTACACATCATTAACACGTTTATTCTGAGGGCATTGTGGCGTGTATACATCGGAGGCGGGGATGTTAAAGCGCGGCCTACAGGCACCGGCCGGAACTACGCTCCTATCTCTTATTATGGCCTAGATGGAATCAATGCAGAAAGGAAAAGAAAAAAGTAGAATGTGTTCCAGCAGATCCGTTGGCTGTATTCCTTCCTTCCGTCACAGAAAGAGAGCGCTGGTAATGTTTGTCCACATATAGTTTTGGGGTTTTTCAAGTAACAGTGACAATTTAGGATTTGATTCCAAAGGGGTTTCTGTATTCTTCTAACAACAATTATTTTAAAACATATTAGAAAAAACTTTTTACTTTTAAGTAACATTAAAAAATCTAGATAGGCCTATAAGTGGAGTAAATAATAAAAATATGTTATCAGGCACAAGTTTTCGAGATAAAAAGTATTACAAAGAATTTCTATTTATAAAGTTACATTAGTATTTTATTCAATAAACAATAATAATGTCTACCTTATATTAATATAAACATAATATATTATTATAACATATATTAAATATTATATTATATTAAACATTCTGCCTTAGTTATTGATAGACCTTATGATATAGGATTCTATATACGCGTACTTATCTATATACGCGTCCTTATCTATTTACGCGCCCTTATCTATATTCTCGTCCTTATCTATTACCGCGCCCTTTTCTATATACGCGTCCTTATCTATATACGCGCTCTTATCTGTATACGCGCCCCTATCTATATACGCGTCCTTATCTATTACCGCGCCCTTATCTATATACGAGTCCTTATCTATATACGCACCCTCATCTATTACCGCGTCTTTATCTATATTCGCGTCCTTATCTATTTACGCGTCCTTATCTATGTACGCGCCCTTATCTATATTCGCGCCATTATCTATATACGCATCTTTCTCTATATACGCGTCCTTATCTATTACCGCGCCCTTATCTATATACGCGCCCTTAACTATATGCGCGTCCTTAATTATATACGCGTCCTTAACTATATACGCGTCCTTAATTATATACGCGTCCTTAACTATATACGCGTCCTTATCTATATACGTGTTCCTTTATATACGCGTCCCTCTATATACATGTCCTTATCTATATACGCGGTCCTCTATATACGTGCCCTTATCTATATACGCGTTCCTCTATATACGCGTTCCTCTATGTACGTGTTCTTCTATGTACGCTTTCCTCTATATACGCGTTCCTCTATTATACGCGTTACTCTATATACGCGTTCTTCTATATACGCGTCTTTATCTTTATACACGACCTTATATATAGACTATACGTGTTCCTCTATATAAGCATTCCTTTATATACGCGTTCCTCTATATAGGCGTTCCTTTATATACGCGTCCTTAACTATATACGCGTCCTTATCTATATACTTGTTCCTCTATATATATGCCCTTATCTATATACGCGTTCCTCTATATAAGTGCCCTTATCTATATACGCGTTCCTCTATGTACGCGTCCCTCTATATACGCGTTCCTCTATATAGGCGTTCCTCAATATACGCGTTCCTCTATGTGCGCGTTCCTCTATATAGGTGTCCCTCTATATACGCGTTCCTCTATATACGCGTTCCTCTATATACGCGTTCCTCTATGTACGCGTCCCTCTATATAAGCGTTCCTCTATATACGCGTCCTTATCTAGTTACGCGTCCTTATCTATATACACCACCTTATCTATAGGCTATACGTTTCCCTCTATATACGCGTTTCTCTATATACGCATCCTTATCTATATATACGACTATATCTATAGGCTATACGGTTTGTGAAAATGAAAAGTTTAGTTTGTGAAAATAAAAATTTAGTTTGTAGAAAAATTACTGAAAATGAAAATATAGTTTGAAAAGAAATTAATTTGTATAACAAACATTTAGCTTGTGCAAATGAAAGTTTAGTTTGTGAAAATAAAAATTTAGTTTGTGAAAAATACAAATTAAATTTGTAAAAAAATTAGTGAAAAGGAAAATTTAGTTTGTGAAAAGAAATTATTTTGTGATAACAAAAATTTATTTAGCTTGTGAAATTAACGTTTAGTTTGTAAAAAAAAATTATTTGGTGAGAATAATAGTTTAGTTTGTGTAAATAAAAATTTAGTTTGAAAAAAAATTAGTGAAAATTCAAATTTTGTTTGTGAAAACAATTTAGTTTGTGACAGCAAAAGGTTTGTGTGAATAAAAATTTATTTTGTTTTAAATGAAAATTTAGTTTGAGAAAAGAAAATTTTGTTTTTGAAATCATTAACTTGATCAAGACGCCATAATTTCTGCAGAATTTACAGCGTAGGAAGCATCGATTAGTAGTACAGCCCTGCACTGTCAATATGAAAAGGCATGACGAGGAAGCATCGATTAGTAGTACAGCCCTGCACTGTCAATATGAAAAGGCATAAGACGAGGAAGCATCGATTAGTAGTACAGCCCTGCACTGTCAATATGAAAAGGCATAAGACGAGGAAGCATCGCTTAGTAGTACAGCCCTGCACTGTCAATATGAAAAGGCATAAGACGAGGAAGCATCGATTAGTAGTACAGCCCTGCACTGTCAATATGAAAAGGCATAAGACGAGGAAGCATCGATTAGTAGTACAGCCCTGCACTGTCAATATGAAAAGGCATAAGACGAGGAAGCATCGATTAGTAGTACAGCCCTGCACTGTCAATATGAAAAGGCATGACGAGGAAGCATCGATTAGTAGTACAGCCCTGCACTGTCAATATGAAAAGGCATAAGACGAGGAAGCATCGATTAGTAGTACAGCCCTGCACTGTCAATATGAAAAGGCATAAGACGAGGAAGCATCGATTAGTAGTACAGCCCTGCACTGTCAATATGAAAAGGCATAAGACGAGGAAGCATCGATTAGTAGTACAGCCCTGCACTGTCAATATGAAAAGGCATAAGACGAGGAAGCATCGATTAGTAGTACAGCCCTGCACTGTCAATATGAAAAGGCATAAGACGAGGAAGCATCGATTAGTAGTACAGCCCTGCACTGTCAATATGAAAAGGCATAAGACGAGGAAGCATCGATTAGTAGTACAGCCCTGCACTGTCAATATGAAAAGGCATAAGACGAGGAAGCATCGATTAGTAGTACAGCCCTGCACTGTCAATATGAAAAGGCATAAGACGAGGAAGCATCGATTAGTAGTAGAGCCCTGCACTGTCAATATGAAAAGGCATAAGACGAGGAAGCATCGATTAGTAGTACAGCCCTGCACTGTCAATATGAAAAGGCATAAGACGAGGAAGCATCGATTAGTAGTACAGCCCTGCACTGTCAATATGAAAAGACATAAGACGAGGAAGCATCGATTAGTATTAAAGCCCTGCACTGTCAATATGAAAAGCCATAAGACGAGGAAGCATCGATTAGTAGTACAGCCCTGCACTGTCAATATGAAAAGGCATAAGACGAGGAAGCATCGATTAGTATTAAAGCCCTGCACTGTCAATATGAAAAGACATAAGACGAGGAAGCATCGATTAGTAGTACAGCCCTGCACTGTCAATATGAAAAGGCATAAGACGAGGAAGCATCGATTAGTAGTACAGCCCTGCACTGTCAATATGAAAAGGCATAAGACGAGGAAGCATCGATTAGTAGTACAGCCCTGCACTGTCAATATGAAAAGGCATAAGACGAGGAAGCATCGATTAGTAGTACAGCCCTGCACTGTCAATATGAAAAGACATAAGACTAGGAAGCATCGATTAGTAGTACAGCCCTGCACTGTCAATATGAAAAGGCATAAGACGAGGAAGCATCGATTAGTAGTACAGCCCTGCACTGTCAGTATGAAAAGGCATAAGACGAGGAAGCATCGATTAGTAGTACAGCCCTGCACTGTCAATATGAAAAGTCATAAGACGAGGAAGCATCGATTAGTAGTATAGCCCTGCACTGTCAATATGAAAAGGCATAAGACGAGGAAGCATCGATTAGTAGTACAGCCCTGCACTGTCAATATGAAAAGGCATAAGACGAGGAAGCATCGATTAGTAGTACAGCCCTGCACTGTCAATATGAAAAGGCATAAGACGAGGAAGCATCGATTAGTAGTACAGCCCTGCACTGTCAATATGAAAAGGCATAAGACGAGGAAGCATCGATTAGTAGTACAGCCCTGCACTGTCAATATGAAAAGACATAAGACTAGGAAGCATCGATTAGTAGTACAGCCCTGCACTGTCAATATGAAAAGGCATAAGACGAGGAAGCATCGATTAGTAGTACAGCCCTGCACTGTCAATATGAAAAGGCATAAGACGAGGAAGCATCGATTAGTAGTACAGCCCTGCACTGTCAATATGAAAAGGCATAAGACGAAGAAGCATCGATTAGTAGTACAGCCCTGCACTGTCAATATGAAAAGGCATAAGACGAGGAAGCATCGATTAGTAGTACAGCCCTGCACTGTCAATATGAAAAGGCATAAGACGAGGAAGCATCGATTAGTAGTACAGCCCTGCACTGTCAATATGAAAAGACATAAGACTAGGAAGCATCGATTAGTAGTACAGCCCTGCACTGTCAATATGAAAAGGCATAAGACGAGGAAGCATCGATTAGTAGTACAGCCCTGCACTGTCAATATGAAAGGGCATAAGACGAGGAAGCATCGATTAGTAGTACAGCCCTGCACTGTCAATATGAAAAGGCATAAGACGAGGAAGCATCGATTAGTAGTACAGCCCTGCACTGTCAATATGAAAAGGCATAAGACGAGGAAGCATCGATTAGTAGTACAGCCCTGCACTGTCAATATGAAAAGGCATAAGACGAGGAAGCATCGATTAGTAGTACAGCCCTGCACTGTCAATATGAAAAGGCATAAGACGAGGAAGCATCGATTAGTAGTACAGCCCTGCACTGTCAATATGAAAAGGCATAAGACGAGGAAGCATCGATTAGTAGTACAGCCCTGCACTGTCAATATGAAAAGGCATAAGACGAGGAAGCATCGATTAGTAGTACAGCCCTGCACTGTCAATATGAAAAGGCATAAGACGAGGAAGCATCGATTAGTAGTACAGCCCTGCACTGTCAATATGAAAAGGCATAAGACGAGGAAGCATCGATTAGTAGTACAGCCCTGCACTGTCAATATGAAAAGGCATAAGACGAGGAAGCATCGATTAGTAGTACAGCCCTGCACTGTCAATATGAAAAGGCATAAGACGAGGAAGCATCGATTAGTAGTACAGCCCTGCACTGTCAATATGAAAAGGCATAGGACGAGGAAGCATCGATTAGTAGTACAGCCCTGCACTGTCAATATGAAAAGGCATAAGACGAGGAAGCATCGATTAGTAGTACAGCCCTGCACTGTCAATATGAAAAGGCATAAGACGAGGAAGCATCGATTAGTAGTACAGCCCTGCACTGTCAATATGAAAAGGCATAAGACGAGGAAGCATCGATTAGTAGTACAGCCCTGCACTGTCAATATGAAAAGGCATAAGACGAGGAAGCATCGATTAGTAGTACAGCCCTGCACTGTCAATATGAAAAGGCATAAGACGAGGAAGCATCTATTAGTAGTACAGCCCTGCACTGTCATTATGAAAAGGCATAAGACGAGGAAGCATCGATTAGTAGTACAGCCCTGCACTGTCAATATGAAAAGACATAAGACGAGGAAGCATCGATTAGTATTAAAGCCCTGCACTGTCAATATGAAAAGGCATAAGACGAGGAAGCATCGATTAGTAGTACAGCCCTGCACTGTCAATATGAAAAGGCATAAGACGAGGAAGCATCGATTAGTATTAAAGCCCTGCACTGTCAATATGAAAAAAAATAAGACGAGGAAGCATCGACTAGTAGTACAGCCCTGCACTGTCAATATGAAAAGGCATAAGACGAGGAAGCATCGATTAGTAGTAGAGCCCTGCACTGTCAATATGAAAAGGCATAAGACGAGGAAGCATCGATTAGTAGTATAGCCCTGCACTGTCAATATGAAAAGGCATAAGACGAGGAAGCATCGATTAGTAGTACAGCCCTGCACTGTCAATATGAAAAGGCATAAGACGAGGAAGCATCGATTAGTAGTACAGCCCTGCACTGTCAATATGAAAAGGCATAAGACGAGGAAGCATCGATTAGTAGTACAGCCCTGCACTGTCAATATGAAAAGGCATAAGACGAGGAAGCATCGATTAGTAGTACAGCCCTGCACTGTCAATATGAAACGACATAAGACTAGGAAGCATCGATTAGTAGTACAGCCCTGCACTGTCAATATCAAAAGGCATAAGACGAGGAAGCATCGATTAGTAGTACAGCCCTGCACTGTCAATATGAAAAGGCATAAGACGAGGAAGCATCGATTAGTAGTACAGCCCTGCACTGTCAATATGAAAAGGCATAAGACGAGGAAGCATCGATTAGTAGTACAGCCCTGCACTGTCAATATGAAAAGGCATAAGACGAGGAAGCATCGATTAGTAGTACAGCCCTGCACTGTCAATATGAAAAGGCATAAGACGAGGAAGCATCGATTAGTAGTACAGCCCTGCACTGTCAATATGAAAAGACATAAGACTAGGAAGCATCGATTAGTAGTACAGCCCTGCACTGTCAATATGAAAAGGCATAAGACGAGGAAGCATCGATTAGTAGTACAGCCCTGCACTGTCAATATGAAAGGGCATAAGACGAGGAAGCATCGATTAGTAGTACAGCCCTGCACTGTCAATATGAAAAGGCATAAGACGAGGAAGCATCGATTAGTAGTACAGCCCTGCACTGTCAATATGAAAAGGCATAAGACGAGGAAGCATCGATTAGTAGTACAGCCCTGCACTGTCAATATGAAAAGACATAAGACTAGGAAGCATCGATTAGTAGTACAGCCCTGCACTGTCAATATGAAAAGGCATAAGACGAGGAAGCATCGATTAGTAGTACAGCCCTGCACTGTCAATATGAAAAGGCATAAGACGAGGAAGCATCGATTAGTAGTACAGCCCTGCACTGTCAATATGAAAAGGCATAAGACGAGGAAGCATCGATTAGTAGTACAGCCCTGCACTGTCAATATGAAAAGGCATAGGACGAGGAAGCATCGATTAGTATTAAAGCCCTGCACTGTCAATATGAAAAAAAATAAGACGAGGAAGCATCGATTAGTAGTACAGCCCTGCACTGTCAATATGAAAAGACATAAGACTAGGAAGCATCGATTAGTAGTACAGCCCTGCACTGTCAATATGAAAAGGCATAAGACGAGGAAGCATCGATTAGTAGTACAGCCCTGCACTGTCAATATGAAAGGGCATAAGACGAGGAAGCATCGATTAGTAGTACAGCCCTGCACTGTCAATATGAAAAGGCATAAGACGAGGAAGCATCGATTAGTAGTACAGCCCTGCACTGTCAATATGAAAAGGCATAAGACGAGGAAGCATCGATTAGTAGTACAGCCCTGCACTGTCAATATGAAAAGGCATAAGACGAGGAAGCATCGATTAGTAGTACAGCCCTGCACTGTCAATATGAAAAGACATAAGACGAGGAAGCATCGATTAGTATTAAAGCCCTGCACTGTCAATATGAAAAGGCATAAGACGAGGAAGCATCGATTAGTAGTACAGCCCTGCACTGTCAATATGAAAAGGCATAAGACGAGGAAGCATCGATTAGTAGTACAGCCCTGCACTGTCAATATGAAAAGGCATAAGACGAGGAAGCATCGATTAGTAGTACAGCCCTGCACTGTCAATATGAAAAGACATAAGACGAGGAAGCATCGATTAGTATTAAAGCCCTGCACTGTCAATATGAAAAGGCATAAGACGGGGAAGCATCGATTAGTAGTACAGCCCTGCACTGTCAATATGAAAAGGCATAAGACGAGGAAGCATCGATTAGTAGTACAGCCCTGCACTGTCAATATGAAAAGGCATAAGACGAGGAAACATCGATTAGTATTAAAGCCCTGCACTGTCAATATGAAAAGACATAAGACGAGGAAGCATCGATTAGTATTAAAGCCCTGCACTGTCAATATGAAAAGGCATAAGACGGGGAAGCATCGATTAGTAGTACAGCCCTGCACTGTCAATATGAAAAGGCATAAGACGAGGAAGCATCGATTAGTAGTACAGCCCTGCACTGTCAATATGAAAAGGCATAAGACGAGGAAGCATCGATTAGTAGTACAGCCCTGCACTGTCAATATGAAAAGGCATAAGACGAGGAAGCATCGATTAGTAGTACAGCCCTGCACTGTCAATATGAAAAGGCATAAGACGAGGAAGCATCGATTAGTATTAAAGCCCTGCACTGTCAATATGAAAAGGCATAAGACGGGGAAGCATCGATTAGTAGTACAGCCCTGCACTGTCAATATGAAAAGACATAAGACGAGGAAGCATCGATTAGTATTAAAGCCCTGCACTGTCAATATGAAAAGGCATAAGACGAGGAAGCATCGATTAGTAGTACAGCCCTGCACTGTCAATATGAAAAGGCATAAGACGAGGAAGCATCGATTAGTAGTACAGCCCTGCACTGTCAATATGAAAAGGCATAAGACGAGGAAGCATCGATTAGTAGTACAGCCCTGCACTGTCAATATGAAAAGACATAAGACGAGGAAGCATCGATTAGTATTAAAGCCCTGCACTGTCAATATGAAAAGGCATAAGACGAGGAAGCATCGATTAGTAGTACAGCCCTGCACTGTCAATATGAAAAGGCATAAGAACGGGGAAGCATCGATTAGTATTAAAGCCCTGCACTGTCAATATGAAAAGGCATAAGACGAGGAAGCATCGATTAGTAGTACAGCCCTGCACTGTCAATATGAAAAGACATAAGACGAGGAGGCATCGATTAGTAGTACAGCCCTGCACTGTCAATATGAAAAGGCATAAGACGAGGAAGCATCGATTAGTAGTACAGCCCTGCACTGTCAATATGAAAAGGCATAAGACGAGGAAGCATCGATTAGTAGTACAGCCCTGCACTGTCAATATGAAAAGGCATAAGACGAGGAAGCATCAATTAGTAGTACAGCCCTGCACTGTCATTATGAAAAGGCATAAGACGAGGAAGCATCGATTAGTAGTACAGCCCTGCACTGTCAATATGAAAAGACATAAGACGAGGAAGCATCGATTAGTATTAAAGCCCTGCACTGTCAATATGAAAAGGCATAAGACGAGGAAGCATCGATTAGTAGTACAGCCCTGCACTGTCAATATGAAAAGGCATAAGACGAGGAAGCATCGATTAGTATTAAAGCCCTGCACTGTCAATATGAAAAAAAATAAGACGAGGAAGCATCGACTAGTAGTACAGCCCTGCACTGTCAATATGAAAAGGCATAAGACGAGGAAGCATCGATTAGTAGTAGAGCCCTGCACTGTCAATATGAAAAGGCATAAGACGAGGAAGCATCGATTAGTAGTATAGCCCTGCACTGTCAATATGAAAAGGCATAAGACGAGGAAGCATCGATTAGTAGTACAGCCCTGCACTGTCAATATGAAAAGGCATAAGACGAGGAAGCATCGATTAGTAGTACAGCCCTGCACTGTCAATATGAAAAGGCATAAGACGAGGAAGCATCGATTAGTAGTACAGCCCTGCACTGTCAATATGAAAAGGCATAAGACGAGGAAGCATCGATTAGTAGTACAGCCCTGCACTGTCAATATGAAAAGACATAAGACTAGGAAGCATCGATTAGTAGTACAGCCCTGCACTGTCAATATCAAAAGGCATAAGACGAGGAAGCATCGATTAGTAGTACAGCCCTGCACTGTCAATATGAAAAGGCATAAGACGAGGAAGCATCGATTAGTAGTACAGCCCTGCACTGTCAATATGAAAAGGCATAAGACGAGGAAGCATCGATTAGTAGTACAGCCCTGCACTGTCAATATGAAAAGGCATAAGACGAGGAAGCATCGATTAGTAGTACAGCCCTGCACTGTCAATATGAAAAGGCATAAGACGAGGAAGCATCGATTAGTAGTACAGCCCTGCACTGTCAATATGAAAAGACATAAGACTAGGAAGCATCGATTAGTAGTACAGCCCTGCACTGTCAATATGAAAAGGCATAAGACGAGGAAGCATCGATTAGTAGTACAGCCCTGCACTGTCAATATGAAAGGGCATAAGACGAGGAAGCATCGATTAGTAGTACAGCCCTGCACTGTCAATATGAAAAGGCATAAGACGAGGAAGCATCGATTAGTAGTACAGCCCTGCACTGTCAATATGAAAAGACATAAGACTAGGAAGCATCGATTAGTAGTACAGCCCTGCACTGTCAATATGAAAAGGCATAAGACGAGGAAGCATCGATTAGTAGTACAGCCCTGCACTGTCAATATGAAAAGGCATAAGACGAGGAAGCATCGATTAGTAGTACAGCCCTGCACTGTCAATATGAAAAGGCATAAGACGAGGAAGCATCGATTAGTAGTACAGCCCTGCACTGTCAATATGAAAAGGCATAGGACGAGGAAGCATCGATTAGTATTAAAGCCCTGCACTGTCAATATGAAAAAAAATAAGACGAGGAAGCATCGATTAGTAGTACAGCCCTGCACTGTCAATATGAAAAGACATAAGACTAGGAAGCATCGATTAGTAGTACAGCCCTGCACTGTCAATATGAAAAGGCATAAGACGAGGAAGCATCGATTAGTAGTACAGCCCTGCACTGTCAATATGAAAGGGCATAAGACGAGGAAGCATCGATTAGTAGTACAGCCCTGCACTGTCAATATGAAAAGGCATAAGACGAGGAAGCATCGATTAGTAGTACAGCCCTGCACTGTCAATATGAAAAGGCATAAGACGAGGAAGCATCGATTAGTAGTACAGCCCTGCACTGTCAATATGAAAAGGCATAAGACGAGGAAGCATCGATTAGTAGTACAGCCCTGCACTGTCAATATGAAAAGACATAAGACGAGGAAGCATCGATTAGTATTAAAGCCCTGCACTGTCAATATGAAAAGGCATAAGACGAGGAAGCATCGATTAGTAGTACAGCCCTGCACTGTCAATATGAAAAGGCATAAGACGAGGAAGCATCGATTAGTAGTACAGCCCTGCACTGTCAATATGAAAAGGCATAAGACGAGGAAGCATCGATTAGTAGTACAGCCCTGCACTGTCAATATGAAAAGACATAAGACGACGAAGCATCGATTAGTATTAAAGCCCTGCACTGTCAATATGAAAAGGCACAAGACGGGGAAGCATCGATTAGTAGTACAGCCCTGCACTGTCAATATGAAAAGACATAAGACGAGGAAGCATCGATTAGTATTAAAGCCCTGCACTGTCAATATGAAAAGGCATAAGACGAGGAAGCATCGATTAGTAGTACAGCCCTGCACTGTCAATATGAAAAGGCATAAGACGAGGAAGCATCGATTAGTAGTACAGCCCTGCACTGTCAATATGAAAAGGCATAAGACGAGGAAGCATCGATTAGTAGTACAGCCCTGCACTGTCAATATGAAAAGACATAAGACGAGGAAGCATCGATTAGTATTAATGCCCTGCACTGTCAATATGAAAAGGCATAAGACGAGGAAGCATCGATTAGTAGTACAGCCCTGCACTGTCAATATGAAAAGACATAAGACGAGGAAGCATCGATTAGTATTAAAGCCCTGCACTGTCAATATGAAAAGGCATAAGACGAGGAAGCATCGATTAGTAGTACAGCCCTGCACTGTCAATATGAAAAGGCATAAGACGAGGAAGCATCGATTAGTAGTACAGCCCTGCACTGTCAATATGAAAAGGCATAAGACGAGGAAGCATCGATTAGTAGTACAGCCCTGCACTGTCAATATGAAAAGGGATAAGACGAGGAAGTATCGATTAGTAGTAAAGCCCTGCACTGTCAATATGAAAAGGGATAAGACGAGGAAGCATCGATTAGTAGTACAGCCCTGCACTGTCAATATGAAAAGGCATAAGACGAGGAAGCATCGATTAGTATTACAGCCCTGCACTGTCAATATGAAAAGGCATAAGACGAGGAAGCATCGATTAGTAGTACAGCCCTGCACTGTCAATATGAAAAGGCATAAGACGAGGAAGCATCGATTAGTAGTACAGCCCTGCACTGTCAATATGAAAAGGGATAAGACGAGGAAGCATCGATTAGTAGTACAGCCCTGCACTGTCAATATGAAAAGGCATAAGACGAGAAAGCATCGATTAGTAGTACAGCCCTGCACTGTCAATATGAAAAGGCATAAGACGAGGAAGCATCGATTAGTAGTACAGCCCTGCACTGTCAATATGAAAAGGCATAAGACGAGGAAGCATCGATTAGTAGTACAGCCCTGCACTGTCAATATGAAAAGGCATAAGACGAGGAAGCATCGATTAGTAGTACAGCCCTGCACTGTCAATATGAAAAGGCATAAGACGAGGAAGCATCGATTAGTAGTACAGCCCTGCACTGTCAATATGAAAAGGCATAAGACGAGGAAGCATCGATTAGTAGTACAGCCCTGCACTGTCAATATGAAAAGGCATAAGACGAGGAAGCATCGATTAGTAGTACAGCCCTGCACTGTCAATATGAAAAGGCATAAGACGAGGAAGCATCGATTAGTAGTACAGCCCTGCACTGTCAATATGAAAAGGCATAAGACGAGGAAGCATCGATTAGTAGTACAGCCCTGCACTGTCAATATGAAAAGGCATAAGACCAGGAAGCATCGATTAGTAGTACAGCCCTGCACTGTCAATATGAAAAGGCATAAGACGAGGAAGCATCGATTAGTAGTACAGCCCTGCACTGTCAATATGAAAAGGCATAAGACGAGGAAGCATCGATTAGTAGTACAGCCCTGCACTGTCAATATGAAAAGGCATAAGACGAGGAAGCATCGATTAGTAGTACAGCCCTGCACTGTCAATATGAAAAGGCATAAGACGAGGAAGCATCGATTAGTAGTACAGCCCTGCACTGTCAATATGAAAAGGCATAAGACGAGGAAGCATCGATTAGTAGTACAGCCCTGCACTGTCAATATGAAAAGGCATAAGACGAGGAAGCATCGATTAGTAGTACAGCCCTGCACTGTCAATATGAAAAGGCATAAGACGAGGAAGCATCGATTAGTAGTACAGCCCTGCACTGTCAATATGAAAAGGCATAAGACGAGGAAGCATCGATTAGTAGTACAGCCCTGCACTGTCAATATGAAAAGGCATAGGACGAGGAAGCATCGATTAGTAGTACAGCCCTGCACTGTCAATATGAAAAGGCATAAGACGAGGAAGCATCGATTAGTAGTACAGCCCTGCACTGTCAATATGAAAAGGCATAAGACGAGGAAGCATCGATTAGTAGTACAGCCCTGCACTGTCAATATGAAAAGGCATAAGACGAGGAAGCATCGATTCGTAGTACAGCCCTGCACTGTCAATATGAAAAGGCATAAGACGAGGAAGCATCGATTAGTAGTACAGCCCTGCACTGTCAATATGAAAAGGCATAAGACGAGGAAGCATCGATTAGTTGTACAGCCCTGCACTGTCAATATGAAGAGGCATAAGACGAGGAAGCATCGATTAGTAGTACAGCCCTGCACTGTCAATATGAAAAGGCATAAGACGAGGAAGCATCGATTAGTAGTACAGCCCTGCCCTGTCAATATGAAAAGGCATAAGACGAGGAAGGCAAATGTAAATGAGTGATACACTAAGCGACCTTTGTACGTGGCAAGTGATTCACGTCCATCAAGGCGGGCCGCCGAGGAAATGCCACAAGCGCACTGCCCAAGGACTTCTGTCTTACTGTATGATTTATCGGCTCTGGTACAATAAAACTGTAAAATGCCATTGTTAACACGGCTTCTTGCCGATGTGCAAGCAGAAAGGTTTATGGTGCTGTAATATTTATGTTTCTCTAAAAGCCTAAATTATTTCTGAAATGGTCGTTTCTTTCCAGAATATATTTACTAATGGTTCTTCTTAGATTTTAAAAAATAAATTCACATTTTAAACACAATAAAAATGCTGTTTTTACGAATTTATATTTGAATTAGAAGAAAAATTGTAAGTAGATTTTGGTAGTTTTATTACTGGTTTCGACAGGTATAAATTTTATCATCAGGGAAAGAATAAGCCAAACATTAACGTTAATCTGAAAATGTAGATTCCTGAACTATTTCTAAAGTGCTGAAAACCAAATCCCATTCTGATTCTGCCTGCAATAAATCTCTTTAAGGATGACCCTTTAACTAACACCACTCAGGCCTGGGCACTGGTGGTGTGACGTCACGTTGCAGGCCTATGCACTGCAGCAGTACCTAATACTATTACAGGCTTTACAGGTGCCTATTAACTGTCGTACCGTTACAATGCCATAATAAAAAAATCTTTTGGCGTTCGTGCGCGTAATTGACAGGTACATTAAACTTGCTACCGTGTATTTTGAATACGGACCAAAAAAGGTCACTCTTTTTGGAAAAGAAAATCCCACAGATATAGATCACATAAATCTGTGGTACCTAGAACCCCATAAGAAATATTTACATTATTTACAAAAGGTTATTACAGTATTTACATAAATATACGTGGTATTCAACTATTCTGAGAAGATTTATGTTCTAAAGATGCTGCTGCACGGCTGATAATTACTTCTGCTTTTATTAGTATTATGAAGGCCAAACAAGCCCAAGAATAGTTTTGACAATAATTGTTGTGATTTTTAACTGTTGTTGAGTTCCTTTTTTTATATCGATTCGTTTTAATAGTCATTTTCCATTTTGACATAATTATTTAAGAAAATATTTCAACCTGTTGATGTAATGTTTTTCAAATGAAGATCCTTATAGTTATGCTTACAATTAATTGGCCCAGGCCTTCTGTCTAGGAGGTGTTGCTTTAACACGCTTCTATCGTCTCCCGTTCGGGCTATTTTAGCCGTCATCTACTTTACCTCCTTTCTCTTTACGTGGTATTTGATACACATGCTACCTGCATTATTGCAGTTTTGATTTATTTTCTTTAGTTAATTTTTTTTCTGATCATAATCTTCTATATTTTGTATTTTACATTATTCAAATCCTTATTTATACAACAAAATTTGGCTATTTCAGCAGTTACTAGCTTTGCTACATGCTACCAACAGTAGTTGGCTTGGCACATGCTACCTGCATTATATAGTTTTGATTTATTTTCTTTAGTTAATTTTTTTTCTGATCATAATCTTCTATATTTTGTATTTTACATTATTCAATCCTTATTTATACAACAAGATTTAGCTGTTTCAGCAGCTATTAACTTTGCCACATGCTACCTGCGTTATTGCAGTTTTGATTTACTTTCTTTATCTCCACACATGAACTATAAAGGGTTTTATGGCACTATCCTTAGCTATAATTCCCTTGTGATGATAATCACACTGGCCTTAAATCCACAAAACAGATTAATTTCGCTTACAAGGACCCAAATAAAATGTCACATTAAATAGCAGAACTAATTCTGTAGTCTATGATAAGTTCACCCAGTCGTATCGCCAAAAGTCGCAACAAAGAGAGCGTGTCCTTGGGAGAACACAATCCGCCAGCCTCCGATGCTAACTGCTAATTTGATTTGTAATTGAACACATGCAGCCTGACTAATTATTAGTTATATATTTTCTCGTAGGTGAAGCTTGCGCCAAGAAACATAAATTACTTTCCCTTGCTTATGGTTATCTATTATATAGCGGTATTTATTAACTTGTTTAGGTAATTGGGGATGAAAAAGTTACGGCATTAATCAAGATAGTCTATCAATGCGTCACTGTAAGGTGTAATTTTAGCGTGTAATTACTGCCCGTAAGTGAATCTGTGCTGGTTGGCGTCAGAACACTCAAGGTGGTTCTAAGGTCGAACTTGCGATGGTAGTTTTTGCATGGGAAAAATAATAAAATCATTGAGAGTCATCTAAAAATAATTCAAATGGCATTCAAGTCTCCGAAACTAGTATTAATTCCGAGTCTTCTGCGTGCGAAGATGGTCGTAAATAATATATATAGACTACACTCAGGCTCATACATAAGCTTCACATAATTATTACGTCATCAAAATTCTAACAAACTCACCCACTGAAACTAGATCATTAAAAATGTCTAAACCTCTTTCTGCTACTATAAAAAAAAAATTAAAAATATACACAACCTTTTTTTTAAAATTATTCTGTCCCTGTCTAGACAATTAAAAATAAATCAATTGTTTAAATATTTTGTTAATTTTATAAGTAGTCTATAATAATAATATCCTTTAGTTTTGCACTAAAATAACCATTTTCAAACTTGCAGTATATTGCAATGTACATTTTAAAGATTTCAACAATAACTATGATTGTTGATACAACAATACTGTGTTGTGTTTAATATTGTTAACGAATTGTAAATAAGTGGAAAAAATGTTTTATAGTTGAAGGGCCTGAACAGAAAAATTGTAAGAGCAAAAATGTTTGAGTGGTCATCGCGCTTTAGGACATCTGTTTTATAAAACTATTTTAGCTTAAATTAAGCGAATATACGTACATAATTTCATACAGAAGCTGATTTTATGGTATAGGTTATATTGTGAGAGAGCTGTTTTAACACATAAGTTATGTTACTTTGCTTTTGTACATTATAAATCTAAAATGTTATTATTCAAAATATTTTATCAGTTAATAAATAGGCCACGGCTATATTAATTATTGTTTCAATAAATATTACTATAATAATACAATATAATGATAATTAGTTATATATTTTTAATTCTTTTATTTAAAAAACATTTTTCGCTTCTAACACGTTTTAAGAACAGATTTAAAATAAATTCATTAAATAATTGTTGTTTACTAAATTTGTCAATATCTTTTAGATGTTTTCTTTTGACTTCAATATGTTACTGTGAATTTCTTCAACTAGATTCTATTAATACGTCAATTGGTTAAATTCTACAAATTAAGTCCTTCCTACCTCCCTCCATTTTTTCATACAACATTGAGTTCACTAAAGCTAGCCTAATCAACCTCTAGGTTTATCAACTATAGTGCAAACCGCTTCATGTTGAAAACTTAGTAATAGGGTAGCAATATAGCACATATATTATTTATTATAATTTTATAATTTTGAAAATATATTTTAATAATATTTCTTTTCTATATTCCTTTGCTTTGGCGAGTAACCTTAAAATAGTTACGCCAATGAAATTAAATTCAAACTGCGGAGTTTTTCAAAAATATTTAAAGATAGACAATCTATGATACACGTAAAATTGGAACTTCGAAAAGTTATAGTAACTTTCAAAAATTCTAAACAACTACTTTCATACCTTTAGAATTGTTACATTTATAGACGATCGAACACACTTTAACTACCGCACTGACCTACACAGGCTTTCATACCCGTGTTATGAACGAATCATTACCCGCAACACAGCCTCACTTTCCTATAGTCAGAAAGCATCAATTAATGGCCTCTTAGATCTCCAACAAAAACAAGCCTTGACTTAATTTCTGCTAAAAGTTTACATATCAGACGGAATATCCTTCGGCGTGCCTAACGATTCGGACATAATTAAAAGAATCCTCAGGGTGTTTCTAATGAGGTACGTTTTTAGTCGTGGTTTAGACATCGTCATCAACGGCTACGCGAGAAAGGTCAGGGTCGACTGACCATTGTTGTCTTTCCTTACGACCTCCATTCGACGATTCACAAAGATTTCATTGTTCGCTTCGCATTTTGTAGGAAATAAGGCGGGGGGTCTATATGAAAGTTACTTTTCGTCCTCCAACGTTTAAATATCTAAATAATTTCAGCATACAACATCAATACTAGTATATATTTGAATCGACTAGTAATGGAAATATAGACTAGTTTTAGGAGCCGTATTATACTTGGGATGAGTGTAGACTATCATTAAGAGAGTAATCAATGGAAATATCGTTTAAAGACCCGTATTGCACGTGACATTTGTGGAAACTGTAATGGGGCGTTAAAAGAGTAATCAATGGAAATTTCGTTTAAAGACCCGTATTGTACATGACATTGGTAGAGACTGTCGTGGGGCGTTAAGAGAGAAATCAATGGAAATATCGTTTAAAGACCCGTATTGCCCATGAGATTGGTGGAGACTGTAATGGGGCGTTAAAAGAGTAATCAATGGAAATTTCGTTTAAAGACCCGTATTGTACATGACATTGGTGGAGACTGTCGTGGGGCGTTAAGAGAGAAATCAATGGAAATATCCTTAAAAGACCCTTATTGTACATGACATTGGTGGAGACTGTCATAGGGCGTTTAGAGAGTAATCAATGGAAATATCGTTTAAAGACCCGTATTGCACATGAGATTGGTGGAGACTGTAATGGGGTGTTAAGAGAGAAATCAATGGAAATATCCTTAAAAGACCCTTATTGTACATGACATTGGTGGAGACTGTCATAGGGCGTTTAGAGAGTAATCAATGGAAATATCGTTTAAAGACCCGTATTGCACATGAGATTGGTGGAGACTGTAATGGGGTGTTAAGAGAGTAATCAATGAAAGATCGGATCTAGGGGATACGACATACAAAGGATAAACTTAAAATGATGTATTTCTCTGTAGTTTTTCGATGTCACTATCTTAAGGGAAGTAATAGTGAATGGGTACATTAAACAGTTTATTTTCTTGTTTGTGGAAGAGACATTGTTCGTAAGCGTTGCTATTACGAATCGACCGGATACATGTGAAATTGATAGTTAGCATCTATAACGAACCTATTGAATGGCGCATTCACTATTTCCACACCGATCGCTTACTACGATAGTAAGTGTAAACCGATTTCAGAATGCCAGGGTCATCCAGCGACCAAACTACGTTATCCAGGAGTATTGCTAATTATAATGCACCTGGCAATAACAATTATGCTAAACATGTGTTTGTAAGGTAATATGTGTGTACGGCAAACGGCCACAGCCTGTAATTCGTTGACGATTTAATGCTGTTACAAGCACAATGGCGATTAGAAATAGGGCGCGTAATTGTACGGGTTTTTTGCGGAACATTTCTAAATAGATTTTTTAAGTGCGAAACCAGTATTTGAGGATTGCGCTAACTTTGACGTCTTTTACTTGGTTTCGAATCTGAAGTCTTTAATATTCAATGTTATGAGATAAATCTGGTCATGGGAACGGATATAACCTAGTACGTGTTATTCTACGAAGTTGAATAATGAACGAGTAATTTTATTGCATTACATTATATTGGTAGATATAAATGGAAAAGTGTTTAATTTATCCAAAGGAACCTGCAAAACATTTTATTTTACCTTACATGAGAACATGTAGGCTATTAATAGTCTACATCGCTTGGATAGTAGCACGTAATTTTTGTTTTAATAAGGCTGGCCCTTTGAGAAAGATAGGCTACATTATCAAATTTGCCCGTGACTTTAAACTTCAGTCCCATGGTTACTTTGTGTGTTAGGTTTTAGTTGATAATGGAACACATCTCGCTAAACTGCCGTCGTCACTGAAATAAAACTTAGTGATACTATAGGCAAGTGTTTTAAGTAATAGCTTGGGTTAAAAATCGGCTCATACTAATTTAAAATAATGAACATTATTTTTGTTGTTTTTTACAAGAAATTTCTTGTCTTTAAGTTGCACTTTGAGCCTTTTAAACTAAACGTAACAACTTTAAATATGAATTATTTACAAGAATGTAAATAGTTGTTGAAACCAAATATTTGTTTCATTGCGTGTCCAAATGTTAAACAAGGCGCATAATGTTAACACCTGTTTTTTTTCTTATATAGAGGTTATTCGGAGGTTAGGCCTATGTTTGAATAATTTTGAATACAATTTCCTGTATATAGAGAATGTTATATGAGTAAATTGTGTGCTAACGTTTAGTTTTATAGAACAGCTGTTTTATTACCTGTTGGTGATGTTACTCTCTGCCGTCACCGACAAAATACACTGCTGACAAATGCTGAGCTAGCCGGGCATAGCACGCTACTGTGTTGGGCGGTGATGGAACGGTCTAACGAGCCAAAGAATATTTCTATGCATGCGTCGGTACGGGTGCGCTCCTTGTATGGTACGTCTAGTGGCTAAAGGACCTTAAGAGTAAAGTCTGAGGAAAATTCTATTTATTTTCTAACACATTACTGGTCTAATTATAAAATCGCAGAAAATACGTGTTGTTACTTCTAATTTGAGAAAATTGATTTTAAATTAGCTAGAAATAAATCTATTCATAGATCTCAAAATTGCGTAGTGGTAATATTTTCATGTGACTTCTGGATAGCTTATATGATGTCTCCAAAAATAAATAGGGCGTAAAATAGGTCCTGAAAATGGAGTTATTGTGTCTGTGGAATGTGTTAAATGGAATGAGGAGGGACTAACGACAGGGTGTATTGATGCCCGGGTACGGGGATAGGATAAGTATCGCTTGTATAGTCATTTATCTGATGTACACTTGCTTTAAGAGAGTTGTCTAACCACTGCTAGGTTTGTAATTCTAATTACAATGCACGAACAAATAATGATTTTCATTAAGTACAGTTAGTATTTCCTTTAAATTTACATAAAGTATGTTTAGGTGAATTTACATAGTTGGAGTGAGTCTGTTAAACTAAAACTTACTTCAGAAATCCCATTCCACAAGATGAATTGTTTCCATTATTACTGGTTCACAAATAACTTCTAATTCAACGTAATTTTCTTGTTCTGTTTGCAAATTTATCTTTGTAATTTTATTTAAGATACCTTTGGTATTTCATTTAACAGATATTTTTTTTACTTCTGTGACATTATCATTACTCTTTTACTTACTTATCTATTGATAAGTGCCATTTAGTTCTGAGGAAAGCCGCAAACCTTCAAGCTGGCAAAGTGACTAACTCAATGACTTTTAGAACCAAAACCTTTAACGATGAGTTCGCAACATTAAATGCTTGCATCTCCATTTTGAAACTCTGTTATGAATCTATCGTAACGGCTTCCTTCCACCCGGTCATAGTAGTCTTTTTCGTGATGCCCACCCTACAAATCTCCTTAAACCGTACCTAATACCTACTTCACCGACCACACGAATCTCTTCGAATAATTTTTATTTTATTCTAAAGAAACATAGTACTTGATCATGGTTTCATTCAGCCTTCTCTTGATTATATGGAAATAATTTCAAAAATTTTATCTTAAAATCCTAGTTATTTCTGTTTCTTAATTCAAGTAACGCTATACCGCTGTTATCATTTCTACGCAAAGAAAAAACTGGCGACCCCACAACCAGCTTTAATTAGGCTAATTTCCATATTTATAATATATTTTAGTTTTCGTGTTCTTAAAGACAAGTCGTAAATCCCTTAGAGATATTTTTTCCTGTTGATGTAGACCTCGGTTTAAGAGGATTTCTACTTAATGTGGATGGTCCTGTTCACGCGATGTCAAAATTTTACCTATTCCCAGACCATACGATCACAACTCAGTCCTACCTCGTTCCATCTGCCTTTCTTTATGAATCTTTTTTACTAGGATATTTGGT
The DNA here is from genome assembly GCA_036971475.1 of Prosapia bicincta. Classification (NCBI taxonomy): domain Eukaryota; kingdom Metazoa; phylum Arthropoda; class Insecta; order Hemiptera; family Cercopidae; genus Prosapia; species Prosapia bicincta. Next base: position 22,449,980 of record JBAIZL010000006.1, on the reverse strand, counting down.
GAACTCAATAGTAAACCCAATAGGGAGTAGGTGTATTTAAGGATGTCAGGTTTTTTCTATAACATACCGGCAGATTTCTATTATCATGTACTAGACAGTAACGGTAATATCGAATGATCGTCAGTTAATTATTATCAAGCCCTTGACGTCCAAAATAGGAATAAAAATGGTTATGGTTTATCATAACATATATAATGGTGTTTCACCTTTAGCGAAGTCATTAACAAAACTGTAAACGCATTTTATATTTTAAGCTTTCCTTTCACACCTCTAACGGCTTCAAGTTGTAGTGTGAACTCAGAACCTCTTCCAACACCCCAGTCACCAGCGTGAGTGATTATTCTGTCTCGTTTCCTCACCTTAAGAAAATTCCCTTTTTACAATAATTACCATCAATTAATAATATAAAACATGTATAAACTTCGTTTTCAAACGGGTTTCTTTTTTCAACACTGTTTCTAATTGCGGCTGTATCCATCGAGCAACTGGACTTACATGATGGCCTGTATCGATTGCAACATTTATTAGTTGGACCCGGTTGTAGTATTTCCATACCCGCTGACGATTGTTTCTCCTTGACCTGGCAATTAAATGTATCCCGCCATGAAGTAAATTTCCTGTTTAGAAGCAATGGGAATAGATTTGGATCGTTAGGGCTGGACAGCATAATGTTGTCATAAGTCATCTCTGTTGGTCAGCTTTTTATTAGAACCGATGTACGCGCAAGCCGAAATGTACAGTAGTTCCGGACCGGTTCACCGTTGCTTAGGGCTTGTTACTGTTGCAGATCTGTGTTTAAATTATGCATTGAATTGTAACTCGCGTAGGATAAACTTTTTACTGTCCAAACGTGTAAAAAATACCTGTTCTTGGAAATATCTCTATGCAGGAGCTAATCCTCGTTTCTAACGTGTATCGAAATCACTTCTCAGGTGGATCGAATGTTCTAGTCGTGCATATTCGTCTCTTATGCTATAGTGCTCTAGTAATTAGCAAATATCAATGCTGTGGTATCCAGCAACTGTAATGCTATAATAGTTAGAAACTGTTATGCTGTGGTAGTCAGCCGCTGCAAATCGAAGAAATGACTTTACTCGCACGAAATACAGCTCTTCATTCCTAGTAACAGCGCCTTTTCACACTGAAATTATTACAAACTTGTAGCGCATGAAGTTTTCCCGCTCTGTTAGATAAGTATAACTCCTTATTATTATATCAGAACAAACTACATATGCTCTATAATAAATAACACAAAAAACCGCAATAATTTTAAGTACAATTCGATTGCAAAGCAATCATCCTCAGAGGTAGCAAACAAACTCAAAAGGTATCCTTACAGAGAGAGATCTACGTCATGGAACTTTTGCGTGGTTTTTATTTTCTACCTTTGCTTTCCTCCTATAATAATTCTCTGTCAGGGGACCCATATGCTCGTACTTCATGTATAGATGCTCTTCGAAGTTTTGTACTTTTAAATCTTGAGTGTCTGGCAATCTAGAGGCTTTCACTTGGATACCGACCGAATCTTTCCAGTATCTTCCAATGCTCTCTTTAGGATGTTTTCCTCTAGTTTAGTAACGAATTGAGGAGAGGGATGAAGAAGGATGGGGGAGAAGGGAGATATTACGGGTTTCTTCTTCCACAGATCGTTGTGGAAACCATCATACGGCTAGTTCTATGGAGCAACCCTCGCGGTGACACCTTCAGGTTGCCGCGGAAGATTTATTAGCTAATACAATTCTGTCCTTTACTTACATCACAACTCCACAACACGCTATCGTTTTCAGAAACACAAAGCAAACCTCACACTTGAAAATTCAGATTTTTAGTTATGGATTTTCCATGAATTTTTACTAACTCTACAATGAAAATATTAAAAAACACCAATACTACACAAAAAAATATAAAACAACAATACAAGTTACTTAAGATTAAACCGTTAAGGTTATCTGTTATTTTTGATTATTTCTGTGGTATTGGGGTACTTTCCAATATTTCCATTGTAATATATTGTGCCACTGTGCTCTTTATATTGTATATTTTAGTAAGCCTTGTGAATAGTCTAAAACCGTGCTTTGTTCAGTACTAATAAAACTTGTAAACTTGAGAAAAAAGTAAATATTTTTATATGATCTACAATGATACTAATATAAACTGTTCCCAAAACATTTTAAAATAAATACTAAAAAGAAAACCGAATTTTGATCAGTATCTTGATTAGATTATGTGAAATTTAAACTTTTGAATCAGTGCTTTAGTTTTTTCAAAATTTGCGTCACTCTTTATTGTCTTGTTGCTAGTGTTAGATCTATATTTAGCCTAATTTCTTCTAAAATATTGTATATTCTTTAATAATTTATGATTAGGCTATATTTCAAATTGGAAGGGCCTTAGCAACGGTTAACATGCACTTTACGTTTATAGTAATAATGTTTTTAAATATAGAAATTGATATTAAAAGACAGACCTAATTCATGTAAAAAAATCTCAACCTGTAACTCAATTTATTGAAATTTATTAGGTAGCCTATATCTCCCTTGATAATATAGAAATGTTTTTTATCATGTAAACGAGCGCCTCACTTATATTTACGTTGAAAAATAAAAGCTAAAGATAATTAGTATTATAAAGCAATAATTAAGTTATATTTTGGACAGATACTGTTTCCTCTTTTATTGTGATTTTATTCAGGAGATTTTAACGAACGAGAAGCAGCGGCAATTCAGGAAGCACTCTTAATATCTCTTTGCGTGTTGTTTTCCAAGAAAATCAGTAAAACATTTATATTGTTAATTTTAAAATAAACGATACTGAAAGCGTCATTATTAAGTGACTTGTCACCGCTCTGTTACGTTTTGTAACTAACTGCTTTGTACTGCAAAAACAGTACTTTTACAGCAACGTTAAAGAATATTAGGAAATAACTACAGTTGTATATTACAAATTGCAACGGCAAGACAATGGTGCCCGTTAAAATTACAGAATTCCTTAAAAACACCTGACTCGGCGATAAAGAGGTGTTGTTAAGTGCCAATACTCAAGAACTAGGTGTGGCATAACGGTATGATGAAGTCCCAAGGCCGAAACATCTCTTTCTAGATCGATAAACACCCTCTCAGTTACAATTAAGTAATAATGTTGCAAGGCCATACCGCGCTGTTCATTTGACATTTCGCGGCGCGCGAGGCCGGTCTCTATACCTTCTCTATTGGCGCGATCAGGCTCGACAGATCGCTGGAGAAACGGTGACACTCTGGCAATGCGGAAGCTAGAACGCCTTTCTAGTATAACAAAAAAAAAGACAAACTAAACCAGATTCATTCCCCTGATCTAGATGAAATTTCCCTTTTACGGTTGTCGCTTAATGAGTCTATAATTGATTGTGTGTAGCGATGGACTGGTATGAGGTCAGAATTAAGTGTCCGATACGGTTTAGGCAGCTTTTAATTACGTCGGATTTGCATCGGTTTTTAGAAATACATACTTTTAGAATTCTTTCATATTGGTTAATTGCCTGGCATTGTACGGAAGTAACGCGGAGCCATTTAGGAAAGTACACATGCAATGTCATAATGCAGACACGATTTATTACGAATGATTTCTGTTCAAAAAACATTTATCAATTATTTTACATGAAGATTTCAAACATTTTGCATAATGAAATGCACTTACTATCTTAGAATACGAAATGTTAGCTACCAATACTGACTTTTCCGTCATAATAAGATAGTAATGTATTTATAAATCCTAACCTAACCTGACCCTAATCTAGCCTAGCCTGACCCTAAACTAACCTAACCTGACCATACAATTAGCTAACTTTACCCAACAATCTACTAAATAAAAACCTTTTTTTACCAATAATAATAATTCACTTGGTTATTTGTGAACAATGTAAAACATTAACAAAATCATGTATACAAAAATTAATCATTTTCAAATATTCACACTATTCCAGTTTTAATCTTCGTATGGTTTAATGAGTGTAGACCTTCTAATGACTATCACATATATGTATATTAAATGCTTTACTGAATAAGTGCGTATCTCTATTACCCTATAAGAGATATTAACATCAGATCATGGACGTATTTTCTTGGAAATACGTTCAATATATCTCAAGGAATCATCCCTTAGCAACTGAAGACCCAGTTCCCCTATACTTTCTCATACTTAACAGTTATCGTAGCATTAAGCTATTCAGCCGTTAGAGAACTCGTCTACTCATGGTTAGGACTCCTCTGCTGTTCGGACCAAGGGGGTTCAAGTCTCCACGCAACTCGTTTAGTCTCTCGCAATGGTTTAATTTTAGGAAGACAATCTCAAAATCGATAATTATACTCTGTTTCTACTTGTAAAGCTCTCATGGGTTGAATAGATCTCCTAGTTGGTCCTTCGTTGAAATGTTTCTTCGATTGCCCTCCTTTATCCTTAGATTCTGAAATGTTGAGAATGATTCTACGTCATAAGTTTCCTTAGAATCCGGGAACAAAAATGTAGAAATTTATTTTCTTGACCACGGTATCTTTCTTGCTCCTTGTAACTATTACCTGGTTTTGAAATTTTGAGCTTAAAACCAGGTTTTCTAGTAAGTTTTCACGCCCCTAGCCTTGTTGCGCAAAACTATGGCCGCAGGGCCGCCATCTTTTTTTAAACTAGTCATTCCACTTCGTGTGAAGAAAAGCAAGGTCGATAAGTATCGATCGGCTGAAATGAAAAAAAACTGTATGTCACAGGTTCAAACGTGCATATAAAAAGGCGGCAATCGATTAGCAGTTTTTCTTGCGATAAATCGCACAGATCGTTGAGTCCTGTTTTAATGTGAGGCCATCATAGAACATACGGACTATTTTTTATAGCGTTGAAGAACTAGTGTGGCCAACATGACGTCAAGTTAGCAAACAATATAATTAAAAAGAGGTCTAAATAGGTAAATAGACTGAAAATCTTGTTAAAAACAATTTTTTAAAGATTTTATTTTAGACGTATAAATTTGCATTTTTTTAATGTAAGAGACTTTAATGCCGATTGCGAAATAAGTTAAATTTATTATTATTTTCCCTAACTTCATATTTTAAGAAACATCATTTAATGATATATCAAGAATATCATCTCATAAAGCAGCATATGAATGACCTTTGTGTGGGACTAATTCGGTAGGAAGTGTAGTTGTTATTTTAGAACTTCTACGAAGTCCGTTACAATTCGGAGAGAAGTTAACTCTCTAAAATATTTCCGAAAGTCAAACATGGCAGTTATTAATTGTAATACACACCAGTATGCTTGTGAAAGAATTGATGAATAATAAAAGACGATGAAACTAGAAGAAACATGACCTAAACTCGCACCTTTTACTCCATCGAAAGAACACATGCTATTATGTTGGAATTATCCGTAGTGAAGCAGTGAACCTACGTCCCCGCGATTCCAACCTTGAGCTTACGACTCCCAACCGGGCTCCTAGGTCCGCCCATGGGAGAGTCTTGGTGCCAGGACCTGGGGTAACAGTATGTAAAAACCCAAAGGTCTGGACTGGAGACCCGTGCCTAGGATGAGACGATACACCAGCCAGACACTACGCTTTCGTCTGCTCTTCCGGTAATACTTGAGACCAGTTGAACTTTCCGAACTCCTAGTACTTTCATGCACCATCTGATTGGTTCCGTTCAGTGAGTACAATCGGATATTTATACACCCTCAGTTGGCCTGTCAAACTAGGGACTGGGTACTAGGCAGTCATGACCTTGAGAGCCATGGATGCTATCCCCTGTATTTGTAATTGTATCCCCTGTAATTGTATTTTCACTTAGAGGTTATTAGAGGTTATGTTTGAAGAAGGAAATTTAATAAAACCGCACTTTATCTTAATAAACATAATATAAATAAAACTTTGTTCCAAAATTTTGCTATTCCGGGAATACTTAAAGGCCGAGAATAGAGGCAACCCTCCAATAGCATGCATCACATCCTATTATGTCCTGTTACATTTACATTATGGGTTACGTTAGATGTTAAACAATTTGTCTTTAATGCGTGGTAAATTTGAAGTAACTTTAAAAGATTCTAGAATTATTCTCCTTGGCTTAAAATCCCATATAATGGTAAAACTTGAGATTTACCAACTATTAATAGTAAAAGCTAACTTTCTGTGGTCATCTGTGATTATCGATAATTTCGAAATTTACCAACATACAATCGTTAAATCTTAGATTTTACCTCAGATATACGGTATATTTTAACTAGCTTTACCTAACCTGACCTTAGAAAAATGATAATTCATTAGATTATTCCAAAAACTAACATTTACGAACCGTCATTGCTAAAACCTAGCATCTTCCAAGCTCTTATAAAAATCCGAACTCTTCTCTGATCATCGTTTGTTTTGAATTTTTATCATCATACACTGGGTAAATCTAATATTTTAGGCCAGAGATACGGTAAATGTTACCTAACCTAACTTTAACAAAATGGAAAAGTGCCTTAAGACTCGTTGCTAACAAGAAAATTTTTTAAAAAAAAATTCACATTGTTTTATTCTCCAAACCAACAAGTTTTAACATCCGTCTTTGGTAAAACCTAACATCTCCCAAAACTATATTACTAAAATCTCGAAATATTTTTTTTTTTTAGATTCCTACATTTACTAACTCATGTTAGTAAATCCTAAGATCTACTAGTAAAACCTTGAATATACTAATATACAGCAGTTCCTAGTAACATTAGTTTATTAACACGAATACAATAAAATTTCGTCAACTCATGCGGAATATTATTCTATGCAAAAATATTTCATTAAAGTCACTCAGATTGTGGTTGTCTTGAATCACCGCGATTAACTTGTTGTCGAAAGACTTTAACGGTTTTTTATTCCTGGGAATGCTTAATTAAAAACCGTGAGTGGATTTAAAGGATGCATTTGTAACGTTGCCCAGTCATAGTTTACGGCGGCTGTGTTATTGATTTACCGACAAAGCAACACATAAAATATAAGCATGCTTAGAAGTGAGTCAACAGTTGCATCATTGATGTGGAGACCGGAGGAAGGAATTCAATTCTCGAAGAAACGCACTGCTAGCTAACGTTACGCAGAAAACATTTCTATATAAGTTTTATCTTTTTTTAATAATTTACATTAAAACAAGCTTTAAACCGTATATTTTTTCTGATTTTTCATTTTATAGTACCGGTCAGTTATGTACCACAATAATTCAACTTTCTATTTATTCATTGTTTATATAATGTTTCATTCACTTCTGGTTGTCATCTAGTTTTCCTTTTAAGGTTTTCCTGAAACTTGTGTTGAGTGTTATAATTTCTTTGCTTTATAAGACACATTCCTTGATGTCTTCCGCCTTAACAGGTAATATAAACAAAACTTTTTTAGTCAATACCTACTTAGATCAACAAAGAAACGTTTTACTTTAGTTACTTTTAATTAAATAATTACAATTATATAAAAACCTATGCGTTAAAACACCTCTTCTATTACAAAATTTATAACGCAAAATCAGCTGTTTTATGAATTCATATATCACTTATTTTAGACCAAATTGGACAAATTAACTATATTGCATACTTGACATCTTTTGTGAAAAGGTTTCTGCCACGTACAGCTGAAATTAATTTTTTAAGTTGAATTAATATTTGAAAAAATTCAACATATATTTAATAATATAGCTATATTTCATATATTTATTATTTGAATTTTATTAACTACAAGTGTCATTCAGTAGATGTTTAAAAAGATATATTTTTGAACTTGAGGGGATGAATATAAAGTAATTCATTAACAATTGATAATTTGAACAAGATATATATATCTTAGGTTATTAAATACCTTAATAACATAGGTTATACAAATACAAGAATACTTATTAATTTATATTCAAAGCTTTTAGTTAGTAAACAGTACCAACATCATCAGGAATGAATAATACAATAATGCAAAATGAGGCCTATATCTTGCATTATTGTATTATTCATTCCTGATGATGTTGATACTGTTTACTAACGAAAAGCTTTAAATATGAATTAATAAATATTCTTGCACTTGAATAAGCTATGTTGTTTTAGATCATTAAACAAGAAAACATATTATAATATATATATATATATATATATATATATATATATATATATATATATATATATATATATATGCATGGAGAGTGTAAACTAATAAGAGGAATTGAAAAATAACGTTTTTTCTCGTTCACTAATTGACAAATGAGTTAAAGATTCGTGTGGATAGTTCTGAAAACTAATGCTTCCCACCTAGCAATAGGCTACCGTGTTAGCGTCTACCTGTTTGTTATGTTGCTATGTTTGAGGTTTGCTGATGAGTTTATAACTATTTTCTGTCATTTCAAATCAAAGAGAGAATTTGAAATTAAACAATTTAACATTTCTAAAGTGAAATATGACTTATCAATATATCGTGTAAATATTAACAGGTAAGGACGTGACGTTATCACTTAGGAATTTCTCCGAGAATGCGTAACAATCCAGAGATGAACGAATTGTCCCGAAGATTTCCGAAACCCAAACTTTGCACCTTGAGCTAACAGTTGCTTTAGTCTTTCGTTTTAAGTTGTATAGAGGTTATTTTTATTTATTTTCAAATACAATTGCCTATATATTTAGAAATATAGTACATTTTATTCATTTTTATGATTACCAATGATTTCATCCAGCATCTGTTTTTCCTATTTCTAGGTTTTGTATCATGTATTAGCAGTAAGTTAAACAGTGTGTCTAAGGGAAATTATAGCATATTAGGCTTATCCCTAATACGTTTAGCCTAATCATAGTTATTTAACATGCAAACTTGTTAATGGCTTTGGCAATATTGAATAAATCAATTACTTTAACGATGGCACGTTAACAGTGACACGTTTTAAAATTAAATTATATATAATTATTGTAACATGTAATTTTTAAATTAGATTCTGTATCGATTACAGAATACTTTTATGGAGAAAACTTTTTTTACTTTTTTAATGGAGAAAACTAAAATATAAAAGTAAATTTGGACTGTAAAGACTCTTATAAGTGGGTTTTTAACGTTTTTATCAGTTCTTTAACGATTCAAATTTTTTTCTGTTTATTTTGTTTCTTTGACCTAAGTGTTTTTTTCGTAAGTGTTTACTGAGATCTCTCTTGTTCTTTATTTTTTTTCTTTCCTATTGTCTTTGTTTATTCTCGTTCATTTCGTTGGCCTATATTTATTGTGTCTCAGAGCCTGTCTGTGTTTTTTTATGTCCGTTTGTACTAGGTCTTTATTAGCTTCAGTTAACCACTTTAATTGTTTTTTAGAGTTGGTATTATTTTTATTGCCTTATTGTAGAAAAAGATGCTTTCCTCTCAGAAATTAAGATAATTTTTTTTCCTGGCGAAAAACCTATGTAGGTTATCATTGCCAAAAACAATAACAATTTAAACAAAAGTTTAATTAAAAAAAAATAAACTAAAATTAATAATAAAAATATGCATTAACAATATAATCTAAAACAAAAACAACAATAAATAAATAACAAGATGGCAATGTTAAATAATATAACAGTATACAAATAGCAATAAATAAAACGTAACAATAATTTATAAATATAACAATAGATAAATATTTATAACACTATAACAAGAAAATAAAATATAATAAAGTTAAATAAATAAACATTATAGTCTACACAGCACACAATAAAAGTGAAAAGGCGAGGGAAATTAGAATTAATATTACGAACTGTACAATCAGAACAAAAAGTAAATTCATTAATAGCAATTTGTTATTGGTAAAACTAAAATATAACTTCAAGTTATGACTTTACGATAGCAAAAAATAACTTTAAATATTAAAACTGTCTAGTTTTACATTACCTTACCAAAATTAATTTACCTTGAGGATCATATTTCCTCATGGATCTTTAGAGCTAGCACATATCTTTAAATTTTTACAACTTTTTTAAATTTATAATTTATTACATTAGTTATTAATATGTGTTTGTTTTGATAAAAAGAGACATCATTTTATATGTACAGATGTAAGAAGAGCTAGCCTCGATAATGTCTGGACATTAGATGACCGAAACGGCTCAAACAATTTATCTACAATTCTGATTTGATCTGTGAGTGCTGATTATTATTTACTGTAGCCTATATCTTAGAGGCACACTGTACATATTTAAAATTTGTCTAAAATATTTGTGTGTGTGTCTAGATCAAAACTAACCACCGTTTGCTTAAATAGTCTTCCATCTTCCACTTTACCAAACTTAAGAAATATTGAAAGTACATAGAAAATCAATCAACAAAATAAATCACCCTTACTATTTGGTGTGGCCAAACATGCAAGCTTAGTAATTTATCTTAATATTTATACTGTTGGGAAATTTAAAAATCAGGACAGAACGAGACATGAGCTCTTTTAATTGAGCGTTTTGAGTTATCTATAGTTTTCGTTGTACAATTTTGTAATGACGTATTTTAAAATTGTGTATTGAAATAATTTACGAAATTTCAACCACGTTCTTTTTGTTTCGTTTACTTCTAAAAATGTTTTTTGTGAATTTACACTAAGTGGAGGTGAATTTAACGCGCATAAGAAATGTGACTAGTAATTACCTAATTTTATTACGCTCTTTTCGCAACAGAAATTTCAATGAGAGTGCTTAAAGGCATTAGCAGCAGTTAGATGTAACAAAGTGTGTTTTACCATATTGGCTTGTTTAAAGATATCGATTATATTAAATAACGCTTATATTTATATCTTAGCTTAGACCAAGTTTATTAATCAGTTGCAACAGTACTTTTGTAATATAAGAGGTTTCTATATGCAACATAACTCGGATGGTCTTAAATGTCTCTCCAAACGGAAAGAAACCGTTTCCAAACACACAACCTTCGCGTACATAGTAGGCCTATTGCTGTTCCCATGGTGACCTTTCTCCACCGGTTTTACGATGATTGCTTCGAAGAAGGTCTGTTCTTTGGCGAACAAATAGAGATGATGCATAAATAATAGAGAAGTGGGCAGCAGCTGTTAGCATAATGTATTTAGATCTTGTACTTGCAATACAAAGTTGCATTAAATTGTTTTCGTTATAAAGTTGCAGATATGTTTTATTATTTAGTGCTGACAGTTTCCACAATCAGTATTATAATCTATTTTCTGTCATTGTTAATATTATTATAAGTTTTATGTGATTAGAAGTATATCGTTAAACACTTTATAATTACAAGGCGCAATGTAGAGAAAAATTAAAATATATATTTTAAGACGTTATTTTATTTATTTTTACTCATCAGCTGTTCTCATTCAAGTGGTTTTTAATTTCTGAAGCTATTTTATGTTTTGGAAACATATTATTAATAATTTTACGAATAAAATTAATAATGAGACTTTTTACAAATTTCTCTTTCTTAAACTGTTTTTATTTTTTGTTCGTCGCCTTAAATGCAAATCTTTCTTGAAAATTTGAAAACAATTTGTATCCAAATTTGACATCTGCGGGGGGGGGGGAGTTGACAACTAAACAAAATTGTTTAAAATTAGTTTTGAAATAAATTAATTCAAAAATGTTAAACAATAGAAGAAACTTAAAAGCACCACAGATATTTTAGGGTCCAAGTAATACCCTTAGGTAAACGCACAAAGTATTCTAGAGAAAGATCTTAATTTTAACACTTATGGTGAGACTAGTGAGGCTAGTCATAGATAGTTAATTTTATTTCTATTTACACACAGGTACGTTTTCTTCCCTAGCTCTACTCTTGCTGAAGCGATTTTCTCATCTAAGTTCCCGCTTCCGTTAGCTCGTTGCTTTTTCCTCCAGCACGTTTACCTAGCTCTTTCTTCATAATGGGTTACAAATATTTATTTCGTACTAAACTCTTTACAAAAATATTCTACATTCTGTTATAGTTCAAAATGAATTATTTCCAGTGTCCATAATACTGACGTTTTTACTTGATGTGGTCATCGCTATATTAAATATAAATAATTTGTTTCAAATTAAAACAAACAAAATATAACTGACACAAACTTTTAAAGTTAGCAAAATCCTATTATACCTCGAATGTTATTTTTTGTATTATTAAAATTGTTCTTGTTCGGAGCAGTGATATGACTTCCTGTAAGGGGAAGCATGAACTTTTCATGAAACGTAATTCATTCATACATCGTCACAATTGACAAGAGGGAATTAGCGAGAACTATCAAAGTTAAGACAAGAATGCGAGTGACGTGTTCAATAATATAAAGTTAGAGCAGGACGAGTCTGCAGGACGTCCTAGAGAAGTAATGATGAAGGAGAAAGCTAACTTTGAAAAGGAAGGCCAATGTAAGGGCTCAGTAACAAATTAAAAAGGGAACTAGAACAAGAAGCGGGAACGGGAATACAATACGTAGACCTCCAGAATAAGAGAAAAACCAGGTAGAAAGGGGAATTTTTATCTCTCGATAAAACTATTATTCACAATATTGAGTTTTTATTTATTCACATTAGCTTTACTTACTAAATCATATTTAAGAATTCGTTCAGTTTCTAACAGAGCCCGTCGGTACAAAACTTAGCGTCGTTACAGTTACTTGCATTTATTTTTAATCCTAAAGCGAAATCCGTTAATAATTCCAACCTTGTACTTTTATATTATAAAATACACTCAAGATCAATTTAATTGACTGGTTGAATTTATTGAATTGTAGGACTTATTGTTTTGCGAAGTGTTTTGGTTTCTATGTATTGAGAACCAGATGACTGTTATCGTCACCCAGAATATGAAAGGATTACAAATGTGAGATGGCCTCCTAACTGACACGATACATCTGTGAGTCATGGGGAACTTCCAAGTTCCTCTTCCTTTCCTCCCCCACTAACAATGGACTTAAAATTTCCTGTACCTTTCAGTCAAATTGTTTTCTCAATGTCAAGGACATCCAATATTTGACCCACTTTTTTGTGGTTGTAACCTTTTTTTTCAATTCCGTCTCACCGACACGCCGTGTTAGTGGTTCCTATTACATCAAAGCTCGGTGCAGTTCTTCAATTGTTATTGATTAAGTTGTTATTGATATTTTCATTAGAGGCTGATCTTGGATTCTCTTGAAAAAGGCCCGGAAATGAAAATTTCTCCCATAAATAAGAGAACTTATCCCAATAATAAGGACGTATTCAGCCCATAATGGCGAAAATTATCATTGATCGTGAACATTATAGAAATAAAAATAGCATTTGTTATCGTTAACATTGGGGGTTGTTCCTTTAATATTATGTATTTATGGATATCGTCTTCCGAAATTATTATCTGAAATCTTTATACTGTAATCTGAGCCTCGAGGAACGAACGCTAAGGTGCTCCATTAGCGTTCGTAGGATCGGGGGCCAGATGTGCCCCTGATGGTTCCAACAACAGTGCGCAACCAATATTTTCTTTCATGGAAATATGTTAAAAGTAAAGAACCGTGCGAATAGGGGAAATATATTTTCCTTTACATTTCTAGATATATCTTAAATAAATTGTAGGGCCTATACAACTTTTTTAATAACAGTTAAATATATTTAATAAAACAAATCTGTAATTATTAAATCTTAATTAATCACTTTAACATTAGTTATAACTATCCGAACTTTAAATTTTGTAAAATTGTGAAAACTTACTGAGAGAGAACGTTTTCGATCGCTATGTGGCGATCTTCATCAGTGTCTTCTGCTTGGAGATGTTGGGTTAAGCGTGACGGTTTATAGGCAGGTTTTCAATAGTATGAAAGAGTATGTGTGACTTGTACTGGGTTTGTTCGTTTAATAAGTTTGTACTTTGTGTTTTTGTGTCTCTGTAAATTTCATATTTTTCTAGTGTGTTGAGATGTGGTCCTTTTTTGTTGATGTGTAAGATTTCTAAGTTGTGGTAAATGTCTGTGTATTTATTTCCTGTTTCTTTTATGTGTGTTTCTTCTTGTAAAATGCTGAGTTTGTGTTCTGTTTGTGTTCCTCGACTCTGCTTGAAGCTGCGACCTGTTTGCCCAATGTAGAATTTGTTGCACTTGTTGCAGTTTAGTTGATTGTAGTTTGACTTTGTTGTTGTTGTTGTGTTGTATTTTGTATTGTAAATTGTTACTAGTATTGTATGCTATTTTGTATCCTTTTTTATTGGGCATTTTATTTGATGTACTGTTTATGTATGGTATTCTGATGTATTTGTTTTCCCTCTCTGTAGTGTTAGCTTTAATGTTTTTTGTATATTGTGACATAGTGTGTCTATTATTCGGGTGCTGTATCCATTTGTGTACGCTAAATATTTAATTGTGTCAAGTTATTTGTTTATGTTTTCTGTGGTCATTGGGACTTGTATAAGTCTAGGGAGCATGGATCAGAAGGCAGCGTGTTTGTGTTGGATTGGGTGGTTTGAGGTGTTGTGGTAAGTGTGTCTATCGTTTTCGGTTTCCTGTAAATGTTAAAGCTGCATGTTTGTGTGTGGATTTTTGTTATGGTGAGGTCGAGAAAGTTTAGGGATAGGTTGGTTTCAATCGCTGAGGTAAAGTGGAGTTTTGGGTGTATTTTATTAGTGTAGGTGATTAGTTTCTTCCATTGTCGGGTGTTGCCTCTGTATAGTGTTATGATATCATCGACGTATCTGTGTCAGTAAATGATTTTGTGTGCTTGTGTAGTGTTTAAATACTTGTTTAAATCCAGTTTTCTTCGAAGCGTAATACGTATTCGAGAGGAAGGTATTAAGTATAGGATTGTTTGCGACAAGTATTTGGAAGACTTTAATGCCCGAGCTGTACGGTTTCATTTCAAAAGAGTAATATCTTTCAAAAATCTTTTTTTTTATTACCAAAATACAGTATTACGAATTACTTTCTACAAAACTTTTTATTGTAAATCAAATGTCTGTCAAGACGCCCCACCCGAGTTGACACATAGACCGAGTTAAGACAAGGGAATCGTCTACTTCTCGAGAGGTCTTAAGAGGTGACCCGCTAAAGTGCTGAGCAAACATTGTTTGCGTTCGGTGTCAGCGGGACGTCAAGTTTGGAGGAAATGTAAATTTAAAATTAATTGTTTCACAACCTGAAGAACAATCAATCACGCGACTGTGTCGTCTGCTAGGCTCAACAATTCTCACATGAACACGAATGTACTTTCATCACGATTCGATTTTATTGAAAATGTAGGGTAAGAATCGATTATCGTAAGGTGTAAATTTTTTAATAATCTTCTCTTGAGAAATAAAACATATTAATTACTTTTTCAAGTACATTAAAGACTTATAAGTTTGTAGGTAATAGCTAATACGAGAATAGCATCTTACACCTATTAACGCCTACGTATTGTACGAAAGAATAGGCAGGGAAAAATAGGGACATAAACCCCTAGAGAATATAAGAGGAATCATGCTAAATGTGTGTAGGGTCACATATCTGAAGTAAACTCCATAAAATATTTGAGTTATTCTCAATAGACAGTACTATCCGAAAAAAATAATGTCAAAGATTAAACAAGCGAGGAAAACATTTATGAACATGGAAACATTTTTCACAAAATTAGAGTTTTGTGTGAAGTTCAGAGTTCATGGTTAAATTCCATGTTTTCTCTGGGAGAGTTGAACGATGAAACTAGAATAATAGAGGTCTTCGAAGTTTCCCAAACGGATGCTGAGTACAAAGGGCTACCGAATATGAAATTCTCAGACGAATGAGAAAACAAAAAGAACTGCTAAACACCAATTGGAGGAAAAAATTTAATATTTGTGTCATGCGACGAGAGGCGAAAGGTACGAGTTGCTTCGACTTATAATAGAGGGTAAAGTCTGTTAAAAGACTAGATTTAATTCGGCGGAACACAAAATTGACGGACTTGGGAAGATAGTTTAACCGCTCGTCAACAGAAGTATTTCGTGCTAAAGTATTCATAGCTTCAAACGCCATTTGGATCGCGAACCTAAGGCGGGAAACGGCTCAGTTAGAAAAAAACGTGCAACTCGATCCAGAGCGGTTTGCCATATATACGGCACATATATGGGTGAAATAGAAGTGTGAAATATATACAGACTCAAGAAAGACTTGAAGGGTGAAAGAGTGAAAGAACTTGTTTGCGTGAACATTATAGAGAGATTTTAACGCTCTAAAACCATGAGAGAGTAAATGACTTTGCGTGATAAATGCAAATTTAAAATTTATTGATTAATCTAAAATCAGATCGCAATCAATATACTATTAGCGCTTTGATTGGACAATGCTCCGATAATTGATAAACCAGTTGTGCGCCTCCTAATCCTTTATGCCCTTATCTAACTAGCAATCCTCATAAAGACTACATTGGAAATCACTTTATCATATTATATATAATTAACTCCTACCCGAGCGGATTGATTTCGTCAGCGCAGATAACAACGGTATGAATAATCGCCGGAGGAAGATCAAAGACAGCGAGTGTTTAGAATGAAACTGGTTCGGGTGACCTCGGAAAGGGCTGAGACGAATTCTTTCGGTTCGTTTTGGAAATGGGAATCCGGGCAACAAATTGCCTCTATCTACGAGCTGGTTATCACCCGACACATGTTAGCTGATTAAAATATACCGCGGCCGGGCCGCTGCGGATTAAAAATCTTTATTTATGATATTGTTTGATTTGTTTGTTATTTTTAATTTAACGCCGTTTAAAAGGAATTCGTTTCATCGGACAGAGTGAAAGCAGAGGTCGGAATACTCTGGCTGCGCCACGGTACCACAAGTTTGGCCGAATTAATTGGGCCCCCAATTTGCCGTACTGACGGATCGAGTTCCCCGCTCGCTTCGGGGTATGAAAGCTGTATCTTAAACACGCTTAAGTAAAACAATATTGCCAAACAGTAATTTTCAATTTGAATGGAAATTAAGTTTTGCAGTTTTTATAGTCTCTTCTAATTAAAATCATTGCAAATTCATTATAAAATCTTCCACAAGAATAATTTTTAACATTGTTAAACCCTAGCTCTTATACTGAACGGAAATCACAAGAGACTAGTTTTCATGAAATAATAAGCTATAATTTTTCACGAGAACCTCATATACCCTATTCCGAATGTTAACCCTTTGTGTATGTTGGTAAATCTTAATATTTTCCCGTTAAACCCTTGGGATTCACCAACCCTTAATGGCAAACGTTGGAACTAATATGAAATCCCTCAAATTTCAAATTCCCTCCCATACAATCGTTACATAGGTTTTCCATGAGAGACACTGTATTGGTTGCCAAATCCTAATGACTCGCACGTTCCAAGCAACAAAACTAAGAGACTACTCATTTGTTTGTTACCACAAGCAACATTTACCAACCCTCATTGGTAAAATCTGGCTTCAAATAAGCTCTAATGTCAATAATGGAAAATTCACCTATTATTTTAAATTCTTTAGGCCTATATTTGCCATCTTGTATGAGCAAGTTCTAGTATTTACTATTAAAATTTAAAAATATACCAGTTACTTATTTGAGTAAGAGTTTATAAAGTACATCCTTGAAATTTACTCTGTTGTTAAGTGGTAGGCCTATAAAAGCTTAATCATGGAAACTAAATCTTTATTATTATCTTAAATATCAAAGTATTTAGTTCTTTGTAAAAATATTAAATACAAACACTTATTGACAAATAATGGCTCCTATTCAAATTTTTATATTATAATATTACATAATATATTAAAGATTATTTTTATTTAACCCATTATATCCCGAATTATAATTTTTTATTATTCATTTTACTTAAAACTGTTTATTAGAGCTCCAAATAGTTGGTTTGTAATGTTTTTGAACAAATTATTTGTGCTGATTGGTCAAAAAAGGGTGTGACCATATGGTAACGCTAGGACATTCCACTACCATTTAACTACTCTATAATTGAGTCAAGGAAAATGGATAGAACTAGTTGTTATAGCAGGAACAAATATTTATTTGTACAGGTACTTTGTTAGGCCTAGTTCTAACTTAGTAAGTTATAGTGTGAAACATATAAATACACTCAATGCAAAGTCCTACATCACATTTCTTGCACATGGTTCTTCCTACTGAAATACAACCTTCACCGGCACATCTTCTTTTGTGGGGTAGCGACGACTAAGTGGTCCATGCCGTCATATCTTATGTCATCAGACACCCTGCCATCGGAAACCGATCTTTTGGATGTAACAGGTCTCCCAGGTCCCTTACTAGCTTCGCCGAATCGTTTGATATAAGTTATTACTAATTCTCGACGAAAGTCAAGCTGAGGTAGATTTGCAGTACGTCTTCGCAGCTGCCATGCATTGTGGACACAGGTGTCTATCAGCCATGTAAGGATGGGCCAGTACCATTTCTTGCTCCGAATAATAATCCGATAATTAGCAACGTTTTGATCCATACGATCGGTTCCACCCATGCTCTCATTGTATTTACCAAAAACTGCTGGTCGATCCACATAAATGTGTTTTTTTTCTGCTTGGGAATATCTGTTTACTTTAGTCACAGGCTGGACACCATATGCGTTACTAGCAATGGAAACTACTCCGTTTTTTTCGTTTTCTTTGCAAATTCCTTTTTTTGTGCTAATTCCCTAACATATTCATCTTTGATTTCTTGTAACACACCACTTTTTCTCAAAATAAAACTTTTGGTAGGATTTCTATTTTCCACATGTAAACAATCAGTTCTATCCATAATGTCTTCTTGTGCATTAGGTTGAACCTCTGAATTTCCTATCTCTCCAGCCTCGTTATTATCTTCCACACGCAAACAATCAGTTTTATCCACACTGTCTTCTTGTGCAGTAGGTTGAACCTCTGAGTTTTCTACCTCTTCAGTGTCAATCTTATCCGCGTCAACATCATTTCCCTCGTTCTCATCCACCAATTCATCGTTATTTCGATTGTATCTAATCTCTGCTGTAGCTAATTGTTGTTTTACGGATAAATTATCGACTAATCCTCCTGCATCTTCATCACCAGAGTCCTCGTCCGTAAAAACTGCACTCTCTGGCTGGGCTATAAAAATTCCCTCTACTTCTTTCCCATCTGCATCGTTTGCCTCTAGTAAATCTAAGGCGTCTTGAAGAGTAAATCCTCGTCTGAAATAAAAAAAGTAATTTTGACAATCCAAACCAAGAGATCGCACTTGATAGTGCAATGTCCTAGCGTTACCATATGGTAACATCAAAATAAAATATTTGATTGCAAGCACCTAAAGGAAAACTATTTCATCATTACTACACCAAAATATCATGTAACTAATAGTAATTACATTTCATGTACATTTAGGCTTATTTATATTCAAATAGTATATGCTAGTACTCAATCAAATCGAATTGACATGGTGAATCAAACCCATTGGTTGTTGTCCATAAGTAGAGGCACTGATGAAGCACTTGTACACAGTTCTGAGCACCACTAACCATTTGAGGTTATAAACTAGACCTTTGTGTGTAGACTGATCAGTGTTACCAACCGAAATCACACATAACCTAAAATTACCTCCTCATTTTCTGAAGCATGTTCGCTGTGACCATATGGTAACGCTAGGATAGAATGGGTTAATAAATAGGTCTAAACAACATCCAGCTAAAATGCCAAAATGTTCTTATTAAGAATGTTAATAACTTTTCAAAATGCGATTTCAAAGGATAAAAGTATATGTTGACGGTAGTTTCAGATCCATTCATCAAAATAATCATGCTTATTATTTTTCTGCCGTATTACAGTTTTTTCATCGACCACAGGTATTATTGTTTTTTTTTTTATTTCTTGTAACTCTTCTCTGCTTTCCTAATTTCATTTCTTCGCTTTATAACAACACTATTACTATCATCATTAAGATACTCTTCAAAAACGTCCTCCTCCTTATTTATTTTCTGTCATAGTACCGCTTTTCATCTTTATCATCTTTAATAGATTTCTTGTCCTTTTTGGTGTTCGTACAACCTTTTTTTGTTTCTCTAGTCCCATTTATACCACTTTCTTGTGACCATCATGACGACATTGACATATAGGCGCTCGTACCTTTAAAATATTTCTGTTCATATTTCTTGCCTATCTCGTGATTGTTCACATTCATTTCTATTTTGCATGTGCTTTTTTCTTATACCTTCTTCCAACTCTCGTGCTGCCTCCATAATCGTATTACACTGCAGCCTCATGAAGAGACTGTTACTATTTTCATAGATATACCCATACCTTCAGGACATTCCAGTATTACATTCCTTGTCTACTTTATCGTGGTTCCTATTCCTGTCATAGTACACCCTATTCGTTATTTTCTTTCTTACTTTTTTCTACTGCTTCTTTAAATCTTATCACTACCCGGGACCCTTATGAAAATACTGTCATTATTTTCATAGAGGTTTCCATATTTTCAGAACATTGTCTAGGGTTCAGTCTAGGTTGTAATTTATTGTATGAACAATAGGAACATCTAATGGTGTTTAACGAAATGTAAATAAGGGTTTAATCTGGGTAACTTTATGTATTCGTTGACTTTGATTAATGTTTGTGTTAATAGGAATATTGTCAATAATTGTATTGTAACGTTGTCCCTGTTATATTGAATTTCAGTCATTATTGTTGATATTGGTAATAATTATTTCTCTTGACTTCGGAACATATGATCCCTTCACTGACGAAATTTTCCATCGGAAATTCAAACAAAACAAGTCTTCGTTCTACTCCTAATTTGTACGACAAATCTTTCGTCGAATTTGTTAAAAAACTTTAGATTAATTTGACTGTTTTCATTATTCACTTCCAAACTGGCGAACGTAATTCCGGTCGTTTGCGGGCAGTTATTGATTCCAAGAAATGAATTTGTTTATGCAAATAATTGTTTGCTTATTCAGTTTTACTTATTAAGAACCGGTTCAAAATGGAGTCTTTGCAATTCGCTTACGATTCAAACGCCCACTTGGTCCTACATCGCCCGCAGTGTTGGCCAGCTGATGTTTACATAATTAGTGGCATTGGGTGAGAATTTTATTGGTTATACAATATCTTGGTGGACCGAATTTAGATCAATAGTGTCAACGCTTTCTTGAAATATTCGTGGGACATCTTTAGACAGTGGGCAACGCTTCAATGAATAGCGATACAAAAACTAGGAAATAAATAGAATTTTAAACATAAAAAAGTAACGTTTTTAAATTATGAAAATATATAGTCTATTTTACAAATTTGCGGTTTTTTATCAACTTTTGAAATATACTCGAGCTAAAATATCAGTTATTTTAAAAAAACATATTTAAATGAAATCAACTCATAAATTTTGATTTTACATTTTTTTTTTTACAAAACACTCTTAAAAACAATACAAACAAAACCAAATAAAAAACTGTTCTACATTTAACTTCAGTCTAATGATGGCACAGTACTGGGGAAATTTAAATTTGTAACTAATTTTATTATTTAGTTTTGTGAAAAAACAATAATTTTATTGACTTTTTTAGCTTAGCTTATGGTAATAATAATAATAACCATAATTTATTGAAGCAAACGCATCTTGATGGAAATGCTATCATCGTCAGAGAGATGGAAGTACTACAAAATTTAAATCACAGCTTACAAGTTAATCTAATATTTTTAATCAATTATAACTCACTGATGGTGGTGTTATGATCGAATCGCGTTTGTGTTATAAATTATTAATCGTGACGCATTATTCGTTTATTAACTAGGTCGTAAGTTTGTGCATTGTGTTGTCTTGTTAAAGCGCTTTTGTGTAACCTGTCACTGTAACACAAGTAACTATTCTGTCACTTAGGTAACGCTACCTAACCTGTCAGATGTCATATATTTTTTAAAGTGAACTTTTTAGTTCTAGAATATTAGAATGAATTTTCAAACCCACGAAAACCTACTGTTATTTTACAAATAAAAAATCCATGTTAAGGGTGAATTTGATTTCCAATCTATTACCTCCAAATCGAAAACCTTTAGTGACGCAACAGTGGACGTTACGGCCACGTTCACTCGTCCATTCGCTACCGGCCACAAACAGCTCTACACTTTTAACAGCTAACTGGAATGATAAATTTATTGGAATCCATTTAGGTTTGGCACGAGCACTTCTACATCTGTTGGGGAGAGAGTTATCGTTATTTATTATTTGTTGCCTCGCTTTTATCTGTACGGCTTTCTTACCTTGCGCGCTTTATCTCGTGTTTTATCGAAAACACTCCCATTACTTACACCTTCCCGCGGCTACAACTGTTAAAGCGTTATTGCTTGTTGATAAGTTCTTTTGCTCGTTATGTAATTTGACGGGCGGTGAAATTCTTATCCGGCGTTGATGTCACTATTTGAACTTCGAACAAACTATATAATTTCATTAAAATCTCTCGCACAAAACTAATATTCAACGGGCACAACCCCAAAGTATTTATTACAAATTAAACAGTATTGGAATCAGTCTAATCCTTTAGTGTGAGGTTTAGATTAGATTCCCCTAAAGATAATATCAGTAAGAACTAATCTTTCCTTACTCAAAGGATATCTTTTACGACAACGGTTTTCAGAATGTTATTTAAGGGATTGGGCATTGGTAAATGTATACTAAGCAACAAAACTCTTTTCTTAATTTTTGAAGTGGATCTTTTGGGCGCGTCTAAATATTTTACGGGGGAAATACTTCTAATTGACGTCGCGTTAAAATCGTCACGCTCTACCACATTTAACTTATATAGTTGTACAGTAGTCACTCGCTATTCACGGGTTCGGTATTCGCGGTTGTCCTAATTACAGGATATCCCGCTAATATGTATCTTATTAAAAAAAAAGACGAGAGACAATATAGCTACTATGTAGGTTGTCGGATAATGTGTTCTTGTCTTATTTATTTTGTACAGTAGTGTAGTTATTTATCACAAAGAAATGTGATTATTCTCCAAACATCCGTTATTCTGTACACTACTCGGTATACTGTACACTACTCGGTATACCGTACACTACTCGGTATACTGTACACTACTCGGTATACTGTACACTACTCGGTATACTGTACACTACTCGGTATACTGTACACTACTCGGTATACTGTACACTACTCGGTATACTGTACACTACTCGGTATACTGTACACTACTCGGTATACTGTACACTACTCGGTATAGGCTACTACTTAAGATAGGAATTTCGTATTTATAAGGTTGAGACTTACTAAGTCTCATCCTTACACGATCTTGCTTTATCTAAGGAGAAGAAGTCTGTTCGGGGTTAAAGGCCGCAAAGGATCGTTTGACTGTTCTACTGTAGTACTAGCTAACTGATGTCTCAATAGCCCATGGAATTTACGGCGAAGGATTCAAACACATTAACCATGCAATCTTTTGAAAAGCGCGATCCAAGGTTTGACGGAAGAAGAGCTGGAATAACTTATTACCGAATCTGTTCTTATCTCAGATAACGAAGACGATGAAATCTATCGCTGAAGTTGACATTAAAATCTGTCAATGAAATGTATGTTTAGGGAAACAGTTAACTGCAGTCGTTACTGAAATTGATCCCTCTTTAGAATGGGGATTAAAATTTACTCGAGAGTTGGAAGAAGCACTATCGCTATATAAAGGCGCGTGTAGAGAACTAAAACAAAATCGATCAAAAAAAAAAAATTAACAATTTAACCGTATTTAATATAACCTGTTTAAAATAAACAGCATTTATTTGTCTAAAATTAGGTGTTTGAAATTTAGTGGATAGTGTTTAACATTAAAGAATACATGTTTGTGAATGTGTGCGAGTGTGCATTTTTAATATTATAAGTGTACTGTACACCACTGTACAGTAAGCTGTAATTATTACTAACATTTTTTATGTGGTACTTGAAAGGCCTCCCCTTTCCATAGACCTACGGTTGGTCCAGTATTCGTGGTAAGTTCGGGTAACGTAACCCTCGCGAATAACGAAGGATCACTGTATATATATATATAGGCTATATTCTGAGTACAACTATTTTACTTTGAATTAGGGAATAACATATGATTCATACAACAGCTGATTTTATGTTATAGGTTATGTTGCATAACAGCTGTTTAACACGTAGGCTATGTTACATTATTTATTTTATATGATTAAGTTAATTTGTTAATTATTCAACAACAGTCTAATAAATTTACAGTACTTTATATCATTAAATTAATTTAGATTTATGACATTAAATTATTTTATAACATTTTTTCCAGATTAATAGTTATTAACTAGGAAATATAGGCCTAACATTTTCAATTTAAAAGGTGTTTTCTATATATAACATACACAGTCACGACAAGTACGTACTAGTAACGTTCATTCACTGCAAGGCTCTTCTATAGTATTTAACGAGAAAATAATGGGCATGTTGTGATTAAAGTTGGGCTTTTCAGCATTTTTTCAAAATGTTGTATCCTTGTAGGTCTTGTAGCTCTACAATTACCGTTGTGATGCCGAGTATGACTTTATGGCATTTTCTCTTGGAGCAGAATGGGCCGTCGTAAAAGTTTCGGGCAAAGACCGTATTTAAAAATAATCCATCGCACTTATTCAAGTTTCCCCCGGTTGACCTGCGCAATTACATCTCCTTCGCATGAAGAAACCGATTGCGTGTCTCGACCTTCATTCGATTCGCTGCATTACCGCAACACTAACACGAGATTTGGCAGACTGACAATAGCCAGTTACCCCATGGCTTTGTGATCGGCCGTTCGAGCGATCGACTAAATCGAGATCCGACAGGCGCTGCAACAATGTCTCTGCCAACAATTGGAACGGCCGATGGTGTAACACGAACGCAATGTCAGTGTTCTGGCGAAAGCGTTACCATGGCAATACGAGGCAACAAACGGCGATAAAGTAACGTGTGAACGGGTTTTTATGTTTTTTGGATCCAGTTAAAATTACTTCCAACTAAATTTAAATAGACGCCAACGGAACTCAGATGAAAATATTATTAACACGTTTTTAAAAGAAGAAAATTATCAATCACGAGCGATGAAATCTGTAGACAGGGGTTTGTGTCAGCTGATCTAAAAGACTTAGGCAAATAGGCCTACTATCGATTTAATTACTTAGACAAATAATCTAATATTGTAATTTTTTTTTCTATATATCTTCTTTAGTTTCTTGGATCATATTGACACCTTTTAGGCTTTTTAGCCGGAAAAGGAAAATTATCAAAAATATACATTTTTCTTATATAGTTTTTCCTATAGGCTTAATCTTAATTTTGCTTGAGTAGCACATTGCCGGTACGTTTAATTAAAATTACTTTGAAATAAATTTTTACTTGTGTAACAAGATTTTTAAAAGTTTCTCGTTTTCTATCATTTAAAATATGTTGCTTTTTATAATACAGTATTTGTAAATTTCATACTTTTCTAATGGTTGCAACCCACTCCTTGTTGAGTAGTAGAGTTTAGGGCCCTTTGTTGGTATCACTGTGTGGCTTGTTTATGTTTGCTAAGCAAAAGATTAGTTACTGACATTTTTAATTTTGAGGTCTGTTTATAAAGCTGCGCGAAATCTTTTTCCAGTGTAGAGTTTATTACAGTCTCAGTCAGGCTCTGTACGCCTGGTCCTTGTTGTTTATATACTTTGTTGTGTTGCTGACATCATGTAAACCTCTTCCTTTTCAATTTTTTTACGAGAACAATGAAATAAAGTTCACTAGCACAATTTGTAATTTTGCTTATTGGGTGTCGTGTACAAACGCACAAAGGCACGATCGTTAGGTTGGGTGATCTGTTGCTACTCAAAAGGGGGCAGGTGTGTAGTTCTTTTGTAAGTTTTTATAGTGATTTAAATTATTAGCTATGTGTTGATTAATTCTTTTGTTTTTCGAATATATATATTTTTTTAATTCGTATAATAAAACGCAAACCAATTACCAGGACTGTGGAGGTTTTTTATTCAAAAGTTATTGTTTATTTGTTTCACTGAACTAAAATTATTTTTTTTATCAATACTTTTCTCTTGTAAGTTTTAATTTTTAAAAATTGAATTTTTTTAGAATCTTTGAATAGAGTCTAGTTAATGTAGATTATAATAAAAGAATCTAGTTAATTAGATGATGAAAATTTACGTAATACAAATGTTATTTAAGAACTTAATTGAAATCGGTTCTTAAAAAACATCAGATAAATATATCGAGATTTTCATTTTAAAAATTGGAATAAAAACGTGCAACTCACTATCATTGTATCATATTTACTTTTAGGGAGATTTAATAAAATATGAATTAATATATTCATTACGATAAAACAATGTTGAATACTAACATTTCAGCAGTAAATAAAGTAATCTAATATATACGTGATAAAACAGATAATATACAATGTAATCTGTAACATAAAATCGACTGTTGTACTAAATCACTTATTGTTATCATTTAATTTATGGCGTAGCGTAATAGAATTTATTTTTCTAAAATTGTTAAGTTTGAAAACGAAGATATATATATAGAGAGAGAGAGAGAGGCATCTTGTATTTAAGTTTTTCCCACTCGACAGAAGTCGTCCTGGCTAATAACTCTGCATCCTGGGAGGCTACTGAAGAAACCCAGATCTAATGAAATAACCCGGCGTTCTTTCCCATACCACAAATTGACGTGAAGACTCTGCAGCTGATGGATAGCAGTTGGCTAATGGGTGATTATCCATTGAAACCGGGTGGTCTCGAGGCCGGCCATGTAAATAAGGCACAACGTCTTGTAATATGTAATTCATATTTCCATTAAAATTGTTAAGATAAATCACTGTCCGAGACTAGTATTTGGCGGAAACGGCGAGGATATAAATTCCGAACGGGTTTAGATACAGCTACTCCTGTGACTGGTGGGGTGGCAACCATGGGACACACTAGGCTCCCATCGTTGGGCAAGCAGGAGTACTTGTAATATTACCGTTATTTTCTTACCAGGACATTACTTCCCTCATTTAGTTCCTTACAAACATTGTTCTTTTCAGAGAGTATTCACTGGTTTGTTATTTTTTGTACATTATTACTCTCGATCTGTTAACATTAGTCATACTTACCCTGTGCTCACTATGAATTACTTTTACTTTGTTTCATAGTACTTTTTACCCTTTCTTCTCCGCAATATTTTCTACCATTTTTTATCGTTTTGCTTGCAAGCGATGTATCGCGTAGACACCTCTTTTTTGCCCAGATAGCAGTTCTCCTTCAGCTAAGCGACCCTGACTACGTGATACTATAATTTTCCTCTGCTCCTGGTGCCATAGAACCATTACACAGTAAACTCTTTTCAGTCTTGCCAAATTCTGGCTACTCTATATTATCCTTTGCTTGCAAGGGCTGTAAAGAATATTACTCTCCGACCAAGATAGACAGTAGGTTATGTAAATATGCCCACGAAATGCCATAATTTTACCCCTATTTACAATACCAGGCTATCAATATACTCTTTCCTTAATTTTGACAAATTAAATCTACCCTTCTATATCCTTGTCTTACAGGGGATGTCACGTGGTACTCCCCTCTATACGTTCTCGATAGAGAGTAGGTTTACTTTAGGAGCATAAATATGTTCACGTGATGTTATAAAATCTCCTATGTCCTTCCCCAGAAGGTATCAAGTAGTCTACATATTTTTATTCTAACTACATCCACAACCCTTCCCCATCCTTCATTGGAGGTATTAGTTGGACTAATTTATCGCCCTAAAACTACAAAATAGGATATCTCTCCATTAAATCCATATACAGTTAGTATTTTTGTTCGAGGTTGCTCGCTACGTCTCTTACTGACGACACCTTCAGGTTTTAACAATATTATAGGTCTACTTATAGACGAATACATTACCGTTAAAAGACTATTTTACCTCGCATTACACTTCACAATTATATTGTTTATTGGTTAACTCGGACAACCTCATGTGTAAAGCTTCCTTAGGTATGCTTAACAGAGGGCTAACGTAAAGAACAAATATGAGGTCAAAAATGTGAAAATGTTAACGAGCGCACAGAACGAGAGTTTTTACCGCTAAATCATTTAACGCCAATGTATTCAAATAGGATATGATGAAATTATAAAATGAGCGGTGGTATAGAACACAATGTTTGACACGTTGTAATTATAATTGTAATTGTAATTGTAATTTTAATTTTAATAATGATATATTTTACACTATGAGACATAGCGTGGAAGATACAGGGTTTGAACTTACTCGAGTCTTAACAGTATTCAGGGAAGGTAATGCTGGCCAAGACAACGATTACTGCCCTAGGTTTTTACTCGCGGCACTCAGTTTCATAGGGCGAGTCGTCCTTGGGTCTGAAAACGCACACAGAAAGTCATTAACGTTACTGGTAATCGAGCTAAAAACTTTTAATCTCGCAGGAAACTGCTCTACCCACTTGACGTCATAGTTACCAAATTAGATTCTGTAGTAATTCAGCTCTCCGCAGTCCCGAATCTTCTTTAACGAATTTCTCCAAACATTTTGGTCAACGGCCTGCCGTCCAACTGTAGCCGTCGTACCAGTTATTCTTCATCCCCGATTGGACCTTTTTGCTATGGCATATAACTGAATATCTTTAACCTATCTTCTACTTCATGAATATTCTCCTGCAGCAAAAAAGTAAGATTTCCAATGCCATATTGTATTTCCTTAAGAGGCAAAGATAGCAACTTACAGAATTCTTTGAAAATTCAGTTTTAACGAAAAGTCTACCATCACAGGCTACAATCAATAAGAGAAATTCAGATAAAATGTTGATAAAACATAATTAGGAATAAGGTTTGGCTTAAGCACCCCGTCTTTAGGCAGCGTTGCTTGTCATTTCGATAGCAGGTGTCCAACAAAGATGAACAATTAAATTGGAAGGGAAGAGCACTAAGAACGGAAACCAGCTCTTAGTTGTCAAATGTTTTGTCGTTAAACACTTTATCGCCATAGTGACATTAGCTGGCTTCTGGGTTTTCTACTAACAAAATTACTACGGACGCCTAGGTTTTTGCTGAGACTACTCACTCTCGCCCAACTATTTATCATGCTTTTTAGTGAAGTATTATTTATTGGAACTTTATTTATTTGCACTCACTAACTACTTCCTAATTAAATTGATTTTACAACCCTACTATTCTTGTCCATGCTTTTGAACAACAGTAATTTCCTGGTCTTATCTTATGAGATAATATGCAGTCAATGTTATTACATAGTAACGCCATGAAACTGCCTCAGAAAGACTTGAACGGTGGGTTTGTTAGATGTAATTTCTCTCCTAGGACCTGGGTTGTGACGGACAGAACCAATTACTTCGCATTACCTATCCTACGTTGTTTTTATCAGGTATTTGTACAATATATAAGCATAATGTAGCAGAACGTTCTCGACACCGTGGAACGCATTCCGTTAGCAATAGTAATTGCAATTCTCTGTGTAACTTTGGCGACTGATTAAATAAAAATGAACCGCGTAAATAATGTTATTTATATGCGCATAAACTAAAGCGAGCCCGTATTTAATTGTGTTAATAAGAAAATCACTCAATTCACTTCATAAATATACGCATTAAAATTACTCTATAGTCACGGCAATATTTATTGCTTCTATAAACTTTCCAATTTAATAACAAATAATTTAAGAATAATGATGAGATTTTTAAAGCCAACTGATTGATTTTTTTAAATTATGGACTGTAATATTATCTTGTTTTTACGAGTCAGAATGAAGGCCGCTCAAACTTTCTCGTTTGGAGTGGAAATTGCTATGAAGAGACATTTTGCAGGTCGGAGACTTGTAGCCTGTAAAATATCATTATTATTAAATTTCTGTTATTATTATTTCATTTTTGTCCTTACGAAAAACCAAATGAGTTTCACTAAGTAATTATTTCACTAGTAATTATTGCCAATGTTAAAAGTTTTAACTTAAAAACAAAAAAATTGTGACTGTTCCTAATATTGTGTGAACAATGTTACTAGATATTCAACTAAAAATAACTACAAGGGTTTGACTTTATTTTTTTCTACTTTTTGTTTTGAACATTAAAACACTGAAAACCTAAGATACCACTTATAAGTCCTGGCCAGACCGTAGTTTGGCGAGCCCGGGTCTTACAGTTTTAAAATATATTTCCCTGTTCATCGACGGAACTGAATGTAGAGCTTAAATAATATATTCACGTGCAAAATTTGTCATTTTTATTAATTTTTTTCTACAAGTTACAACAATTTGCCCTAAAATATTAAAATTAATTTAAGGACGTTGGAACAGCGAGAAGAAAATCCTGGGGGATGTTCATGGAATAGGTATCTAATAAATGTTTAACAATTTAGAAAATCTGCAACCTAGACAAAGGTGTATTATACAGATAATACCTGAGAGTTTATTACCCATGATATAATTGGGTCAGGTTTTAAATTGTATGAATTTAACATTTAGCTATCGGCTTTCACAATACACGCGATTAGGAAATCTGTATGGGAAGGATGCATTAGGTGATGGGGAATTTTGAGCGTTAATGGTGGCAATAATGAATCTAGTGTTTTGTTATAAGGACTTTTACTTTAATATCTATTCCTTGGAATTTAAAAAAATACATTTTATAAATGAATGTATTTATACAAATATGATTGACCCTCAGAGGCAGCTAAGGGCTATATATATATATATAAATACAGTGGGCTTACGGTACGGTTATAAGGTACAAAAATGTAAGGGTGATTGAGGACAGACTACGTTAGTTATAGGGATGGTCGATATTTTTTGTCACAATGACTTGTCACTGATATTCGTTTGTCCCTTGTGGTACTAGTGACAAAATATAAAACATGCTAGCTCCATTGACAATCGGAAGTTGATTCTGTTGTGATTCGGGAACAAGTAGTAGACGCTGGATGAAACATTACTGCTATTTTACCGTGGCTGACATTGGTTGATTTGTCGCTGTCACTGGTTCTACTCATTTACGCCGTGTGTGAGTGGACGGTTTGTGTAGGTTTCATGACAATGACAGTGTTGTGTACATTAGACGCAATTTCACACTCGGTAGTTTGTTCTTAATTTTGTAAGAGTTTATTTTTAAATAAAATGAGCCTTCCAAAAGAAATGTGAGGTGTGGTATGTCTGGCTGTTATTGTCACATACAGAGCTGTCTCAGTATCCTTTGTCATCGGTACTAAGGCCAACGTTAAAAGTCACTGACTGGCGCTGTCACTATACTTACCGATTCGTTAGTCACTGGATCGACCATCCATAGTTAGGTAACCACTCCTGCACAAGCTAGCTATAATGTTCCTATCCTGCTGTTACCTGAGTTACATTATATACTTTTCTTCCCCCTCCTTTATCCCTCCTTTATTTAGTTATCATTCCTCTTCACCTTCATGGGAATAAGTTTGCTTGACGTTTGTGGCTTTCCACATGGGACAAGAACTGTCTCAGAACAGAGGCGTTGTCAGTTATGTGCACTTAGACCTAATGGTTAGATCGATAAAATTAACACCTAATAAAAACACGAGAAAAATGGCGCTGAACATAAAAATTGTACGAGAAAAATCTATGAGTACGTTAAAACCGTCATGCTCTAACACATCTGTATACTTGAATTTTATAGTCCATTACGTTCGGTTGAATCTTATTAATCACTTAAACAATAGTTTATGACTATCCGAACTTTGAATTTAGTAAATTTGTTAAAACTTACTGAGACAGAACCTTTTCGATCGCTATGTGGCGATCTTCATCAGCGTCTTCTGCTTGGACATGTTGGGTCAAGCGGTGATGGTTTTAAAGGTAGGTTTTAGATAGTATCAAAGAGTATGCGTGATTTGCATTGTGTTTGTTCGTTTAATATGTTTGTACTTTTTTGTTTGTTTTTGTGTGTCTGTAAATTTCATATTGTTCTAGTGTGTTGAGATGTGGTCCTTTTTTGTTGATGTGTAGGATTTCTAGGTTTTGGTAAATGTCTGTGTATTTGTGTCCTGTATCTTTTATGTGGTTGTAAAATGTTGAGTTGGTGTTCTGTTTCTGTTCTTCGACTCTTTGTTTAAAGCTGCGACCTGTTTTTCCAATGTAGAATTTGTTACATTTGTCGCAGTTCAGTTTGTATACGCCTGGTGCTTGTAGTTTATCCTTGTTATTGGTGTTGTGTTGTATTTTGTATTGTAGCTTGTTATTAGTTTTGTTTGCTATTTTGTATCCTGTTTTTTGAAATTTGCTGGCTATTTTGTTTGTTGTTTTGTTTATGAATGGTAATGTGATGTATTTGTTTTCCCTGTCTGTAGTGTTAATTTTAGTGTTTTTTTTTGTATTTTGTGCCATAGTTTGTCTATTATTGTGGTGTTGTATCCATTTGTGTATGCTAAATATTTAATTATGTCTACTTCTTTGTTTATGTTTTCTGTGGTTACTAGGACTTCTTTAAGTATATGGAGCATGGATCTGAAGGCAGCGTGTTTGTGTTGGATAGGGTGGTTTGAGCTGTTGTAGATAAGTGTGTCTGTCACTTATGGGTTTCCTGTAAATGTTGAAACTGTGTTTTTGT
The DNA here is from genome assembly GCA_036971475.1 of Prosapia bicincta. Lineage (NCBI taxonomy): Eukaryota > Metazoa > Arthropoda > Insecta > Hemiptera > Cercopidae > Prosapia > Prosapia bicincta. Next base: position 22,417,517 of record JBAIZL010000006.1, on the reverse strand, counting down.
GTGTGGCTTTTTGTTATGGTTAAGTCGAGGAAGTTTATGGATCATTTGGTTTGAATTTTTGAAGTGAAGTGGGGTTTTGGGTATATTTTATTAGTGTAGGTGAGGAGTTTTTCGCATTGATGGGAGTTGCCTCTGTATAGTGTTATGATGTCATCGACGTATCTGTGCCAGTAAATAATTTTGTGTGCGTGTGTATTGTTTGTGAGTATCTTGGTGTTTTCTATGTGTTGTAGAGAAATTTCGCTTAGGACTCTACTGATAGGACTTCCCATGGGTAGGCCATCTGGTTGTGAATAGAAGTTTGAGTTGTGGGTGAAATAGTTTTGTTGCGTGATGATTTGGAGGATGTTTATGATTTCGGTAACGTGGGTTTTAGGTATGTTGTTCTGTATTAATTGGGTTTCTAGGATGTTGTTTCCAAAAACACAAAGTACAAACATATTAAACGAACAAACACAATACAAATCACACATACTCTTTGATACTATCGAAAACCTACCTATAAAACTGTCACCGCTTGACCCGACATCTCCAAGCAGAAGATACTGATGAAGATCACCATTTAGCGATCGAAAACGTTCTGTCTCAGTAAGTTTTAACAAATTTACTAAATTCAAAGTTCGGATAGTCATAAACTATTGTTTAAGTGATTAACATCTGTATAGTTGTATATATATATATATATATATATATATATATATATATATATATACAGTATACAGCTTAAATGAAGTGATAACATATGTGATTTCATACAACAGCTGATTTTATGTTACAGGTTATACAGTATTTTAGAACAGCTGTTTTAACACGTATGTTATGTTACTTTATTTATTATACATGCTTAATTTATGTTTCAATAAATCCTACTACAATTAATTTAATAATAAAAACTTGAATATTTGTCCCCAAAATTTAAATTAAATCTTCCTTAGAGGCGTCTGACAGTTAAGAGCTATTTTTAATTAAATTCGATAAATAAAATTAGTATTCAATAAATGTTCCAACGTAAAATGAAGGCTTCCTATTAACAATATTAACTAGATTTTCTCAAAGCCGCTATTGAGTCTAGACTTTAAATGAATTTTATTGCAATTAACATAGTATAATATAATTATTTATATATTTTTATTCCAACTTTTTAAATGAAAAATTCCATAGGTGACTTTTAATAACCTACTTCAATTGTATTCCTTAAATAAAGTTTGCAATCAATATATTTATCTTCATCAAGTAAAGGTTTTCTATTAACTACATTATTTTATTATTAACTATACTTTTTCTCTATTGACTATAGTCTGAAATAAGCTAATCATTTCTTTCGATCAGTCTTACTGATATTTTTTTATTAACAAGTGTTTAGGTAAATCGCTTTATTCACTGAGTGTAGTGACCTTAATACCAATTAGAAGCGATGGCGTGACCCGCACTGCAAATAGCGCCACCTTAACCCGTCGCCAGACCCACGAACTTCACAGACGATTAAGCCACAACGCGCTGGAGACGAATATTAAGGAATTATAAGCGTTTTCCGAATGATATTTGCCAGATAAACGCCGGCGCATTGACGAGCTGCACGGGCCGTTAAACCGCATCGACGACCAAGAACCGTTCTAAGGCCGGCCATTTCGGCAGATACACGTGACCTCGTGCGTGATACCATCTTCGTACCCCTGAGGCCAGAGTGCAAACCATTTTCTCTGCTCAATTGAGCCTGAATTTAGTAAGTTTCTTTATTACCAACGATTGATGAAGTGCTTGTACATATTGTTAAGGACGCGATCAGAATGTCTTGTGTAGGGGTAGGAATAAATATGTCTGCTGGTAGGAGCCGAGGGGAAGAGTTAAACTGCGGTTCTGCTAGTGGTCTGTATAAAGTACGTCCTGCATTTTCGATTTTATTTCATATTTGAGTCACCTCGGTGAAAAGGAAAAGGCTCTAGTTTCTACAAAATTTCAAAATGTAGAATACTTTGACATTATACAAACTACGATTGTTCATAATAAGAAATTGTTTTAATTTTAAATTACATATAATTTTATTCACTTATTTCTTTTTATAGGAGGAATATATAGTCTATATATAATTAAAAACTCCAATACATAGTTGCACATTCTCAATAATTTTACAATATTAATTTGTTACAAAATTTTACTAAAATCATTTTACATAGAATAATAATCTTAGGCAAAACTTGTTGAATGTTTATCTTCAATCATTGTTGTTAGCATTATCAAGAGCTTGTTAACTTATTGAGAAACAAAATAACATTGATGTTAAATAATACAATATATCTATTGGCTCCAGGGTTGCAGTGTTTAAAAGTGCCTTTAGTTTTAAAAGATAAAAGGTATTCAAAATGGTAGAAAACTCCACACTGGGAACTAGATGAATAAGCTGACAGACAGACTGATGAGGGGCAAACCTATAAGCCACTTATTATATTTTACATTCAAGAAAATTATAGAGTATATTATTTTATGATGAAATGTATGTACATTTAAATATACTCCCTCTCTCTTTCTGTCTTCCTCGCTTTCTCTCTCTCTATCCGTCCCTCTCTCCCTCTCTCTCTCTCTCTCTCTCTCTCTCTTTCTCTGTCTGTCTCTCTCTTTCTCTCTCTCACACACACACATACACACACACACACACACACACCCACATCCACACACACACGCACACGCACACGCACTCACGCACGCACACACGCACACACACACACACACACACACACACACACACACACACACACACACACACACTTTATTTGCACTTGAACTGTTGTTATGTTCACGGCAATTTTATGCACTGCAAAATGAACGGACGTACTTCGGATATTAACTATTCAACATGTTTCCACCCGTGAAGGAATACGTATCCGCTTATATATATATATATATATATATATATATATATATATATATATATATATATATATATATATATAATTATTTATCTTTTTATTAAACTATTTCTTATCATTGTAGGTATTCAAGAAAAAGAAATGAAATCTCCTTTTAATGTACCTAGAATAAAGTGAGTTTAATGCTGAATAACAAAACTGGAATATTGTGATTGTCGTGAACTAATTGGATTCGAGTTAGGTTTGGCAGTCCATCGAAGTCAAATTAATCCGATTGTAAAACCTCCAATTTCCCAATTCAGTACTCGTTCTACCGCTGGTTTTAGGTAAATAAATTTCGTCACTTAAGTCATTAATTAAACCGTCGACTTCCGATACAAGTTTGCCTGTCTTGTGCTCATATTAAAGTCGCTGAACCTGGGTTTACCCTGTTACAGAACATTTGCTAAGTGTAGAAAATATGGCATTCAAATCTCTTCATGTTTCATAATAAATATTTAGAACGTACTAATATATGAGGCATTAACTAGTCAAGGGTTACAATTTCAAAGTAAGGTTCCATAACGTAACACGCTTCTAGGACGTACTTTGGGTAAATAAAATTCCAATACTTGACCTTTCTCATTGATACAGAAGCAATATTTAGTACAGTAACATATACCTTAAAAAAAACTCTTGCTACAATATTTACACAACCTTTTTATTTGTAACCTGATAATGCTAACATAATGATAATGAAACATAAGAGGACAATAGGACATAATTATTGTTGACGTTCCTTTGTTTATCCATGTTTAACCTCTAAATGTGTTAACACTGTTGACGAAACCTCCACTAGTAACATCGCTCCGGCTTTGGGTTTACCTTAAAAATGTAATAAGTTTTACACATTTTTAATAAATAAAACCTCTTAAACACCGAAAGGTTTTATTTAAATCCTAGAGTTATGTTGTAGTAATTTTCTCTGAAGATGACTGCTTTCCAATGAAAACGTATATAAGGATTTAAATACTTTTTTATGGTCAATAGGTTCTATTTATTTTAAATAAAAAAATACACCATAGTTTACCGCAGTTAATCAAATTTTCAGACTTATGTACAAAGTTGTACTTCAATACAATTTTTCACTCATCCTAGCTCTCCTTGTATTAAACATTATTTTTAGGTATTTTTCATTTATCAGCAATAATAGTCTAATGTGAACCTCGTGTTTTAATAAAAGAAAAAATTTTATATTATACACAAATCTATACATTTTAAAAAACTGTCATCTTATAAAATTCTACAAAAAAATTCATTTAATTGATAAAAAAACCATTGAACTATATCTAAATGGTTTTGGTTTCGACTTTAACCTTCAACATATATAATACTTCAGAACATATGGTCAGTTTCAATAGAATGAGGGAAATCTCGTCAGTTCTTATAAAATATTGTAAAATTAATTTTTAATGAAAATAAAAAATATTTTAAAAGGAACAATATTACATTGAAATAAGAATAATTTCAAAGCTTTTTCTAACCACAGTATCAGCATTTATAGAGACAACTAGGCCTATAACTGATTATTTATCCGCTAGAAACAGTAGACTATTTAGTTTTATTTGCGTTTGTAGGGTCGCTCTTCAAAAATAAATTTACCTTCAAGCGGGGAGAAGAGATCAAGAGGTGGTACTTTCTGGTACGAAATGAAAATGAGGTTAAAAGACTTGAAAAATATAAAATTTAGTCCACTTGAAAGGAAAATAAAATTTTTCTGTGAATATAAAACAAAAAATTACATTTCTTCAATATATTTTTGGGACAGGTGGTTATTTCATAAGTTTAAACTTTAATTATACACTCGTATTTAGAAAGGTTAGGGTAGGCATGGTCTTCTAAAACCCTCAATTTATACTTAGATACGTTTGAGCCAATAGTTTAAAACCTTACTAACACAAATTTTTGGCTTACACTAGAAACAGATTTTTGTTTCCCCTATTGAGCAACACCTAACATCTTTTGTTTTTTCTGTCACGTGCCTAACCCTTACTTTAGTAAACATTGCAAACACGAATTTCATACTATATATTTATATTTTTCACTTTCTAAACTTGGTGTAATCGCCAAAAGTAAGAAAAAAAGTTTTTTCTAGTAGTATTAAGTAAAAAAAATATTTTTTAAAAATAGTAATTAAATAAGTTACAATCGGCGAATGACCTGTTTGGGTTTATAGTTAGCAAATTAACGGATCTATAAATCTATTTTCGATCCAACATGAATATTCAAGCCGAGTGCCCACACAATCCGCGTAACTGCTTACATCTTTATCCTCGTACTCTGTAATGGACTGAGCGGGGATGTAAATAGGTCGTCCCATCTTGTACACTTCCTCTGCACTTTGGGCGGACGCCAGCCTCACAACATTGCCTCTAATCGTTTAATTACAGCCGTGTATTTTTTCCATCACTTGTCGCCTTTCACCTTATGGCCGCGATTTTACGTTCCAGTTTTACGGTAATGTACAGGATTAACTTTATGCAAGGGGCCACGACTGTTGTGCGCGTGGTTGAGAATCTGTACCGACTCACCCCGTACCGCGTAAGGGATGGGGTGAAATGCCAGCGTTATTAAGGAAAATGCATCTTTACTGATACTGGGAACCGTTGTAAACCATGTCTCGCTTAGTCACATAGTGATTAACCCCCTATACCTCGTCAGTCGATATTTTACCGGGTCGAATACCTGTCGTAGTAGTGAGAAAGTATTTTATTGTTTCCCGACGCTGTTACTTTAAGACCAAAATAAGATACTTAAATGTAACGAGATTATTGACAGTAAAAAGCTAAGATTTCACACGTTCATTTCATTATAACGTGTAACAATTTAGTACGTTTTATGCCTCAGTAAAAAGTCCTAGAATTGTTGGTGTTTACTGAAATTGAAGTCTTTGCTGATTAAATTCCTTATCGCAACAGCTGGAGTAAGGTTTTCCATACGCCTTTAGTTGTAATTCTTATATTTCATATATTTCATTTAGAAATTTATTTTATTTTACCCAAATGTGTATTTTAAAATTATTTTTATAAAAAAATATGTAGTTATATCTATACATACTACTTTAAATTCTTAAATTCTAGAAATAAAAAGTTATATTTCATTGTTAGATTTCATACGTTTTTTAGTTAAAAAGTTTAAATATTATATGTTTTTAAAATTGATATATTTTTCAACAAAAACTATAGGTATATTATATGGAATACAAAATAGTTTTCCTTTATTTAGGTATGTAGTGTTTTCCTTTCAACGTTAAAGAAAATTTAGTAATATTTTTAATTATCTTCATTTTTTTATTTGAAATACTCTTTTTATGTATTGAAGTCATAAAATTTTACATTGCTTTACGTTCTAAAATTCTCTCTTGCTAGTATACTAGCAATTTATTTGGGGAAATCAATTTATATAAATTGTACGACTGCGTTCTACACATTTTATGAAACAGGTTATATATATATACACACACTTACAAATAAGCAGATTTTCATGATACTTTACCAAGCCTTTAGACTTGTGAAAAAAAGTAAATCATCTTCATTTATGCGTGTTTAACATCAGCTTAGAAACATCACCAATTTTTTTAAATATATAAACTTGTTAATTACTTTTTTTTGGAATGTTATTAATTATAAGTTACTTTTCAACGTCAACTCACGTATTCATGCTTTTGGAGGGGCGATATGTCTCTCTGGACTTACGTCATGTAAATAAACTGGGTGGGACTTCCAATAGATTTTTTTTTGAGCGATTTTTATATATTCGTCTCAAGAATATATTATCCACAAAACCTTGGGGTGTATTTAAACTATGAGTCACTTCGGATACCGTGGGGAACATCATCGATTTTAACTATGTACCGCTGAATCATCTATCACAACGTATTGTACTCCAGTTATAGGCAATATTTTAAGCCTCCGGGTATTTGGTTGTCCTGCAGAAACGTTGGCAGTATGCTGACCTCTAGGTATCTCTGAGGTTGAGGAATCTACCTCACATGTTTAGAAGGGGGGAGGAATCAAATATTGCGATATTACGATCTTTGACTAGATGTAAGCCTCTCTAACTTTACGTAGAAACATCTACACACACTATGTGCGCCTGAAGTGATGAAATATTAGAGATGGCCGAAAGGAGCAAGTAATGTCATGATTTAAATAAATAATACTTCTTAAGTAGGGCTTACAAATAAAACTATTATTTAAACTCTTATGTACATTTCAGTTGCATAACTGTCATCTTCAGAGGAAATTATTACAAGAATTACTCTTATTTTTAAATAAATTTCCTCTATAGAAGTTTGCTTTGCAACTGAAATGTACATAAGGGTTTACATTCCTAGTTGGAATCTATATAGGGGTTATTTATTTAAACTAAAATCTCCCGCCACGGTTGCCCCTAGTTGTTAATAACTAATTTATTACATGATTTACTTTAGTAGCTGAATATAAATCTTTCAATAATTTATTATTCGCCATTCTTTTGTTCCTCGTATGAAATGGTTTAAAATAAAAGTGCTTGTTTTAAAGAGTTGAGAATAGTTGCTTAATAGGACGACGTTTCTGCAACTAACTTGCTATCCACTTCAAGTCATTACTTATAATCCACTTGAAAACAACAAAGAAAATTAGTTTTGGAAAAGTCGTTCTATAATAATAGATTTTGACTGGGTAAAACAAGCGTCTTTATTCTATTTCATTAAATTACTTTAGACCGTCCAATAAAGACTTTTTACTCCTCATTTGTTTTAGTCAAATTATAAATTCCCCGTTCGTCATTTTATTAAACGTATGTTCTTTGTTCTGTATCAAATGAATCAATTAAAAATAAAAATTTCAAAAACAAATAATAAAAATAAATTGAATCGCTTATAATTTCGAGCTTAATCTGAAAGGGACATCGCAACTTCATCTCTTTTCTACCGACGACACGAACAAAACGTTGAATTTTAAATTTCGTCCTATAATTTTAAAATATCTGTCTTGCCTTGCATTAAAATCTTTACATCTCTTTTACCTAATAAATCATCTAAGAATTTAATTTTTCTTACAAGGAATTCGCAAGTAATACATAAAGACTGTTGGCAACAAAATTATTTGCAATGCACTGTAACATTAAATCTTTTAAATAAATTTGTTTTAACAAATATATAAATCATAGAGAATTATACACTTGGCACATGCAGTAATAAGGTGCACTGAACTGGATATACTTGAATACAGTCAAAACGAAAACAATCGAAACTCTGCAGGATGAAAGTATTTACTTATAAATCTCAATTTTACATTTAGATTGTTAAAATTAACAATTGGACAGAAAGTAAGGTCAATTTAAATTATTACTTCAAGGTTGGCGTAAGTACAGTTTTTGCAAACTCACCCTGTCAGCATGTATAACTCACCCTTATATATACAACAGAGAGTTGTCAATCAAGTCAACTTTTTACTTATCGATCGTTTAACATCATTCTCATTCTCGTTAGGTGCAGTCTATGCTGTCAACTCAAATAAACGTGGTGAATAGATTAGTGCTGTAATAGTGTGTAGAAGTCTTTACTACATCCATATAATATTTATATTTTATAAAGATTTTAACTAAGGGTTTCAATGATTGTCATGAACTAGCCTGACCTGTTTTCCAACACCCTTGTCAGATCCGCCGTACAAATCTCCAATAAAATGACATCCTTACAGTACACACGTGCAACGACGTAACAACGTAAACACGTGAAATTACGCACCTTGCATATGCATGAAAGTAATTTTACCCCATGATTAATATGAGCACCATTTGTTATAATAAATCTACATAAGTGTGTACGGATATATCCTTAATGACATTATTGTTACATTAGTCTACATGCATAATGTATCATTTAGATAGTGTATCTGCGTTATATAAGGACGCTTGTATGCATATTACAACTTGGCACTGGTTTCTGCGGTTGAACTTTAAAGTTGGATTTGCTTTTTTTGCACTACATTGGCGGGCGGAGATTATATAAACAATGCGCATGCGCAACCCTCCACGTAATTAGTTAGCCAGATAGTGTAAGTTTGATTTACGACAGTGGAACAAAGAGTTTAATGAAGATTGTTGCTTTGGAACGCAGATGTTCGTTTCACGGTCGCACAGATACGCTACAAGTTGAAATGTAAATCTTTCATGCTTGTTTTTACTGCCACTGGACTGCATTTATAAAGCAATAAGTGTAACATGGGATATAACGGTTCCACGAGCGCTAGAGGTTATTGTATATGTGATTGAAAGCCTGCTTTTAATTATAATTGTATTTGACAATAATTTTGAATTTAGAAACAAATAAAATTGTAGAGTGGAAACGACGTGATTTGGCCGAATCGACTTTAGGGGACGTAGAAAAATGTTGAATATTGTGTGTTTGTAACAGCAGAGATATTGTTATGGTCGTAGCAAGAGAAACATTCTGACACTGAATCTATGCGTTCTATGTGGGGATGCTTCACTCTCTCATCCTTTCCTCTTCTTGAGGTTGTAAATCAAGAGATTAAGGGTCCTGAGAAGGCCAACCGAGAGTGGATAGAGGTCCGATGCACTATCTAGACTCATCCGATCAGATGAGATATTGAAGATACGGAAAGCCTGGCCGTTCGGAATGTTCTACTAGTAGTTATGACAAGCGGGGAAACCATAGTGTCTGGTCAGAATATCGTATGTCACCAGTCCAGGCCTTCGGGATCTTACTGCGTGGTACTAAGACACCCGGTCGGGAGTCACCAGTTTGAGGTTGGGGTCGTGGGGGCGGGGATCACATGCTAAACTGTAACCCATTCCCAGCATTTGCGTCTAATTTGTGTACTTTTGAACGAAAGGAATAGGCACTCGTTCTGATTGTCACCTCCTTATCAGAATATATTAGGTGATGAAACATTGAACCATTGTTCTCATACCTGTCGGTCTTTACATGGAACACACCCGTCTTATTTGCACGCAAATTTAAGCGTGCGAATTGTAAGAGGGGAATTTGACAACGAATTAAATTGTGTATGTTGCTCGCGGTAAATATGCACGAGAATCCAAACTAAAAAAATTTTTAGCAAGAGATTTAAGCGAGAATTTAAACGAGCAAATCGTAAGCGTGGGATGCACATGAATTTAAACGTGAGAATTTTAAGAGGAACATTTTACAACGAATTTGATCATTTATATTGCACGCGGAAATATGCATCAGAATTCAAACTAGCAAATATTTTAGCGGGGAATTTAAATGCGAAATTAAACGTGCAAATTTTAAGCGGAAGATATGCACGCGAATTTAAACGTGTATATTGTAAGCGAGAGATGTGTACGAGAATTTAAACGTGCAAACTTTTGAAGAGTGGCAGATTTGCACGTGAATTTAAACGTCCAAATTGTAAGTGGGAGATATGAACGCGAACTTAGGCGTGCGAATTGTTTGCACGCTAAATTAAACGCGTATATTATATGAGGGATGTGCACAAGAGAATTTAAACGTGCAAATTTTAAGTAGAAAATTTGCGCGTGAAATTAGGCGTGTATATTATGAGCGATAGAGATGCACAAGAATTTAAACGTGGGAATTGTAAGCAAGAGATTTGCACACGAATGTAAACGTGCAAAATTTTGAGCGGGAGATTTAAACGAGCAAAAACTTTGATCGGGAGATACAAACCAGAATTTAAATGAGCAAATTGTAAGGGCGGGATTTACTCGCGAAATAAAACAAGCAAATTATATGCGTAAGAGTCTAACTAACAGCAGATTGAAACACCGGCGTTTGTTGTTAGTAATAAATCCTGCTGCGATTTGAAGTAAATAAGGATAAGTGTATCTACAAAAAGCGTTTACAACAAAGATATTTTTGCGATACTTGAGGAAGATAAAAGAAATAATACTAAGAAGAGGGGAATAAATTAAGCTCTGTACACGTGAAACGAAAGCGTGTTAATAGAAAGATAGTGAAAAATAACCGGAAGTTCACTGAATGAGTTGGAACTACAGGAAAAATCTATCGATTTAACAGAAGACAGTTCCATGATAGATGTTTTTGGGAGAGAAATCATTAATAGACTTCTGGATCGTGTGTAAATCCAAGTACTCTTCCGGAAAGCTATAGTGTTTTATATGCCTATTGTCACTAGTTATTTTTGTGAGAGTGGTTTTACTGAACTGTTTTATATAAAAAATTAATGTAGAAACAAACTAACAAGAGTTGAAGAGGACTTAAGGGTAACATTACGTTTAATTACTCCTGCGGTTGACTCTCTACTGACAGGCAAACAGCAGCAAGCTTCGCAATAATCAAAATACACATTGACCTTTATTCATCATTGTTGATTTGTAAGTTTTTTTGTTGTTTTTTTGTACCAGTCGTAGAGCATGTTTTTTGTATAGATATGCGTATTACGCATCTTAGAGAAAAAATTAAAAAATAAACGCTGAATAGAAGAAAGTTCTGGTTGGAAGTTAGATGATGTGACTCAGAGAAGTGCGAGTTGGGTCTGCAGTGAATAGTTCGCCCTTGACTACAGAAGTATGCAATGAATGCAACAGTTCTCTGGATACACGCCTGTAATGATCTACAAAAGTCTATCCACGCTTGTCCAACTGTCCGCTCGTAAACTGGCGAAATAATTATCAATAGCATTTCAACGCAGAATGGTACACGAGCATGCGAACGTAACTCGCAGCATTAACGCGTAGTATCATTTCTTGCTTTGCTATTCACCATAAATACCGGCCGAGTCCGGGCTCAACATTTACACATAATACCGCAGCGAATTACAGCCGCGGATAATGAGCAATGAACTCCGCACTTGATGGTACAATTTGTCACGTGAGCGCTTTGTGAGCATTTCTGCTCCACGTAAAGCTCACGATTTTACTCATCCCGAGTTTGAAACGCCCTTGCTCGACGTAAACAGTTTGTCTGCTAGTTCTAAACTAGAAATAAAAATCACTAAGCAGACAGCTTCCTTGAGACTTTAACTGGGAAGTCGCACATAACGATTGGAATTGGACAAGTGCTGGCTGAATATATCCAGATAAAAAGGTATTTACATCGGCATAGGCTAGGTTAGAAAATGAACTTTAATCAGTGGTGTTCTTAAGGATGGTTGCAATACCTTAAATAAAATCAAAAGGTTTTAACAAACAAACGGGTTTCTGGTAGCCAAGCACGGCGATAATTAAATGAGGTTAAAATAACAGCTGATTTCACCGTCACTTGAAGGTTATTTGGAGGTTATGTTTAAATAATTTTTAATCGTAATATATTCAGATATATCGTATATATATTAAAGCAAATTAAAATGTACGATTGCATACGACATATATTTTTTACCTTGCCTATATATTCACTGCATTGTAAACTAGCCTACTAGTAAACTGAAATATAATATTAATCAATGCGTTGACAGTAACTATAGTTAACTATTATACTTGTTTTCAATAACATTAGCTATGTTTATTAATAAAGTGAACTAACAACTGCTCGTTTCTGCCACAATGATTAATTATCATTTTATTATTCTAAAGTTTTATTGTTACTCGTATTACTTAACATTTAATAAAATATGTATTTATATCTCAATTATTCTTACTATATTTAATTAAATAGGTATACAATGTATAATGTAGCTTTGTCAGAGTTTTTTAAATGAAAAATCTATAGGGTGGTTAGGCACGTTTGTGAACCAAGTTTAAATAAATTAGTCAAATCGTTGCCTTAACCACTTACTTTTCTATCATCTATTAAACTTCTTTATTAAGTTTTTTGTTCAAGCTTTCACTTCTTTCGATCATTTAAAGTCGAATTTTTTAAATAAAATATAATATTAAAACAGGTTTTTCGCTGTGTAAATTATAAAACAACCCACCCTTTCTAATCACTTGAGTACTTTAATCCGAAGCTACACAAATGAAGGGTTGATTAAGTAATCACAGACTGAAGTGAAAAAGGAAGGATTGTTAGGATTCCTATGTATGATTAGGTAAAGTCAAAACCGAAAGCTTTAGGTACACTCGCCGAAAGTGGTGTCTATGTTTTATATTTCCTTTTTTAAACAAATAAAGTGTAATAGGTATCCGTAAGCGGGTATAAATTGTTTGCTTCATACTTACTGCGAGTTAAAGTTTCCAGAAAATTATATAATATTATTTTTTCTTGTTTAAAAAATAATTTCAAAATAAGGGATTGAAAATATTGTACGGAAGTATTTATTCCGCTAGGACAGCCTTGCTCATGATTACAGGTAGAAATATCGATATTACATTCCTGTTTTTTTTTTTTTAAATTTCAATAAGACAAAGAATTACTAACTATCAAAAATATCTCTTAAATAAGTCCTAACACTTTACAATCAGGACTTGGCTACGTAATATTACAAGCTCCAATGCAACCTCTCACGCTACCTTAAAACTAACCTCTTATTATGTTATTTGTTATTTGTTATTATGAATTTAATTACCGATTAATAAAAAGTAACCCATGATTTATTTAGTTTTATTAACTCATGCGTACTTAGATCTGCTGAATACTATAGGCCTTTCATAATCTCTATTCTTCTTTGTTTCCGAGACTCTTCATAAATAGAACGTTCTATGTGGTGATCTCCCCACATAGAAGCGTCCTAATGATGGAGATTTTCCGATACTAGTCAATAAGTAGCTTACTAGGAACGGTAGAATCCGCCTCAACAGATATGGAATATGTAGAGCCTCGCAGAAACGTTGAATGGTATAAATTTAATTTTGAGTATGTTTTATTTATGTGATAAACATCTACAAAGGTTTCTATCAATGGGAACCAAAGCATTGTGAGTTGCTCACCAAATTGATTTTGCACATTACACATTAGATTTCACCAGAATGATCCTTTAGAATGAGTTTGTAAAATTCATATAATTTAGTAGTATCGATAGTAATATTGTATAGCAAGTAAGTAGTGTTTCTCTGGGGTATTTATTTAACAAATTTCATGTTTATAAAAATATATTACACTATTAACGTTTTTTTTAATTTTCTTAAATACGTGTCTGAAAAGGACATTGCTTAGATGTCAAAACGTTGAGAAAAGCGTTTCAATTTTTAAATTTGTCTGTTATTTGATCTAAAAATTTCTACTAATCAATAATTATCACTAAATTTTAAAAAAATATCTACATGGAAATAATTCTCCAACACAAATTTGTGAAGGTAGTACAGGATATTTTACTTGCCCGAAGTGGGTTGAGCCACCATTAAGAACAATGTTCTGTAGAAGCCCAAGACCTACTACGAAGCCTAAACTAACTTGGTCGACTGTTTAATCAACCCGGAGACTGGAAAAGTGTGATAGAAATCAATGACATATTTCGATTGCAGCTGGGTAGCCCGTGGATTCCAACCATGCCTAAACTAACTTGGTCGACTGTTTAGCCAACCCGGAGACTAGAAAAGTGTGATAGAAATCAATGCCATATTTCGATTGCAGCTGGGTAGCCCGTGGATTCTCGGCACCCGCATTATAAATGTGCACTTTATCAGTGCATCGTAAATTTCGTTATTTATTCCAATTTGTTTCTCTTTTCGTTCTGACGTTCCTGAACAACTTACTTATTTATATAAAAATCCCTCTGACCAGCTGCCTTCCTCGTACAAAACAGTTCGCTGTTATTAGATTGCTGTGTATTATCTATGCTTGACCTGTTTGAGTGCTTTCACACTTCCCTCATACAAAGAATACTGATTAGGAACTCTTAAAGAGCATTTCACGCTACGGCGTTGCCAGATCGCCAGATTGCATAAAACGCATTACACCGCGTTACGTTACGTCACATCTCATTGCAGTTACACTTTAGCCAAACGTGTTACGCTCGTGACGCTACCGAACCCTTTCCTTGATTGTTTATTAATTAGCGACGATATAAGGTCGTTGCGGAAACCTTCAGGTTTCATGTCAGTGTTGGGAGTTTCCCCTCGTTGCGACTTGGCTGGGTCAGAATGGAAGTGTTTTGTAAACTAGAGATCGGAAACATCTTCAATAATGGATTTACATCCCTTGTACAAACCTAACTAGGCCACATATAGTTAAAAGTACAAATTTTATTTAAAATAAAAGGCTTATGTTCTGGATGGGAACACGTTTTGGGACATATTTTTCAATTCCTGCTATTAGTTCACAATCTCATATATATATATATATATATATATATATATATATATATATATATATATATATATATATGTATATATACAATTTTCAATTGTTAATAAAAATACGTTTTTATTCATTCAATCAAGTTCAAATACATCTTTTTTAACCTGTAGCAGATGACAAATATTTATTCATTAATTTGATTTAAAAAGCTAGAAATTTATAACCAACTTTTCGAAAGCTAGGAATCTAGTAATTAAAGGCCTATATGAATATTTAAGAGAAAGGATCCGTACAATAGTAAAGCATTACAAGAGGTGGATAGAACGAAAAGGTATAGACCACCATCAGCTTCATAATTTAGAAAAAAAAGTAACAAATATAAAAAGTAACAAACAAAAATAATAGTCGAAAAACACCACATACTATAAAGAAAGGATAATGGAAAATTGCATGGAAATTAACTTTCTATTCCTTCATTTAATATTGTGGTTCTGTCATGTATATATATATATATATATATATATATATATATATATATATATATATATATATATATATATATATATATTAATTGTGATTGTAAAGTAAAAATTTCAATAATTCAGTTTTTGGCATTGTATAATAACCTAGATTTACAGAAATATCTGTTCATAAAAGCAATATATTTGAAAACATACACTATATAAATATTATTTATCAACCTCTTTCAGTACCTTGAATTAATCAAACCATTGATCAAAGTTGTCGATAGAAATTAAACCATGCTTTCTAATGTAATCTATTTAAACGCAGACGAAATCATGACAGTTGTGCCATCTATGTTTTGTTTTTTAATTTACATCCATTGTTAACCATTTGTAGGGTAAGCAGCAAATTAAATTGTTAATTTTAATTTAGAACGTTTTAGGCGAACATAGTCCCAATTTCCTGATATAGCTGAATGTGTAGTGACAAGGATGCAAACTTTTTATCGTAAACTAAGCAGAGTTTTGCTCTAGTTTATATAAAAATTTACTAATTATCATTCTGTGGTGTCGGTTACCTTTTTACAAATTGAATACATATTCACAAGGTAGATGATAGATCTGATCCTTTCTATGATTTATTAGAATAAGGGAAACATTGTTTGAAGTGAATTTAGCCTTATAAATGGAGGTATATGTCTTAGGTTATTGCTATTAATGTAATAATAATTTTGTGTTGCTTATAGGCTCATATATATATGACGGGACTTTGTACTTAGAAGTGTACCAGGGAGCCATAGGACCCTTCACTAGCCCTATGGGTAACTATCTCTTCCCCTCAGTTGGAAGCAAGTTTACTTAGATAAGTAACCAGGACCATTAAAGCTACAATTTTCTCCTATATCAGGGGACCATCAAATCCTTTTGTTAGTCCTACCTAATCCCCCTTCGTTATCCCCCTAACAAGACGGGTAGAGACCTCTTTATAGACTTGATGAAAATTTTTACTCGAATTATTTTACTCTACACATTATGATTCCAGCAATTTCTTCTTCTAGGGATTTTATTCCCGGTTATACCCTTACCTACATCCCTAGTCCTTCTTTGATCCTTCTTGGTCTTACTGGATGGTGCGTGTTTTAATGACGATTTACACAATGTCATAGCAGCAAATATTTAAAAGCCCAATAAAACAATTGTTAATTATTTTGAAGGTATGTAATTTCTTATAACATGCGATTTAAATGAGAACAATTTTATACAGAGATTGTAAGTATTTTCCTAGGCAACTTTAGTGAGAGCAATCAGGTACTGCTCCAGCAATCCAGGTTCAATAATATTAGAATCTTAAAGGCAATAGGAGAAAACTTTATTAAAAAGTAGAACTTAAAATCCATTCGTTTTTTGAGAGTTTGATCACATATACAGACGTTAATATTGTACCACCATAAAGTTTGAACCCGACTCTGTCTTTAAAAATGTTTTAAATACAACTTTAAATCTGTTAAGTTTTATTTTAAACATCAATCCCGTCGTTATGTGGTGCTGCATCTAATTTATGTCCACTTTATTAATATAAAATTATTATAAGCTTACTCATTTAGTAAACAAATATGTCAGAAGCAATATAACCACTTCCTGGCCTTACCTTCAAATTCCATTCTTTTTGTTGAACCTAACTCAAGAGTTTAAATAGTTGAGTATTGTACAATTTGGGCTCGATTGGGTACTACAAAAAAGCTGAATAAGGATATAATCTGTTTCAGAAGTGCCTTTTATAGGCAGCGACAAACCGTGAAATGTCGAATATCATAATTCAAACACGAATAGAAGTTACTACAATTGCTACAATATTTGGCAAAACTCGCCGTTCTATCCCACCGTTAAAACTTCTTTCAACACGGAATTGTGATGTCATGGCTGTGAAAAGATACGATCTGTCAACTTTAAAACTAGTTAAATTCTATTACAAGCTTGTCAAAAAATGTTAGGTTTGACTGACATTTAATTTTAACAATTCTCGTACTCACCTCATAAAGGTCAAACCGTCGAATTTAGTATCTCAATTAAAAAAGGACAAGTGTAGAGAAAATTGGATTTAAATTAAATTTAATAGTCAAATAAAGAATTTATTTACAACAAAAATTTGTTGCCATAGATTTAAAAAGATAAACCATAGTAACACTTTTACACATGTTATAAGGTAAATCTTTTCTATACATTTAAAAACACATTTTGATAATTGTTACTTGAGTTAATTGCAATAATTCCTAGTAATATAGCCTACATTGTTAATGCAGTTGTGCATTCTGTATGGCCCACAAGAATCCAATTAAAGACGCTCGAGGGGAAATTGATAGAGCAGCGGTTTTTCGCGTCGTTTATTAATCGGACAGTGTTGCCAACATAAAGCAGGTAAAACAACATTTACCACAATAAATGAATAGGTTGAGTAAGAGGCTAATTAAACTTGTGCTACTGTTGTAGAACTAGACCGGCCTACTCGTACGTGCCTCTAGTAGGAGTCGCCGACCAAAAGGTCATCCGCTGCGCACAACCTGATCGGTGTGTAATCGCAAATACACTGAATCACAGCCAGTGTAACTAATGGCTCGTTAAATTAAATAAAGGTTTAATGCAAATATTGTAACAGTTTCGTTCTTGTTGTTGAAATCATCGGTTTCTCCTGATGACGTAAAATGTTTAAAATAGGCTACTTTTACGAAGTGGAGTAATTATGTTTGTGAGATCACCTGAACAAGATGGGTTACACTGCATTAAAATTCACCTTATGTGGGCCAATACTCGCCTTTAAGCATTCCCTCATCACCTAACTACAAAAGTAGTGGAGAGAGTGATATAAGAAGAAAAAGAAGATTAATGCAGAAGATAATTGAAGCGATGTTGAAGATGGATGTTTGGCGAGGAGTACCTGACTTACTTCTTCACCTCCTCGCCGGAAACTCTACTTCCATAGATCCTTAAACACAGTCTACACTAGAAACCATTCCTCAAATTGTACCCAGAGGACAACATTTTCTTGGGCTGAGTACATGACCCGTGGTACTACTTTTGGCAAACAAGCGGAATGGTCGCAAGCGGTTAGTGGTACTACTATAGCTTGCCACGCCCTCCATCACCCGTGTATTACAGACTTAACGGCACTACGTACCCCCTTTCCACCCTATCCATTCACTCCGCCTTTCTCGCCATATTCTTTCTGTACCCTCCCTTACCATATCTTCACTGCTCCTAGACCTGACCTCATTTGCCCCACTCAGACTCGCTCTTTTTCACTCATCACATTCTCCACGAAACACCTTATACTCCTCCTTACTATGAATACTCGCTTTCATTCTCCTTGGAAATCCCCCTCCCCCCACATTCGCATCATATCTGATCTTAATCCCCTCCCCATATCCCAAGTACAGTCTTCGTTTCACGTTGCCAATATTAATAATTTATCCTTGACTCCATTAAAGAGAAGGTCTCATTTGAAGCCACGAGCCACTCTCAGTCTCACGGGAATAGGGCAGTTGGGAAGGGACTGTCATTAGGGCGATAGAGAGTGGGTCTACGTCAGGTGAAAGAGACTGTCCAAGCAATGCCATTAGTTTTCAATTTCTCCCAGTATTGGAGCATAATAAAAACTTTTCATAATTCCTCTCTAAATCCATTTACCCCTCTTCTCGGATGGTGACATACCGCTTAACCATCTCTTGTCACCGATAGAGAGTAAGTCATACTTCTCACACAAGATGTCATAATCGTCCCACTGAATTCTCTACCAAGGGGTTTAATACCCCTACCAAGAGATCCACAAATTCACCCTTCTCCACATATCCAACAGACGCTAGAAGTAACAAACGTGAACGTAAAAACTACGCTGTCACCATAAAATTGAACTTAGCCGGTTAATTAATTAGTAACGCACACTGACTCGCAATAATTTAGTTATTAACTGTAGCGCGTTTCGATTACAACGTAATCATCATCAGTAAGTTATAACTATTACAAAATCTACTTTAAAACTGTTCTAATGACGGAATTCTCATCGAAACGGCTTGATCAATAAATTATTAATTGTAACTACTGAAATTATATCAATAACGATTTTGCACGCAGATATAATTAGCAACTATTTTGTCTTCAACTCCTAGAAAAACGCTATCACAGCCTCGAGTGTAGAGAACAGCGCCAAGCTACTATAGTAGATTCAATTAAACGGCCATGATCAGAATGCTGGTTCTATTTCCTAGCATTGTGTAATTATTTTTTTACCATTTTCTCACTTCTCACTATTCTTTGTTTTAAAAAGGCAACTTGTTTTGAAAAAGTTATACATCTAGTTTTTGTGAACATTAGTAGACCCAATTAGTTTAATTAAAGATGAAATGAAGGAATGAGGAAATAATTTTGTATACGACGCAGGCGCGTTGGTTTGTAACTTAAAAAATTGCGTTTTAAAATGCACTCGCTAATTAACATGTCACTGGGTACACCATTTCATAAGAAGAAAAAGTTTTATGTAACGTAAAACATTCGGATTATATGTATAATATAGGAGATTTTAATACGTTTTGCAGTGTTCTTCGTTAAAATCTTTCAACGTCTCGACTCTGGTTTACGACTCTGTTTTTTATACAAATATTATTTAAAAAATTGTCCATAGGAAAGCTTAGAACAGGAAATGCAGAGAATTGGACTACAAGGTTCTATATTGTTCCCAAACATATGTGTTGATCCATTTGTAGTTAAAATAACCGTGAAATGGTTATTACAGGTAATATTTAAACGAAAAAACTTGGAAAAGATCTGCCCCGAAGTAAAAAACAATATTAAAGTGTCGCTATTTAGAAATTAATCGCGGAACGCAAAAATCATTCCGCGGGACGAATGTAGGATATACCATGCAGAGTAAAACCGCAGATACTGGAAATAAACTACTACTTTGGATTGAACCTAAGTAAGCATTTTCAAGGGCTTAATTATTTCCTAACTAAAAGAAAGTAAACTTATCTAACTGTTTTGTAAATTTTGGCATCATCTTTTAATGTGTGCCATCTTCTACAATATCGTTAACATGATAGTAAATACTGACGAAAATCTAAGTCAGTCGTGATGTAGCCATGTAATTATTTTGGAAAATATTCCACGAATGTTTGCCCCTTTATATGCCTGATGTCGGCCCCTTTAGCGCTCTAATTAGGGTGATGGAAGCAACCGATTAGATTATGTATTGATATCACGATCTGTAACTATAAACAAGTGGACTTATCTTGCTTTGAATCAGCGTGAATTTTAGCGTTGTTTACGCGTTTAAATTCTGTTGCGTGAGTGTTTATTATTGGAAGCTTTTAACGATAGGTCAAGATGTGTTGATACAGGATTCCATTTGGTCTTAAAATGTTTAGGTTTTTCTAAAAATCGTTCTAGCAGTGACGTTTTGCCGTTTGGTACGGCCGTGTGCTTTTTCCGTATAAGCTGTAACCAAACGAGGAAATCCATACTTTTTTTATAAAATAAAACCTATTTAAGTATTTTGTTACTGTCAATCTGGAAATATAATATTTTAAGGCAAACGAATTGGATATTTAAAAACAGAAAAGCACCCAAGGTGTGGGAATACGGTATTTCTCCCCTTGGGTTTTTGACAAATGTACTGGGAAAAAGCCATATTTTTTTCTTCAAACAAAATATGTTTTTGATGTATCTGTTTAAGTCCTTAATTTTTTTTTTTTTTAATTAATGGTTTGAAAAAAAACATCTTGTAAATGTGATAGTTGGTTGATATCTAATTAAACACAGTAATAAGAAGATTTCAAACTTCACAAATTTGTTTTAATTATCCACGAAATAAAAGTGCCATGCTTTGAACAAATATTTTTTTTTACATTAGGGCCTACGTATAATTTTTCATGTTTAATTAAAAATGATATAAAGATAAATATACATTTAAGTACACATTTCTCCTTTCCTTACATCAAATCATTTATTCTACTTAGACCCGTTTCAGATTAACTCCATTATCAGAATTTTAAACTGTACTCAGAACTTTTTTTTTAGTGCTGTTTAAAGTCTAGATGATGGAGTATATCCGAAATGTCTCAACGAGGAATAAGGCTTTAATGTTATGAAAGGCAGAAGAATGTCCTGTAATGTATCAAAACAAATAAAGGTGAGTAAATTAAGAATTTTAGTCTTCGTAAAGCTTTGTTCCTAAACCAGACTGATTAAGTGTTCTTCTAACAAAGATAAAAAAGAGAATTATTGTCATTTATATATAATTTAAAGGTCACATATTCGTCTAAAATTTTTTAAATATTTTATAGTGGTAATAGAAATAAAGACTTTAATGACGAGTAAAGAATATGTGCTCTGTTTTCAGCCGTCACGTTTCCGCCAACACCTACTGCATTGTTATTAACGTTACACATTTGCGAACAGATATAAAAACCATGAGACCATTTGTTTTTCGGTTAACCATAGCATAGATTGCGGTCGCCTTTCTAAAACCTATCGCATTCCAGCGCGCGGTCGCTGGATCTCCCAATCACTAATTACCGAGCAAGAAATCTTACCGGGTCCGTTTCACCGGTAATTGTTCACCATCGATCGTTTTGTGCCGGCTGGCGCTCGTTTGTTTGCCGAAACAAAGGCTGTTTACTTTGCAATTCTTTCGCCTTTAATTGATTAATTAGCTGCGAGTTAAAAGATTGAATGAAAGTTTTCTAATCTGGGAGGCACAGAGAAGAGGTTGGCTTTTGTATCGGTACACTGAGCTAATTACATCGGCGCTGGAATGTTGCGGAGCGGAATCGGATCGGTCTGGATGCAAAATGGCCGCACCCACACAAAGAGAAAGCGGTCGTGCATCGCGGAAGCAGCGCGCTATAAGATATGCTCATTTTAGCCGTATTTGACAAGAAAATTACCTGTTAACCTATCTTTTGTACAAGCCGTTCGTTATATACTTTTTGCCGTCCAGCTGTTCGAGATATTCAACTCAATACGGGCATAGCATACAGTAACCAGTATTACACGTTGCGATCGTCCTCGCCACTGCCTCCCTGATCTTGTTGCATAAACCTGTCGCTGCCTTCTAATTTGAAAATAATAAATAGATTTGTAGCCTCTAAGTACAGGAAGCTACTCATAAGAGTTTAATAATAGTAAAAGCCAGGGACAGATTTCTTGAATTATTTAAGAAACTACCAAGTCACCAGTTGTATGCCATTTTACGAGGGTGACTAAGAATACGTTGACTTGGAACTCTATTTCCGTTTAGATAATCCTTCACAAAAAATATTCATTTCATCCCAAAAATAATTTTCAAATACAGTACAACTACCAAAACCCTTTTACCTCAACCCAACCTTACCTTTCTCGCCATTTCTGATCTCGATTATGAATTAATAGCGTCTACATTCAGATTTAACTGTCTACTCTATTGTTTACAGTGCTGTAGGTTTCCTACACGCTGTGATAGGCTTCGGTCTATACGATCGTTTCGAGTGATACTCCATTATAACCCCAGAAGAGAGTAGGTCTGCGATAGGATCACAAGCCATGGGTCTTCCCCAACCCGCAGTATGGGATGCACCCCAGTCCGTCGGCTCCAGGAAGTAAACCACTCCGTGACCTAACCACGTGTATTTGTACCACGACGGTGCAGTACTTGACCAACATTCTCTTCTAAATTGTAAAAGAATAATTGAATTGTTAGTAGAGGGCATTTTTGCACAGGGATTGAAAACTTTATAACAAAAGAAGAATGGTATTAAAATAATAGAGTTTGTAAGACAAAAGTAGAGGGGTTTAAAGTTTATTTAGTGTCAATTCTCACCTTTTCGTGACATGGAAATAGTTTTCATGCCCCATTGTGATAATTTGTTTGTATCTCAGCTTTCTAGGAGATTTGTTTAAATGATAACAAAACTCATTTGAAGTAGAACAAAAACCTCACCGCTCTAGTTTAAATGTCTATATATTTTTCTAAGTATAATTATACGTATACTTGAACGTATACTTATTAAGTATGATTAAAGTTCTTATTTACTATCTTATTTGTCTCTAACTTCGTAAAACTGAGTCATCTTAATGGTTTAGAACAGAATTGTACAATTTATATTTGAGAGGGGACCGAAACTCAATATTTAGCAAAACTGCGGGCCACGCCTATGTGTTTTGCGGGGTCCAAGAATTCTATTTCGAGGGGTTTTACCAGGGGGGTATGGAATTGAAATTACTGCCCGGGAGGATAATTTTTTAAAATTATATGCAAAATAGTAAATTTTGAGGCTGTTATATAGCTTCAACTTACTGACACACTGATCTACTTTTGTATAAATTTAATAAATTACTATTTTTAAGTTTGAAAAACTATTGGCGGGACGCACACAATAGCCCAGAGGGCCGTCAGTTGAACAACCCTGGTTAAGGACATGAATATAGTTCAATCTTTCCCCAGTTACGTTATTAAGTGAGCGTCGTTAAACCGGACTTCAGTTTTTAACAAAATTTCACAATACTTTTGCCCAACCCCTTTACCTGTGGCCTCCTGCACGGAGGCGGTGGTATCGTCACAACTTCCTCCCTTCTAGGCAGGAGGAGAGCCTCGTGATCCTTGCGCGACACTACACGCGGTCACCGCGGATGTAACGTCCCCTACAGAGACGTCTATCTCATGGAGACGACCCTGTGTACCTCAACTCCCAGTTTCCCACATCTAGACAGTTCCACATCAGTATTAGTTCTAAAACTACACATCTCTACCAGAACGTACTGTTCACTGCAAACACAACAAAGCTTCCAATATTTTAAAAACTAATAAAGAGCGTGTTGTACCTTAGCACAAAGATGTCCGGTTTGATGTCAGAAAATACAACCATCACGGCCCGGGTAAAATGCAATCGGTATTCAACGATTTACATATGTTTTAACACATCTGACAAACAAATTTGTGTTAATAGCCTGTAAACACTTCTAAGACTCTTATGACTCAAGAAACACAGTTTCAATATTAGGTTTACAAGATCTCAGCACTGTTCTAGCTGGATCCAGTTTAAATATCGAAATCCTACTTGCTTTCATTCTTTGTACACTTGAATTAATTACGTCCAGATTATAAGAATCCTTTCCTGTTCCGGTACAAATTTGGCAACGCTGAATCTATTACATACCTCATTTACTACAGATGAAGCTCCGTGGTTCGTTTCTAGAGTCTCTCATTGGATATAGATCAAGTTTTAAATCAGGTTTGCTAGATCGCCAAGAGTCAATGCACGTTTACAGAAGCCATTCATGTAGTGAGACTATATTCACAGATTTCTTGGAACTGGACAGTTGTGTTGGTTGCGTCCTGTATGTGTTAGGACGCATCTGCACCTCGGCTTGTAATGTATTTACAGCTGCGCTTTTGATATTATACAGCATAAAAAATCGACAAAAATCATCAGCATTCAAAATAATTTGTAATAATTCTGTCTAGGATTGCTACGATGCGCGTCAACGTTCGACTGCTCCCTTCGGGCTAAGAACATTGCGCCTTCTTAACAACTTAAATTTGCAACTGCCACCTGCATTCGATGAACCTTGCGCTACATTCCTCCATGGATTCTCACTGTCCAGGTGTCTATAACGCAATACACCTCATGCTATTTATCGTCAGGATTTCATTCATAGAATCCACCATCGTAGTGCGATTATTCTCACAGAAGGTTCAAAACAGGACAATGAGATAAGATGGGCATTTTATCTATAGAACTACGTTATGGATTTCCCCCAGCCTCTAGTTTTTTTTTTAAAAGCAAAGTTTTTTGTCATTTACCAACCTTTACAACCATTCCATCTGCATCATTATCTTCTGTGTTCTGATTCTAAAAGTGCTCTCCAGGCGATTTAGGAATACAGTCTAATAAGTCTCTATTTGGCGACATTCTGTGTTTATACTCAGGCTCCAATTACGGGGTGTTGGGATATCATTTTGCTGGATGCACAGTACGCGGAATAAAAAGTAGATAAAGGGGTGAAATTTGCTACAAATATGGCAACGAATCATGGCATCTGACTTGTAGGGCCTATGCAAAGTAAAATATGAAATATTCTTTCCAAGGAATGAAAATGGGAAACTGTAAATATAAACAAACTACTGGGAAAAAGACTGCTGGCAAAAGGCTATATATATAGCATAGTATTACAATACAAAGTTCGAAAAGCTAAGTTAATTATTAAAATTAATGAATTAATATTTGAAAAACTGCATTTAACATAAAGTGTTAAACATCCACTACAAGTTTTAAAAAAATGTATTTATATGTGTAATATTTTATAATGTAATATATATATATATATATATATATATATATATATATATATATATATATATATATATATATATATATATATATAGTTGTAAACTAATAGCAGCAATTAAATAAACTCAGTATTCTGGTATTAATAAATATCAAATAAAGAGTTGCGTATGTCCTGGTTTGAAATCAATTCCTATTTCCTAGTACTCATTTAGTTCAACTACTCGCTACTAGATGTCGCTGAATTTATTTTTAATTAATCTTTGTGCTTCCAGTGTGAGTGCGCGCGCGTGTGAGCAATGCCTCTCCTATGATTGGAACTGCATAAAATAATCAATCGAATTATTATAATATTTCATAATTAAATGTACTTCTCCTTGCACTAACTTCCAAAACACAATTTTTAAATAAATTATAATACCATATGCGCCAAAATTAACAATTCTGAAACTGAATCAGCTGTAACAGAATTGCTGATAAACGAACATCTTTGGTCGTTTTAAAGGAGTCATCAGGAGATTTTGTTCCCGAAACCTACCTTTTCGTTCACAATAGTTCCAGTAAGATGGCGCACTGCCTTAGACAACACTGCTTTCCTTCAAGAAACCTTTGGCTACTGCCTCATCTCCCTTAGACCAAACGTTCCTCGCCCAGCCAACTCCCCCGATCTTAAGCCCGCTGACGCCTACGTCTGGGGAGTGATGAAGGAGAAGGTTGCCCTAACAGCCACCATCGTCCAACTACAGGAAACAATAACCATGTGTATAACGGGCATGAAACAACCCCTCTTCACCAAAATTATGCAGAACCTTCACGAACGGTTCGGGTGTTGCCTCAAATTGATCGGCGGCCATATAGAACATGTTTACCCGAGTCTAACCGATTTAGCTTCTTTTTCCTTGTATATGTGTTGTAAAACTGTGTAAATAAAATTAAATCTTACAAATGTTTCAATACTGTTTATTTTGGTTAATACGATACTTTGTCGTTTTCAAAAACGTTCGAGCTATTTTCAACGAAGAAGCACTAGATAATATAAGCCCATTGTGCTATATAGTCCACTCTAGTAATTGAGATAGAAAAATATCTCGATAAGTTATTTTAAAAAATTGAGAAAGTAAAAACTAAATCAACAGAAGTATATCTTCAGCTGTAGCCCGTGTGTTGCCAATCTGAACTGTAGTTAACATAAAAGCGTACGATATACTGCTTTTTTCCTTCTAAACGCATTCATTACGTTTCCAAAAACGTCCATCAGCCGCTTGTCTGAATCAATTATCTGACCATAACTGTCACTCGTTTGCATTCTGAACGAAATAAATCTCCCAACGCCACAAAACCAGTCGATTCCACTTTCTAGGAAGTTATAAATACAGCGTGCCCTCCGGCGCGCCTCTAGTCTTTGTAGCAGAGGTAATCTTATTTACCCAGTATGTGTAGTGCCTTTTTTTATTTGTAAAGGTCAAGGTCGCCCGTACAGTATATTATAATTTCCCAGTACGACTAACAACGCCGTATCCATAAAGAACGACAGTTCCCTCGCGTGACCCTGACCGGCGAGATGTGGACAACTAAATCACGCTTGCTAACCGCACGTACAATTCACCGAAGCTAGTTGCTCCTATTAACAATTAGTCCACTTCCTGACATTCGTATTTCGTGTATGTTATGTAATAACTTGAGGTAATCCAACATTCTCATAATTTTCAGTTGACAGAAATAACCCTTCAGTGTTCACTTAATGTCGTCAACCTCCTTTATCGTGTATCAGGCAAGTTTATAACCCTACCTTTACTTCCAATCTTTCCTTCCATTTGTATCCCTTTGTAATCGTACAATCTGACCGGCATTAAGGTTTCTTTAAACAGAGATAAACCCTTTGTTAATTTCCACTTAATAGAATTCGTTATTCTGAAGTAAACAGATCTGTATTTTTGTTGTAATTAATGTAATATTGAAAACTGGTAATAAGCAGGATGTCAAATACCGATAATTTTTGCATTGTGTAGTTAAAATATATTGTTACTTGAAAAAGTAACACTGCGTAGGGGGTTATTGAAAATAATCACCCCTAAGCGGGGGATAGGCAATAACGTTAGCTATAAAGAGTAGGTAAACTTTTTAAAGTGTTATATAAGACGTTGAGGTAACAAAATTGTAAATGGCTGCCTTTACAAATTGTAAGATGTAATGAAAGAACCTTTCGTTAAGAACCTCCATGGGCAACTATAATATTGATATATAAAATGTATTATATTTACTTATAGTTTATTAATACCTGTTATTAAGAGGATTATAAAGAATGCTATAGATAAAGAAACTACTTTGTTTAGTTTTGTATTGCAACTTGCTCTTTTTCTCGGTGATACGAGGAGTGGACGTATCTTTTTAACCCCCTATCTCTTTCAAAGATGTAGATTTTCTAAAGTTAACCCTTCTGTCCAGCGAGATGACTCGATTTCCCACCACCTTCCACAGTCCTGCCTAATTCCATAAAGCATTTTGTATCCTCTTCTCCCGAGAAGTTATAATAGGTAGACCTCTGTATGACATCAATAGAGGGTAGGTATGTTTATACCTGAACACGTTCCCCTACTTATCTTCTGTCAGGGTCGTTACGTCCCTACCTGCATTCCACCTTCACGTAAAATTCGGTTTTATACTTACAATTCGATAAATAGCCTGATTTTAAGCCTACAAAATACGAAAATTAACCTATAGAAATAGAATCCCCTTACCTACGTAAACAATAAACTCACTCATTGCTTGGTATAACGGGAGAATTATCTCTTGCTAGTAATTACGTATCGCATATCCTGACCCATAAACACTCACACAAATATAGCTGTCTTATTTAGCGTCCTTTTGACCTTGAACTTCCATATCAAAGTTTTAAGGCTTGTTTCTCATATCGTTCAATCATCTTTTAGGGGAAAATGTTCTTTCCGTCCTAGTCTCAATCTTCCTGTAGTTGGTAAGTGATAAATTTTAATGCACGGTTGTGAAAGACGTTGTTAGCTATATGTTCGGTAAAAGATATAGATAGTTCTAAAGCGCCAACTATTTATTGTAAAATTTTAGAGGACCAGTTATAGCGATTTTGGCAAAGGTTATGCTAGTGCGTCTGTGCACAGAAGGTTCGCGCACCGCAGCGTTCGCTTAATTTATGACTATTCGAACCGACTGACAGACAGAACTGCTTAAGTTTATTTAAACTACCGCCCTCACGTCTGTCTTAGCCTGTGCCAGTAAACTAAAGAAGCAATTTCAAACACTTTGCCAGTTGCGTTTATGCGAACATCAATCAACCGTCCGCAACCAACCATGTTACAACCGACTTTTTCAATAGGATTTTTCGTTTGAAATGAATTGAAATATATTTGTTTTAAGGAAAACAGTGAAAGCTGTGTGGAAAAGCACCTTAGACCTACCATCTTGTTTTTGGTTATTTTTTACGTAGTAAACGGAGCAAAACAAATTTGGTATAAGGTCTATAAGAATGTGTGCTGAGATTCGATGTTAATAACTATCCGAGGCTAAATTTTTAATAAAGGAACCGAGGTTGTCTAGGAATTAAATTTTTATAATATTTTACCTACATGGTGCAGTTACAAAATGGGTTTCTAAACCGATATAGGCTACACGTTTTTAATACTAAAAAATCTTCTTAAGCTATTATGTTTTTACTATAAAAATAATTAAAACTATGATAAAAATAATATTTTACTTTACAAAAACTAAGAATAATAAACAGTCATATGACATAACTTTTACAAAAATCATAGATTTAAATTTCAATTTCGACTCGTGCTCATAAATTGTGGACTTACTCATTACACACTTGATCCAAATTTCTCTAATGTGTTCGCCTAAAGGGCGTTCGTGAAAGAAAAGACACTCAACTTCCCCATACTCATCATTGTCTCCCGATGAACCATCATCATATCTAGGCTCCCCATTGTTGAGGTCTGCAGGAACATTTCTCTAGGCTTTAAGTTATCACTTTTGACATTTTTTAACTCCCTTTTTTTAGGTTATTGATTTCTGGGGGGAAATATCTGGAGATATTACAGTAGACCAAGGTGCTTTGGAGTTACTGTCACCGGCGCACGAGAAGAGCCCTGGCCTAAGGCAGGTCAAAACGATAGAGTCATTCCCAAAAAAAATTTCTAACAAAACGTTAGACGCACAGAAAATTACAATGAAGAAAAGGGATAATTTATCATTTATTTTGTACTCTCTTTCTCAACAAAATTAGTACTTTTACCTGTCAGTAAATACTTATATTACTTACTAAAATATAAATACTAAAAACTACCGTATAGTAAGTCTATGTTTGTAGGTCAGGAATACATCAATAGCGCATGCGCAGAATGGAAAACCTAGAGTGACTCATTTCTAAGCCAGGGCTCTTCTCGTATGCCGGTGACTAGTACTTTAGTGACGTCGACGTTTTACTGCTAGGTTTCCGTAAACGTGATCAAGTAACGTATGTTATTTCTATTATGCCTGTTCGTTTAGCATTGTCAGTAAGATTTTTTTAATTTTGCAGGTGATGTATTACAAAAACCATAAACACATTGTTTGGTAACCGTGTAGAAAAACTACATTTAAAATTGGCGCAATTCAAATCTCCAGCACACCCTGATGGTCAGTTTAGACAACGATGATGGAGTGCCGTTTTAGTAAGTTTTTAAATAAAATTTATTAAAACTTTTATTTATGTATACAAGGTTTACGTTTTTAACTCAATACGTCACGAAGAATATGATTAATAACTAATAAACATGGAACAAATTAGTACGACTTTGTGACTCACTAGGTTATGTGTATTTGCAGCTCTTTAATGTGTAGTTTCAAACGTCAATATTGACGTCCTGTATAACTTTGAATTACGTTTGTTGTACAGAGGTGCGTTTGTATTGCACACGCTACAACCTCTTATTTTATAACCTCTAACTAACCTCACACGACCTTACATATCTGTTAACGTTTCTACTTGGCTTGTATGCACTGAAATCTCCATTTTTCTTCAAAATGAAATAAATGGAACTGTTTCTTACTTGTTTTATGATAATAGTGTTCCACCAGTTTTCAAACAGAAAAACTATATTATTTTGAAACGCCGTAGTCTACATAACTAAAAAACGCGAAACCGCGAATCTTCCTGAAGGGTGATGGTAGTGAAAGCTTAAAGCGTAGAAACACAAGTGACATCTACCGTTAAACAAGTAAATAGATATTTACTGTTTCATCCACGTCAAAAGGTTTCCTGCCAAACGGCTTATGAATGCGTCCTGCCTATAAAATTCGGTCTAGTTTTGCGAAATAAATTTGCATTTATGACTTATACGGTCTTTAGGAGGAACATATTATGTCGACGCAGTAGTAGGCCCTCGCCTATTGTTTTAGAACCGGAACGCCTATATCTGTAGAATATTTCTCATAAATATAACATTTTATCTGTTCCAAATACGTCCGACGTTACGAATTACGAAGACCTCCCTGAAGCCGATATAAATGTTTACTGCTTTCTTTTAGATATTTTATAAAAATTTATTGTCGAAGGGAAGAATCGCGTGCGATGTATGTGAAGGCTGTGCAATGTATTATTGGCCGGGCGATTTGATAATAGGCTACCTGTTTGCTGTTCTCGTTGTGTTGAAATCACTGAAGCTATTACGTCACAAACACTGCAGGCGTTTGTGTTTGCAATAATACAGAATGAGGAATGGGGTTATATATTGTAAACAAAATATAGTGTCTGTGGACGTATACGAGTCTTTGAGGCGGTCAGAAGTAAGCCTATAAGAGGTTAGAAAAAGTTTGTTAATATAGGTATAAAATATATGCATAAAACTCTAGTAGTTATTGTAAATAAATTGTCACTTAAGATTCTTTAAAAATACCTATTGAGTATAATCGGTTGTTGCAAAGAGTTGAATACGTCACGATGGGTGGAATAGACGTGACGAATTACGAAATTGGTCAAATTAGAAAATAGAAAAATGTCTATGAGAAATGAAAATGTAAACAAATTATTAAACAAAATTTCAAATAATGTATTATTTCTGTAAATTTTGAAATGAAGCTATTTGGAATTATCGTCGTAATTTTAATTAGCATATCAATTGTTATTACTCTTGTAGTCCAAGTGTTGCTGTACATGTAGTTTCAATCGTTGCCCCACATGTAGTTCCAATTGTTGTCGCAAATTTCATTAATGCATATTGCCTAAATAAAATTTCGTCAGACCACATTTCGTCGGGTAACATTTCATGAAGTCATATTTTCGCATTTTATTATGACAAAAACACGCTGTCCTTTCGAGAATATGTTCTACGTCTAGCTTCGTCCAACTATCGACTATAAACTGATGTGATATCGATCATTACGTGTTCGCCTTAACAACGGATATTAGCGCCCCAGACAGTAGCCCTAGGAGTCTTGGGTATTTCAAGCAGCCACAAGCTTTATAGCTGTAGTTGAAGTTTGTGCGTTTATACGTTGGTTTTATTTATAACGAGTGTGTTGCCTCTGTTCTTATTAGTTTATGCAGTGGGTGTCTGGTTGATTCGGTTACTCACACCGCAGTAGTATCCGAACGTGATGATGGCCTGTACAGTAAAAGGAAAATAAATTAGTATTAGTTGTAATGATGGGTTTTCTGTCAAAACTAGTAGCGTTTATTGTTTCTGCTTGAGACCACCTGTTTTACTGCGTGTTTAAAGTCAACGTACTCCCCTTAACGAGGCGCCCCCGCTAGAGAGTGTTTGGAGAATACCCGAGAGTCGGGAACGAGACTATTGGAGGACGATGATAAGGAATGTGCTATGAGCAATCAACACGTCATTGGTAATCATGCTTATAAAATATATACATTTCTATAGGAACAGCCCTTAACGGTTTAAAAACATGAGTAGGCTTCCGAACATAATCATGATCAACTCTTAGTCCAACTCTATCCTCATATGAATGAGGCTTTGTGGCTAAAACTTTTAATTCTCCTGAACAATGTAATCATTCGTTTCATATTAAAGATCTTGGCTAATCCGAAGAGATATTATCAAGATCTGAGTTATTTTTATAGATTTATTCATAGGATTTAAGGTAATTTCAACAATGATATTCATCGGATCCTGGGATATTCCAATAACGATATTCAGCTGGCTCTAGGTTATTGCAATTATCTATTCCAAGGTTTCAGCGTTATTCCAGTATATTTATTCATAAGATTCAGGGTTATTTTTATAACCAAATTGATCAGGTTCTGGGTTATTTCAATAATTTTTCATAATATTTAAGGTAATTCCGATAACGATATTCATCTGGTCCTGAGTTATTCCACGAACTTTATTCATTGGGATCTGGGTTATTCCTGTATAGTATCTATATTCACCTGGTTCTAGGTTATTCCAAATATTTATTCATAGGATACAGAGTTATTCTTATAACGTAATTAATTGGGCTTTGGATAATTTAGATAATTCATTTCTAGTTTATTCCGATAAATTTATTCATCGGGTTCTTAGTTATTCCGAAAACTTCATTCATCGGGTTCTTAGTTATTCCGAAAAATTTATTGATTAGATTCTAGGTTATTCCAGTAAAGATACTAATTGGCTTATAGGTTTTTCCGATACATTTATTCATCGGATTCTTAGTTATTCCGAAAACTTTATTCATCGGGTTCTTAGTTATTCTGAAAAAATTATTGATTAGATTCTAGGTTATTCCAGTAAAGATATTAATTGGCTTAGGGTTATTCCGACACATTTATTCATCAAGTTCTTAGTTATTCCCATAAAAATATTCATCTCGCTTAAACTCCTTCATGGTGTTTTAAAATATTTATTTTCTATTTGTTTTCCTACTTTGAAGTCTGTTATCAGTTTTTCATAACTCGTTAATTTCTCTCTCAGTATTAGATAATTATGAACAAGTAATAAGTTCATAAAAACTGAACTTTAGTTAATTTGCATAAATGAACAAAATTTGTAATGAATCTAAAATAGCCATTGCGTATATTTGAAATGCAGGTCATACAATTGTCACAAATTTCGATTCTTTGAATTTCTGTTTATTTTCTAATAATATTTTATTTACTTGTCTTATTTGTAGAGGTTTAATTTTACTGCGTAGATCTGAAGGGAATATTATAATTACATTTTAAAACCAACAAAATGTAAGTTACGTTCAATAAACCTTTTGCCAACTTACCGAATTTACTGTCAACCCGAAAATTAAATTATTCCATAAGAAAACCGCTCCGCCGAGCTTTTCCCAAATATGGGCTGTAAATCTGAAAGCGCGGCTGGAACTGCGAGTGCGTGCGTGGCGTGGCGGGATGAAATGTTGCTCGACAGTTGCATGATGTATTCTTGGCAACCGACGCAGTTCGAAACGGGCAATATAAATGGCCACTACTATATAAGTCGCTCATATTGACGCGGAGAGCTGAATGCCAGGTTATGCTGGTTGCGCGCTGCAACGGCGTCAACAGGAAGTTCAAAAAGTCGAATCGACCTTGAAACATTTGCGATACGGTAGTGCGTTTTGCTTCTGGGAGCATTTTGTTATTTACTAGCTTTGGAATCTATTACACCCTGGATACAAACTTGTTGCTCTATTCGAACTGAAAAAACTAAAGAAATTTTTAAATTTAAATAAGTCTTACATGCCTAATGAAGTGAATTTTCAGTTTAAAAATTAACCTAATAAATTTTAATAAAATTTTGTTAAATTATATAATAAAAGGATGTAGTTAATAGAAAACCTTTATTAGTTATTGAAAAATTTATTTAAAATCTGTTCTTTAAATGCGCCAGACACGCCTAAAAGAGTTATCATTTTAAAAAAACGATAAAAAATATATGACTGTTTACCACTAAATCGAATTAGTTGTGTTAACACTTACCGACATATAAATCAATATATTTATTACTAATAAAAAATATTCAATAATAACATTTTTGACTTTATAATGTACAATGAAATATGTAGCCTAACCTACGTGTCAAAACCACTGTTCTAAAACATAGCCTGTAACATAAAATCAGCTGTTATAAACTCTTGCGTTATTGTAGAATATCTACAACGTCCCTTGACCTGACGGATGAGATAAACATAATCAAACCAAGCGGAAAGAATTATTAATTTTAAAAAATATATAAATACTATTTTACGTTAGAACCCCTAAATATAGCGATTTATGAAAAACTTTTTGTTTTGAAACGAATGCCAATTGTTATGTATTTCTTTTACCTTTTCTGTCATCTGTTGCTCTTATTTAAATATTTAATTTAATGTATTATTATTAAAAAAAACACACATCACATTTTATCGTCTGTTTACCACTCTTGTATTCATAGCTTTAGACTTTATGCTAAAATTACGATTCTTATGATATTTTAAGATGGCTTGAAATTGATTAATTGGTTACGTAACGATAGTATCTACACAAATTTTCATGAGATAAAGAGGCCATAGAAAAATACGTTTATCAGCGTTCTGAACATGTAAAGATGGTCTCCTACCGAAACCACGCTTACCAATAATAGGAGTAAATATTCTTGTTATGTAATTATTGTAATTTATAAATATACTTTCCAAATTAGTCATAGCCATCTTGATAATGTCACCAGGGTCGAAATCTTAAACAAATTTTCTTGTTTGAATCGTTCCGTAAGGACGCACATATTTCGTTCGTTTTAAGGATAAGATTAAATTAAGGAATTCGTCCTGTGTTAGGGTCTTAGGATTAATATGGAGGTGATAAAAAGAACTGAGATAGGGGAAAGATTCTACCGTGGTCCAGTAGGAGTCTCCTAAGAGAGCTATGCTCTATTGTGGGCCGATAGAGGTGTATAGCTGGTAAACTATGTTGAAGGGGTAGACGAGTGGAAAGATGTAATAGGAGCTTCTTCGGTCTGCCGGGTTGGCGGGAACTAAGAGAGTTTTCCCTACAAGGAAATCTGTTCTCTAACGGAGTGTTTCATAAACAGCTGTTGATTTATAACAGCGAAAGTGTTACAAATTCGAAAAATGTAAAATACCGATTTAATTCTTTAAAATTTTCTAAACCAGATCAGAAGGTGTTGAAATATTCGCGGACAATCAAGAAAGCTAAAGAATCTAAAGACCACCTGTTTAGTGGATCGAAGAGATTTTACAACGATAATTAAGGGAGCAATAAAACGGCAAGTTTACGCGAAAGCGAGCCCCGCTCTCCTGCAGGACGTTCCGTACAGTAAAGAGGCAGCGGTGAACGTGAATGATTGATGGCAAATAAAATATTCGGACGGAAAGTAGGTCGGTGGGGAGTGCGCGCGCGCGCGCGTCGAACAGCCGCCACGCTTAGTTCGTGTGTCTCGGGCCAGAGGGCAGAGCAAGCGTGCCGTCGCTGGTAAAAGCGAAAGTGACATGCCGCTATGTCGTGAGTTAGACTACTTGGAATTATGTGGCCCATTATAGAGGCTGTGGCGCGGTCCGTTAACATAATGAATCCGATTATGTCCATCTTGGCGTGAGCCAGATGCAAATTAATAAATAGCTAAACACAACCACTCGAGGACGCCGATTCGCGGCTCATCGGCTCTTACGAAATACGGCCGTTTCAAGGCAGAGCCACAGATCGGCACGCTCCAGTTGGGCAACATAACCTATGCTGACTTTCCAATCTCGACATGAACCGCTGCTATTATTCAGTATGACATAATAACACTTGCTGAGCGTAGGCGACGCTGCAACTGTTGCATCTTGGCGTATTTCAGGGGTATGTGTGGCCACGTTTTAGTGAGAAATGTTGATGGAAGTCTGCGTTAATAAGCCTTTTGAATTAGACCCTAAAACTTAAAAACAAATATTACTACAAAACTAATATATAACTAAAATGATAAAAATACGTGACACGCAATTGAACTTTTAAAAAAACAATTTTCCTTTATTGTTGTTTTTTTAAAATTTATTTGATTATTTTGTTTCATTTAAAATATTGCGTTTTGGTTAGTTTTTGATTGGCTATGATAAAAACAATTGGTTTTTCTCCAGGAAAAAAAATTGAAAATAAATTTCTATCATTTGGTACGTAAATCGGAATTTATAAACATGATCCCCTCATTTATATTAATTAAAACAACCTCTTACCACAAATTCAACAATTTTTATTTTAACCTCATGTACATTTCGATCACACAGTAATCATCTTCACTTTCGATCTTTGTGATCGAAATATGCATAAGGTTAAAATTAAAATTGTTGAATTTGTGGTAAGAGGTTGTTTTAATTAATATAAACATTTACGCCACAGTTGCTTAAGTTGTTATGATTCCCTCAATTAACAGTTTTGTTTGTTGTTCTGAATACGCCTGTCTGACTAAATTAAGTGCCATGCTACAGCTAATTTTATGTCATAGGTTATGTTGTAGAGGAACTGTTTTATTACGTAGGTTATGCTACTTTTTATTGTACATTATCAAGTTAAAATATTATTATTCAATATTTTGTTCAATTAATAAATATAGTAATTTAAATTTCAATAAACGTTACTACAGTTAATGCAATAACATGATAATTAGTTGTATATTCTAGGTTTAGAAATGAAAATTCCCTTGGGTACGTCTGACATGTTTTAAGAACCGATTTAATTGAATAAAATCTTTGTTCAGTGAATTTGTCAACTTGTAGTAAGTTTTCTATTTATTACATTCTTTTCTTATTAAAAACAATAAATAGATTCTACTAAAACGTCTATTAACTAGATTCTTTAAATGAAGTATTTACTTCTTTCGGCCAGTCCCACATTTTTTTATTTACAAAACATTTATTCAAATATTCAGAGTTAATGTGCCGCACAGCGAGCGGCAGCGACCAATGAATATATGTACTCGTGTATTTACCATGCGTTAAGATACGTCATTCGAAATTCTAATTTCCCCATCTAAAAAAAGA
The DNA here is from genome assembly GCA_036971475.1 of Prosapia bicincta. Taxonomy (NCBI): domain Eukaryota; kingdom Metazoa; phylum Arthropoda; class Insecta; order Hemiptera; family Cercopidae; genus Prosapia; species Prosapia bicincta. The sequence continues at coordinate 22,379,755 of JBAIZL010000006.1, read as the reverse complement.
GAGTTTATAGAAGCTTATGCCTGAATTCGGATAAACCAGCTTACGTAGTTAGAGTGAAGTGTGTATCCGGTACGACGCCATCCTGGAGCGTGACCATTGCCGAGCGACTCGAAGTGGGCCACAGCCTCCAGGCCTGTTGTCCTTCTACTACGCACCTGATGATTACCTCGCTTGCTGGTCTTGCTCTGGTTGCGCATGGTTAATCCAGAACCCTCAGATATACGTTATACGTATCCGTGATTCCAAAACGTTAGTGTCATACATTTCCGAAATCTGCGATTCATACTTTCCTGCGGCTCTGATAGGTTCGTGCATACTTTTCTGTAATTCCGATAAACGTCTCTGTATCTTCGATGCCTTCGAGTCCCCTCTATCTATCACTTCGATATCTTCGGGTCATACTTCCCTGTAAGTCCGAAACGGTCTCTTGATACATCCCCGTAACATTTGTGCCTTCAGTCTTACTTCCCTACGACTCCGATAAGTTCGTGCATACTTCTCTGTAATTCCGACTACTTCGGGTAACGTCTCTGTAAATCCAAAGGCTATGACGCTTCCATCTTTGTAGTTTCGATATCTTCGAGTCATACTTCTCTGCATCTCCAAGTAGGCCTATATGATTATTCCCTACTTCGAAGCCAACTTCCATGTATCTCTATAATCTCTGCTTAAAATTAGCATATCCTACCAATTGATAATAGAATCTAAATAGGTTTCCTTTACTTCTACGATGTAGCGTTAATCTGCATCAAGTAGGCGATCCCTCCCACGCAGAATAGCCTCAACTCACCCTCTCAAGAACAGGTCACCAGTCCTAATATCTCTGCGCCCTTCTCTCATCGTACACAGCATGTAATGCGTAGATACTTCTGTAGAACCCTGTTATTCATGCGGTCCTGCACACGCGAACTATGATCCTTCCGCTTAATTCTTCGTTGCATTCCCCTTTTTTAATCCTAGTCATTGTTCACTATCCACAAAATAAAACATTTTGATCATACGTTCCCTGCTTCCAATTCTGGTATGCTCCCTCCGTTGTAGATTTCTGCAACTCCTCTTTCCATAACGGGAAGCACTTTTTCACCCCAGTCCTCTCCACTAATCCGTGCCACCTTTATACTGTCCTCACTTATTGGCGTAGTTTTATTTCTAATATGAACACCATTTTACGCCAGTTTTTTTTTCTTTTCTATTTCTGTCTCTAATTTGAAACTGAATTTTCTCCAGTGTTTATTTTTTAAACACAGCAGCTCCCGTGCGACTGGCCGGCGTAAATACTTCATTAGAAGAATGTAGTTCTTAAAATCCTTTATTAGGGGGTTGACAAATTAATTTAATAATAATAAATTATTATCATTATAGAAAATTATTTATTTCATTTTTTAAAGTAATATAGAATATTGGATAGTAACATTTTAATTTATAATAAATAAAGTAACATAACCTACGTATTAAAACAGCTGTTCTACAACATAACCTAATAAATAAAATCAGCTGTTGGATGAAATCATATGTAGTCATAAAAGTTAAGCTAAAATAGTTCTATACAGTACATATGTATAACTATACAAATATATTTAAAATAAGGTTCGAATCTAAGGACGCAAGCACCTCCTTACCACAACATGTAAAGTGTGCAGTCTCTATCAACTTCTGAACCTAACTGGTCTTATAGTAGGCATTGGTAGTAGTAAGTTACCTTTTGTAATTTTACCTCTGTTTAATTAATAGAGCTTTCATTTCGCCTGCCCTTGAGGTAAGGTGCAACCTGGGGTAGATCAGTCAAACGTCACGACACGAAACGTATATTTTTACTTTTTCCTTCCTTACAGTTATATATTTATGCTATTATTTGTGTAGTACGATGTGAAAGTGGGTTTGCATTGCGTATTCGGAAGGCGCCACAAAGTAGGAAATAACTGAGGTCAGTACCCTTTTTTAAATCCTGGAAAGCTTTTGGAATATAACTGTAATAATATATTAAGACGTTACGAATACCTTATGTCGATACGCCAATTATAGACGGTTTAACATTTGAAATCCCCTTTAATTAATTATAAATTACTCCACAGCCGCTCCAAGTTGTTAATATTCTTTAATTAGTTTTAAATAATTGCCAAAGTTTTGATTCCAGACTTAGACCCTCTTCAGGTGCGAAAATCTTATTTATTTTACGCCTACTGCTTTTACAAACAGTGACACATTAATCCATGTAGGGAGAGCCACAAAGTAACACGATTTATATAACTGTAATTACAACACAAAATTTTATAAAATATAATGTAGCAGTCTGTGCGCTTTTCCAATAAAAGTAATTCCCTCATTTGATAAATGTAGTTATTAGAATCTATTAAGTATACTTATTACGAAATCTAAAAGTTAAGAGAAAACCTTTACAAGATGTTGAAAAATTTGCTTAATACAATTTTTTTAGTGAATTTAATTGTCCTTGAAAAATTGTCAGACGCGCCTTTAAAAGTTTTCATTTCAAAACTGGAATACAAATATATAATTTCAGTTTATCGAATTAATTGTTGTAAGATTTATTGAAACACAAATCAACATATTTATTAATTAATACATATTGAGTAAGAACATTTTGACTTAATAATGTACAACAAATAAAGTAACATAACCTAAGTGTTAAAAAAGTAGTTATACATCATAACCTACCATAAAATCAGCTGTTGTATTGAATCATATTTTACCACTCAATTTAAGCTAAATTGGTTCTAAACAGCACATATATACATCTATATAGAGCGACAGATTTTGGCATTTAAAGCAATTTTCCCGTACAATTTTTCTGTTCAGACCTCAGAAAGAAGATTTCACATCAGTAAACAAAACTGTTTTACAAGATACCCTATAAGATAAAATAATCTGTTATATGGTGTCATATGTTATAACTGTTATATAGATGTGTTAGAACGTGTTAGAATGTGTTAGGACGCCATCTTTAAGACCCTCCGCACAATATTTCTGTTCAGGCGTAATACAAGATTTATTCACTTCAAACTGATCACAGAATTTAATATAAAACGACATCAAGTAAGAGCTACTTTGTTATAATATCTTACGCGCACTAGATGACGAATAAAGTATATGCATGAAGTATGATCCAATACTGTTCAAACCTAATAAGTAGGCCCATTTAAAATATTAATTTTAAAGTTTCTCTTCAATAGATCCATAAACAAGTAGAAAATATTTTAAACTTGATTCAATTGATAGGGGAAAATTGTGTCTCCATATTTTGTATAACTGATGTTTTCTATTTTAATTATTTATGCAAAATTATCCTAACACATTGACATTCTTTGCTGTTAATACCATGTTATGATAAATTGAATGTCGTGTACAATTGTTCGTAGCCAACTTTATATAATACTACAAAAGTCTATCCTATATTTCTGTACAAGAACTATTGTTGTACGATTGGCGTTATCTTTCTTGATCAGCGTTAAAATTTTTTTGCTTGCAAAATAAAACTTACAAAATAAAAATTTCAGAAATTGACCATATAATATTATTTTACGAAACGTAATTCAAATATTTGATATACATTTTCAAGTACTATTCTGCCGTTACTGAAACATTATGCAAAATTATCCTAACACATTGACATTCTTTGCTGTTAATACCATGTTATGATAAATTGAATGTCGTGTACAATTGTTCGTAGCCAACTTTATATAATACTACAAAAGTCTATCCTATATTTCTGTACAAGAACTATTGTTGTACGATTGGCGTTATCTTTCTTGATCAGCGTTAAAATTTTTTTGCTTGCAAAATAAAACTTACAAAATAAAAATTTCAGAAATTGACCATATAATATTATTTTACGAAACGTAATTCAAATATTTGATATACATTTTCAAGTACTATTCTGCCGTTACTGAAACATTATGCAAAATTATCCTAACACATTGACATTCTTTGCTGTTAATACCATGTTATGATAAATTGAATGTCGTGTACAATTGTTCGTAGCCAACTTTATATAATACTACAAAAGTCTATCCTATATTTCTGTACAAGAACTATTGTTGTACGATTGGCGTTATCTTTCTTGATCAGCGTTAAAATTTTTTTGCTTGCAAAATAAAACTTACAAAATAAAAATTTCAGAAATTGACCATATAATATTATTTTACGAAACGTAATTCAAATATTTGATATACATTTTCAAGTACTATTCTGCCGTTACTGAAACATTATGCAAAATTATCCTAACACATTGACATTCTTTGCTGTTAATACCATGTTATGATAAATTGAATGTCGTGTACAATTGTTCGTAGCCAACTTTATATAATACTACAAAAGTCTATCCTATATTTCTGTACAAGAACTATTGTTGTACGATTGGCGTTATCTTTCTTGATCAGCGTTAAAATTTTTTTGCTTGCAAAATAAAACTTACAAAATAAAAATTTCAGAAATTGACCATATAATATTATTTTACGAAACGTAATTCAAATATTTGATATACATTTTCAAGTACTATTCTGCCGTTACTGAAACATTATGCAAAATTATCCTAACACATTGACATTCTTTGCTGTTAATACCATGTTATGATAAATTGAATGTCGTGTACAATTGTTCGTAGCCAACTTTATATAATACTACAAAAGTCTATCCTATATTTCTGTACAAGAACTATTGTTGTACGATTGGCGTTATCTTTCTTGATCAGCGTTAAAATTTTTTTGCTTGCAAAATAAAACTTACAAAATAAAAATTTCAGAAATTGACCATATAATATTATTTTACGAAACGTAATTCAAATATTTGATATACATTTTCAAGTACTATTCTGCCGTTACTGAAACAATAGGCTACCTTATAATTCATTCGAATTTAAAATTTTTTGCCAAGAGTATATTTATATTGTTTCAAGTAAAATTCTATGTTTTTCCTATCTTCTGAGTTCTTTCTGTTATCACTTACCTTATAATAAAATTGTTTGACGAAAAATAATAAAGTTATTTTAAAACAGATAAAAAATAACCTAGTCAAGTGTTCTGTGTTTTAGACGAGTTTATTTCAACAGTTATTAGTTATTTTGGGACCTAGTTTAGTCGCATTTTTTTATATTTAAATCATAAATTTATGTTTTTTGTATAATTAGATGTTAGCACAACCAGTAACTCCTAGATTTTCTGTTCATGGCTCACCCTATCTTGTTAACGTCTGCGTGGAAGTGTTTGTAACTTACGGAATCACCCCGATTATCTATAAAGTATTACGTCATAGCACTTGGAAATCCAGTTTTTCGGATCTAGTACAAACCCCCCGGGGGCCCTAAACACTCCACTTTCAAAGTTCTCATATGTTTTTTTTAAGGAAAACAAGACGAAGCAAAGAAACCGTCGGCGGGAATCGCCTCTAATTACGTGCGTTTGTCTTGCCTCACACGTAGGCTTACCCCGACTCGTCGCCGACCTGGCGTGTTTGATCTAGAGAAAGGCGATGCGAGGGAGTGCGCGCGCGCGTGTTTCCGCAAACTCTGGTGATTATCAGAGTTTTTCTCTTTGAAAAATTAACTGCGATTATTTAAGGTCCAACTAAAACGCGATTAGCATAATGCCGAGCCGGTGGTGGCCACTAACGGCTAATTGCATCTATCAATCATTTTTGTACATTCTTCTGCCCACCAGTGACACCATTGAGGTCAGATTCGATACATTCCTTGATGCTAATCGATTTCGACGAAACGAAAATAGGGCGATCTAGTCGCTGTGATACTTTAACCTCGCCGATTGCGCAGGATTGCTTATCATATGTTATATAAAGGCATTGTAAGTTTTGACAGCTGCATGTTTGTTACTCAAGGTTTGCTCTCGTTCCACTTTGCCTGTGCGGTCGTCATAGTACTTGTCCATAGTTTTATTTTGTCAATAAAAAAATGCCAAGTACATATTACTTGGTCACCAGTTTAATGACTTCAGGTTTCAGTTATGTGTCGTGTATAGTCGTGTACAAAATTATTTGTTTTTTCATTTGATTTTTTGAAAATCTTGTTTGTTATTTTGATGAAAGCATTTCTTTGAAATGGTCACCCTTCACATCGGACACCGTTTTCTCCGTCGGCAATTTGATTCTATAAAACAAATCGGGATTGTGTTTGTTTAAAGAATAAATTAATGTATGCAGTGACACCACCCCGAATCATTCGCTCATTCGCCTGACTATTAACATCGATAAAGATCCTCTTTTTCTTTATCACAGCTTTCTATATCTTCTCTTGTTCTCACAGCCCATGTTTATGTATTTTACCAGTCTTCTTAAGACACTCAAGTTGTAGGTTATGAGTCAATTAGTATTTAAACAAACCATTAAATAAATATTATTTTATCTCTTCTTTATCATAAAATGTACAATCCAGATGAACTTGTCACACTGTAAACCTATTGAGCCTACGAGATATTTTTGGTACTTTTTTATACTCTTGGTATTAAAGTCTGTCCGCTGTTGAGGGGGTCTAATTACGTATTTCAGCATACAAGCAATTAGTCACTTAACTGGCCACTGACCTATAAGATGCCAGGCTATGAAAATCAATCCAGAATCTTTCATTTTTATTGCCGTGGGCCTTGCCTTATCTTGCAGCTTTACGCAATAGCTCACTGGGAACTCTCACACCGTTCATCTTCAAATTCGTCTATTTTTTTCTATCGCTGTCTATCCCTTCGTTCTATCGTCTATTAATTGTGAACCACTAATCAGTTTCATCCCATCATCCTCTCCCGATAGGCCAGACATTGTAATCCTTGAGATTTGACGAAAAAGAAAGAAGAAAGTGAACCTAAAATTTGTTTAACAAAAAATTGTAGATAAAATAAACTATAAAATATGCTTGTATTTATTGTTTCAATCTTCACGTGAGGTACTGTAACTAAAAACACTTGTAAATGTTACATTTGCTTATAATGTAGTAGCACTCACTTTTATAATTGTTGAGGACGGCCGTTTCGGGAGATGTATCCCATTGTCAACTCAGACCGTAACTCCTTTTCCAGACTCCGGACAATAAGACACATCTTCCGAAACGGCCGTCATCAACAATTATAAAAGTGAGTACTACTATAGGCAAGCCTAACATGTTTACAAGGGTTTTCAGTTAAATATTTTTACCTGCAACTCAAGAGGAAAGGACGGTCAGATAAAACGTTCTGTTTAATTTTTACTTATTATAATCCTCCTCTTATGTAGGACGAAGTGTCTTTGTTCCTTGGGAAGGACGAAATGTCCTTTAGACTAAGTACCTAGACAATGGAGAGTTCGTTTTACTCTGGTATTAAAGTCTCTGGTTTCATAAAACATTGAATGAATAGGTTTTATTTTGAATTGGTAAGAGGATGCAAATTATTTTGTAGTGTAGACTAAACACGTCTCCAGATTTAATTTATTTGAAATTCCTGTAACTTTTTCACTTACGGATAAAGACAACTTAAAACAATTACAAAAAGGCAAAAACAGTTGTAATTCCTGTAAAATTATACAATTAAAGAGGATTTCTTTTTAATAAGTAAGCCAATTTAAGGAAGCAAGACAATTTCAAGCGACAAAATAAGAAAACAAAAAATGTGTGATCCACACGGGAGGAGAAGAGTTATGTTACTTATACTATGATTTAATTCAGGCAAAGGATGGAGTTTTTGCTATTTTTTAAAAGCAAAAATACTAATTGTTTAGCCAACTTATGTCTCCACGCGCTTTTACGTGGCACGAGAATGGTACGTGCAGTGGGCTACTTATGCGACACCGTGAAAGTCCAGAACAAACAAGCCGCTGGTTAAGGGCCGTAAACTGCATTCATATATTTGCAGATTAAGTGTGTCGGAGAAGCGTTGGTGATTGTTTCAATCCTATCGCGTACTTTATGAGGGTACACAGCGCGCGAGAGAGGCCGGTCCACTGATGGGCTGCGCTGGAACGCGTCCGCTTACTTTCACTCGGCGACGGGATGTGGTCCGCAAAAGGAAATATTGATGTATACCTACTATCTTACAACACTCGGTGTTACATTTAATTGCATAATTTTACCATCCTCGCAAATATAGCCTTTTGTAATTGTTTTAAGGTTTCTTTGTGAGTGAGTGAAAGTGTTACAGGATTTTCTAATCTAAAAATACATTTAGACTATGCTACAAAACAATTTACATAGTCAATTAACAAGTCAAAAATACATTTACTAATTTAATTCTTATGAAACTAGATATTTTAATACCAGGATGATGCACGAACTCTGTTCAGGCACTTCGTTTCATGAACATCTGGTCCCACTTTCGGATTTGATAATGATCTCCAAATATCTCTTACCCTTAGCCTACCTAAGGAAAGGGTTGTAGAAAAGTCCATGTATAGAATAATTCCGTCTTTCCCTCATAACACATTAGAACGATCCTCACCGAATAGGATATTTTCATATATCACATTACAGTATTGTTTTTATTTGTACAAAAAAAAATACTTGATTATTAAAAAGAAACATCGGAACTTTATCAAAGAACTTAATTTTTAACCACTCATTTCTGGGCTCAATAAAATTGATATATAATTAAAATTATTACTTCCGTAGAAAATAAAAAAATAGACTATGCTTCTTTAATCACTTCGCAGGATCAGGGCAACATAAGCTTAGTATTATTAAAAAATATTTAGAACAGTAATTTGTTACGAACTGTAAAAAGGGGTTGTTTTTTAGATCCAAAATAGGTAAGCACCAAAAGGTGGGGATTATCTCCCGATACTTTGTAATATCTTCGGTAAGGTAAACGTTTTATGAGCGAAGGAGCGACAAACTATTCTGTAACTCAATGGATCCTCCCTCAGATGGGCGAAGAAATATTTGGAGATCATTATTAAACGCAACCCAGGTAACTACTCCCAAAAAAGGGACGATATGCGTTGTTCATGGTAGACGAAGTATCCTGCATTCAAACTGTCAACCCCGCCTTTAACCTAAGTTAAATTTAAATAATAGAGGATGAGATTGTGAAGTTTGATTGGATGTCAGCTCATATATAAGATCGGATCTTCAAACTTGGACTCTATTGTTACCATATACTAACTATGAAATTGTCCTGCCTTGATAAAATAATACCAGTCTTCTTGTTCTTCTTGGTCCTAAAATGCAACCTAGTGTCATCTGCTGCATGAACTTACCCTTACATCAAAAGTTCCACTAGTTTCCATTCTTATTTGTGGTTCTACAAGAAGGCTGTTATTTGTGCTAAGAAGTTAAAAGTAAATCTTAGCTATTCTTCTCCCTTACTTTTCCTTGCTTTATGAGTTTATTCACGGGAAGTTTTTTCTCATTTTGGCTGTCATGATTTCCACCTCAATCTCTTGCAATGGATAAACATAGCTGAATAAAGTTTTCAGTCATTCACTGAGATGTTTTGCCTGTTCTCAAATCTGTTTACTCTTATGATTGAATAAAATTGTACTACTGTAAATTTGTAAACACTTTTAATCATAACAAAATTTGTGCTTAATTTGTAAACTAAGGTAATAAATAGATCTAATATAAAACACTATATCAGAATCAAAACTTTCGAAGCAAAGAAATTAGACTTTTTATTAGCTTGTTTGTAAAAATGGACTTTTGTATGATATACTAGTATATTTTTTTATATTTTTGAGACTTTAGAGTTTAGTTAAAACCTTTTCCCAACATCTGTTGAGTTTAAAAATAGCCTATTTTGTTAATAAGATGTAAACACTTTGTTAACAGTGTCGTTTTAAAGATATTCTTTTACGACCAAAAATATTTTTCTATGTGTAAGTTCGGTATGCAACGTTGTTTAAACATATATTCACAATGGAGGAAATGGTATTTTTCATTGTAGATATGTGTACGTTTGGTTAGCATCGTTGTCTAAACATATAATCATAATGGAGGTAATGGTATTTTTCATTGTAGAGATATGTGCGTTTGGTTAGCATCGTTGTCTAAACATATAATCATAATGGAGGTAGTGGTATTTTTCATTGTAGAGATATGTGCGTTTGGTTAGCATCGTTGTCTAAACATATCATCATAATGGAGGTAGTGGAATTTTTCATTGTAGAGATATGTGCGTTTGGTTAGCAACATTGTCTTCACAAATGCTTCCTTTGAAGGTAAACACTTACAAGAAACGTTGTCATTTATTTCTAATGTGTTTCTACGAAAACATTTCATGAAGTCTATTAGTCGTGTAAGTAACTCTATAAAAGCCTTACAAATATCTTCTGTCTTTATTTAAAACATCGGCGCAAAGTATCACAAAGATATTATTTGTTGTTTAAGTCTAAAGTTTATTGATAATATAAAAGGAAACCTTCCATTATATTATCCCATAAAGAGGTTTTGAACATTAAAAGAGTTATTTTGTTGCCTATAAAGGAAGAGTGCAATTGAAATGCATATATAATTGTCGTTCTTGAACTCTCTTAACGGCATGTCTTTATGAATTCATAAAAAAAGGAAAAATATCATTAGAAGATATATGCACAAAGAGATAAAGAAGGTAAACTGACGAGTGCTGTCCTGTTACTTAGACTTTACTGTCAGAGTAGCTTTACTGTCAGGTTTAATGTCAAAATAACTACGACTGTGTTTCACGCTCTTCATAAAATAGTTAATGTTTCAAGAATAGTTTTCTATTTAATTCTTTACTTTCATTGTGTACGGCTCGCATCTGTTGTAGATACGTGCTCGCCTACGGTTTTAATGTTTCATTTTAAAGTCTATTTGAAGCGTGCTTTTTATAGGTCAATCAAATGATAAAATATTTCGAAAATCACTGTTGTTTATTTGTAAGGGTATTTTGGTTTACTAATAGAGTATAGATTCCTAATTGGAATACGCGTTACGTGCCAAATGAATTCAGGTCAGATTTTATGGAAAGAGTTCTGTTATTTTCCCACTTGGGTCTAGTTGTATCATTGTTTTCTTTTAAAAATACTCAATTTGTGACTTATTTCATTTCATGCTGGTCACGTAACCTGACCACCTAAAGAAATCTTTGTGTTAAAAGCAGTAACTCTTTGATAACAGGAGTTATTTAGTTCTCAATTAATTGCAACGAATATAATGCTTCTCCTTTAAAGATATCAGCCCTAAAGCGTAATAAGCAATCGCAGTAAATGTTTCGCAATCAGAGAAGCCAGTAGCATACAACATGAACAAGTATACTTTAGGTTTCAAGTTCTATGATTAAAATTAAGAATAATGGATTTTTACTGAATTAAAACTAGAATTATTTCCTTTAAGCAAATATACGCTTTATTTATGGGGATGTTTTTGACTTGGTAGTACGTATTAAAGAAACACTCTAATTTTTCCAAATGTTTGATTGTTATATTTTAGTTACCTTAGAATACATATGTAGGCTTTAGCAATATCCCGTATATTGGTACATTTTAACATTTTTCAGTGAAATTAAAAACTTACCACCATTTATGGTAAAAGCCTGAGTTCATTTCGAACTTTTATCACCATGCAGTCGGTAAATCTTAGGTTTTATCACAGATTCAGTATAAATGATACTTAACCTTACCTAAATGGACGTGCTCGTTGCTAGCAAGACAATCTGGTAAAAAATAGTAATTGTTTTGTTGTCAAAAACAACATTTACCAATCGACATTGGTAACACCTAGCATCTTCCCTCTAAACTCTAGAGAAGCCTGAAAAATCATCTGTTCATTATAAAATTCATACATACTAAATCTTAGTAAAACCTAATAATTATAAATATACGAGCTCCCACAGTAAAACACACACACGCACACACACACGTGCGTGACACTGATGAAATAAAATCAGCTGGTGCATGAAATCATGTTATCACTTATTTTTAGCTACACAAGTCGTATACAGAGCCCTGGAACACTGTCTGTCTGTCCGTATCTCTCTCTCTCTCTCTCTCTCTCTCTCCCTCCCTCTCCCTCTCTCTCTCTTTCTCTTCTCACTCTCTGTGTGTTTGTGTATGCTCGCGCGTGTGCGTGCGTGTGCGTGCGTTCGTGCCTGTGTGTGTGTGTGTGTGTGTGTGTGTGTGTGTGTGTGTGTGCGCGCGCGCGCGCGCGCGTTTGCCCAGAGATACGGCTATTTATATACTGTATACCGTATATAGGAGTAAATCCGGAATATTGCCTGTACGAAATATACGAGTACGTGTTTGTTATATGTATTTTATTATTTATGCCTTCGTAAGCATTTATTATTATTTTTTATTCACATCCAAATCGACGCCTTCGCATGCTTTTGTAAGGTCTCAGTATCTTGATGCTTGGAAAGCAAATGAAACTTTATATTAAATATGGTTTAAGGGAGTGTACTTTATATAAGTACTCCTATTATCGTCTCAGGAATAGAATATAAATTCTAAATTTAGTTAATTTGAATGTTTACAATTTAAAATACTTTTCGCACAAATAACTGCTCCCTCCCGTCTGTATAGTCTTTTATGATATTAGGACTTAAAAAGCTTAAAGTTAATTTAACATCCTTATCTAAATCATTACGTGCAATAAACATTTGTCCTAAAACACACCCACATCGTTTTTCAGTTTATTATTAGTGATAAGAATGTGTTTATAAAAACATAGGACGTTATAAAAATTGAAAGCAAGCGAATCGAATTAGAATCACTAAAACTAATTGATAAAGAGGTTGTAAATAAGGCGTTTCTCGAACGACAGACACAGAACTAAACATAAAAAGAGGGCAATAAAGTGGAGTGGTAAAAGACGACAAACGAATTGAGAAGACCTTAATCAGACAAAGGAAAGAATTTGTTTTGTTATTTTATCGGTTTTAGCGCGGTTTTAGTTACGATATATTCCTATATTGCTCCAGAAACAAATTATATTAGCAACGGTTTAGTGATGAGAGTAACTGTTAGAAGTGGGCAGATGTGGTGACGCCGTTTGTGAAAATCATAGCATAGACTCTGAGGAGACTTGGAGTCTTGGAAAGAAAGGGATGCGGAATCGTATATGATTTGTACGCTGTATGATTAATATGAAAGGAAATTACTATTGAAATAAATAATGCGTAATTATTTTTAAAATAAAATACAATATAATGAACGCATTGACAATATTAGAATAAAGATTGTAGGCCAATCATTATGGACATTAGGGTTTAATTTTGGCAACTTTTCTATTGGTTAGCTTTGAAGAGATAAATTCTTTATGCTCGGTGAACAAAACATGAGATCAAATCACTGCTTCACGTCACGCTATTTCTGGAACGCATAACAGTATATACCTAATTAACAATCGTATAAGTTTTCATGTAACAGCTGTTTTTGTGTTATAGGTTATGTTGTAGAACAGCCATTTCCCACGTAGATTTTTATTAAAGAGTTTTAGTCATTTAATAAATAGACTATATCAAATTATTTGAATTTTGACATATCTCAATAAATAAATTCAATACAACGAAAATAATAAGATACATATTTGTAATCCAATTGTTGAAGGGATAACATTTTTAAGCCCGTCTTATACTTGTTAAATAACTGATTTGAGTTATTGTTAAGAACATTTGTGTTCAGTAAACATCTAATAAATGTTTAGGTTACTCACATTATTTTATTATTAACCTCAATAAATATTAGTCTTTATTCTACACTCGTCAAATAAAGATGTAAAAATTGAATGACAACTGTATAAATTCTTATTTTCAGCAATTTCATAGAAATGTCTGCGAAACTATTAGCTCTATTTTGGCACTTCTGTCGGTTCGCCTCAGAGTGCCAGGACCAAATTATTTTTCGTGTTTAGAGCCATTATTTTGTTTTGAAATAGAAACAAAATACTATAAATATGTTTTCTTTAATGAACCCAAGTTTATAATATACTGATTCACGTGGTCCTTGAGATAGTCTTATTAAATGAATACTATATATTTGAAGAGTCCCTACAACCAATTAAAAGCGTTATCGTCACAGACAATTATTGAAATTGTTGGGACTATATGAAGCTTTGTTTTAGTTTTGAATTTTATAAGGATGTTCGTATCCATTAAAATTTCTAAAAAATGTTTCAAACTTCACCTAATATTAAAATATTCTATAGAGATAACAATCTGTACGTAAGACATATTATGTATGGTTTATTTTTAAAAAGTTTTCTAAGTTCTTATAATATTAAATTGTTATGTTGCCTATTTTAGTCTTTTCTGACAATTATTATAGCCTATAGAAAATAGTTTCTGCCTTGCCTTGTCATTCGCTCTCAGTTGCACTTTTCTTCCTACTTGTGTTTTATTGCGTTCCTTTTGACAACGTTTTCAGCTGCTTATGCATGCAGATCCTTTCATACCCGTAAGTATCAGAATAACTTCCTTATATCAGTTTATATGTTGCACAAATAATTTGTCTAAGTTTCAAGTTTCCAGGGCATCGGGGAGTTGGTTTGAGTTCGTTTGGAAAGTTAGTTTCGTATAATAACGGGAGTTAATAAAAACTTTAAAGAAATATTAGTAATCGTGGAGGGAATTAATAAAATAGGCCCTGGTAAGTTAAATTAAATATTAGATGTAGCCTAAAGCATTACAGTCAGTAGGATATATTAGATAACACAAGTTACTTACCGTGAACGTAGTAATTATATATATATATATATATATATATATATATATATATATATATATATATATATATTTGTGTGTGTGTGTGAGAGAGAGAGAGAGAGAGAAAGTGTGTGGGTGTGTGTCCGCCTACTTCATCTAATTCACTAGCCTACTTATATAGTATACACAAATTCACATAGCCTGATTTAACAGCTGTTGTATGAAGTCATATGCTATCACATAATTTAATCATGTACAGAGCGGACCGCGAATCCGTGCACTTAACCTTGAGAGATTGCAGTAGGCAAGACGGGCGGTATAGAGGGTCAGTATAAATACTATCCTAAAAACATGATAAGGACTCTCAAAACACTGGTTTGCATGAGACGGTCAATATTACATAATTCGATGATAAATTCGCTTCGGTATGAAATAACTAACAATCTTAAAATATGTGTAGACATGTCAGATGCAGAAGCTGTTTATGTAAAGAACATTCTATGAAGTGGTAGTACACAATAAATCTCGCAAGGCCAAGTGTACGGACACGTGGGTCGCACTATATAAGCCGTATTTCTTTATACAATCATATATTTCTGATTATATTTACATAATTGGATTTGAAAATTATTTAACAACAAACTCCAAGTAACCTCTGTGTGAATAGAAAAACACCTGTTAGCACTACTCAATCACCGTGATTGGCTTTAGGAAAGTTTGATCGTATGATTATAGAAACCATGTTACGAAGAGAGCCTCCAATTGTTACGCATTTACATTGAAATTTCCAACAGATGGTGTGAGGCTACCGATTGAGTTTAATGTAACGGGTTTTTATTACACTGTAAAAAGACTTGAATTAAAAAATAATAATAATTTCAATGTGAAAACTAGATTAGGTGGTTACAAAAGTGGACACCTACGGTGTGGCTAATGAACAGAGAAAATAAAAATATCAGTGACAAATATCGGTCATATTACAAAAACATTACTTTAATAAAAGAAACTTAATATTTACCTATAGGC
Source organism: Prosapia bicincta (assembly GCA_036971475.1). Lineage (NCBI taxonomy): Eukaryota > Metazoa > Arthropoda > Insecta > Hemiptera > Cercopidae > Prosapia > Prosapia bicincta. The sequence goes on along the minus strand of JBAIZL010000006.1, from coordinate 22,364,147 downwards.
TACACGGATAGAGAGAGGGGCCATTCTCTTAGTAATTGCTAAATGACCACGTAACGTTATACAAAATCATTTCAATAAAACGTCTTTTTATGTTACGGTTTAAAAAATTAAACTTCAAAAAGACTTGGTTTTTGGGATGGAAGAAAGGTTAATACATGTATAAGCTAGATGTGGAAGAGAGTTGGAGGCTGGGATATGACTAGAGAGCAATGTCTGAGGCCTAAAAATAAGAATACCAGGAACGCAAAAGGAATTGGGAAAGAACAGTGTATTAAATTCTTTACGAGGAACGTTTGAGATTTTTATTTACAGAAGAACGGTACATTTAAGTGTTTTGAACGAGCCGCCGATAAACGACAGATATGTAGAAAAGCATAATTAAATTATTAATGTTATTGAAAAAGGTGAGACCAAAGCATTCGAGGTTTGAAGAGATTTCGATGATTTTAATCCTGGGTTAGGAACAGTGAACGATTTAATGTTAGGGCTGCATACAATGCCTGAACAAAAGCTATTAAGCTCGGGACAGTAATTGCAAAGGAATAGAGGTTCGCACATAAATTGTTTCGCTAACAAATTAATTACCTTTTCAAGTAATTCACTTAATTATTTCTTCGACGTGAACATTGTGTGTGAGGAAACGTATTGCGTGGCTTAATGGTACTGCGGACTGGGGGATTTACGACGATTGGAAATGGCCTGCTAGTTTTATTTAAATGCAGAACTAAACGCGAACTTGTAGCTACTTAGCGGGACGTAAGAGCGCTTTGTATGCGCCGGTTGTAGCTCGATCTACTGGAGAAAGTCGCAGCTCTATTTGCATACAACATCGAATTATACGTTTTCTTTTCGTCCGATTAATTGGCGATTTTATAATGGACGCGCGTAAAAATTTTAATTCTCTCTCATTGTTGTCAAAGTTGAAACTTGTGATAAGCTAACAATGTCAAATACCCGTGAACCACTAAACAAAAGCTCTCGATGTGGTTTCTGCTCTGAATCACGTCCATCCTCAGGCGACAGGAAAACATTTTATTGTAGAGAAAATCAGTGTAGCTGAAATATTCACTGAAAAGAAAAACATATATGTTTATAAATATAAATTTAAAGTAATAACTCGCAACCAATTATTTATTTCCCATACTTGCTTCAATAACAAAGTTGTCATCATCAGAGATTTTAACGGCACAAAATCTAAATTAAACATTTTTTACTGAGTTTAAATTTGTGTGCTCATACTGATAATGATGATGCCCTTGTAATTGAAACGCGTATGATAAATTGCGAGCAGGGGTGAGTATAGATTCACAAAACTAATAAATAAATTATACTGACCTACGATCTACTCAATTTATAATCGCAGATTCTTTAGTAAATTACTTCCTCTCATAATCTTTAAAAGTTGAACATCTTTTTAATCAGTTATGTAGCGATATTCTGGACGCGTTGAGCCTGGAGTCTCTCTTCATGGGAGAAGTTAATCCCAGATGTTATGTCCCTATTGCCTCAATAAGGTACGATGAACTGTGTTGCTCACGGATCGAAGGTACACTTGGACGTTAGAAGTGAACTGTATAGGCTAGTCAAAGAGATATGAAATGAACGTGAGATGCGGCGAACAACTCTCAACTGTGTCCGAATAGGAAATACGAGTCCCAGGTTTGATTTTTTAAAATTTTTATTTGCCACGGTATCTTGCACAAAGAGTGAAACAAATTTAGTTAAACTGAAAGGCGAATCACCTGAACAGTTCAAATATTGACATATTTAGTGAAGCTCTCGAGTCAAAGGTGAAATATTTATTTGTTTTTATGTCTCATTACACATAGTTTTAATATTTTGCTAGCTTGGTAAGACCCTAGTGTCAATTTACGATTATAAATAAAATATTTAAACTAGCTGCAGTTATTATTGATAAATTATTTTACTGTTATATGTAATTATAATAAATATTATTTATAGAAATAATATGTGGTATTACGAGAAATAGTAATTTACATTTACATTATCAATAAATTATAAATTCCGTCAAGCCTTTCGATTAAAATGGCCCCTCTGCCGCCGTTTTCAAACATAATAGTGTTCAAATATAGTCCCCAAGTAACAGCTTTTATATAAACAAGGTCCCGGACATGACCGCAAGGAAATGCGTATTCAGGCTACCTGATGACGTATGTCGATGGTGATTTTAATGCAAGTAGACAAGTGGACAACACAACAATGGGTTGTATCGATGGAGGGTTAATCAGGCGATTCAGTATTCCTGTAACTTTGTGAAAAGGTTTACAGAAATTCTAACAATAACATATTGTTAGTTACATATTGTAACAAAGGTTCACAGAAATAATAACATATTATTTATCTAGGCAACGTGATCAGCTTAAGGAAAATGTCTGTTATGTCTAGATAATCTACACAATATTAGCGTCTACGACTATTAGGCCTACACCACCCGATAATAATATTTAAGTAGGGATTCACCACAAAAATTTTGTTCAATACTAAATATATTTTTAGATTTTACAATTAAATAAATGATTTTAATTAGTTAATATAAAATATTTACATTACAAAACAATTAAAACAAAATAGGATTGAAAAATCACTTGTACATATGACATTCAACCCTCCTATACGCAGAACGTATTGAAGTTTCACCAACTACGTTGTCCTCAACATTGATTCTTTATGTATCTGAACATTATGAGTTTCATCTATGTTTTGTTAGAGGCTGTTAAATTTCTCATAAAGTAACTCCAGTATGTGGTATTTTCTGTTTTTAAGTGTTTCGAAGTCTAATACTATACTGTGTATCAACAACTACTTGTTATCTCACAACGATATTTCTTATTATAAAACATAATATAATTATCTTCAACAGTTATTTAGAACCTGTTAAAAACGTTATAGAGAATGCTACCGAACTCGGCTATATTTTGTTTTAAAATTAACTTGTAATATGCGCTAATTAGGAAGTACGCATTCGTTTTCCTTGCCTAAATAAATAACTTTAAAGGTTTCACTTCTAATTCTTACTGCATTTCAATCAACTAGTGATAAAAATATCACAAATTAAAAATGGTTTACTTATTGAAGCTTGGTTACTTCCAAGTTGTGGACCTCCACCTCCCCTGTCCCAGCTGCTGTCATCGTCGTCCGAGTCTCAATACAAGCTATTAGTTGGGTATTTTATGTAACCAAAACTATACTAAGTATGTTGGCAACATAGTCGTGTACAGTATAATTTTCTATAAATTGTTTCAAATAACTAATGAAAAATATCGTATTGTGTTTTATAAACAAATTACATCCTCGTAGGAAGATGGCCAGTAGGTGACTCATTGGCGAAACAGCTGCAAGTTGGTTCCTAGTTGGGCAGGGTTTATAGGGGTCGCTGCGTCGAGGTAGTCCAGACTCCAGTGTTCAACCAGACCTATACTGTATACTCTCTTAAGGTCTCACGAAATGGGTTTATGCCGACCTAGGACCAAGTCCTGAGTCTGAAGGTCAGACTGTTGGGTAAGGCCTAGGACCAGGTTCCGGTCAGCCCTTGGGTAAGGCCAACCAAGAGTGGATACAGGTCCAATTGCACTACCTGGACCAAACTAATCAGACAGGGTACAGAGGTACAGAGACCTGGCCGTTCGGAAGATTCTACTAGTCCCGAGTAGTTCTGGAACAGCGGTAGAAACCGTAGAGTGTAGTCTTATCCCAGGGGCGGTCGGTCATTAGGCCAGACATTACAGCGAGGTCGAAAGACTCTTCCAGACTGGTACCTTCTTGGTCGTGGAACCAAGCCCTCCGTTGAGGGCCTGAAGCTAGCCACTCTGGCGGGATCACGACGTTAGAGAATAGGTTCGTAGGGGTGATGGCTTTAATATGCTGAGTTGGAGATTCTCCGTACAAGACAGATATATTTGTGCTCTTTAACAAGGAGGTTTGGTCATCTGAGAAATGTCTTCTTTCACCATCTTTTTTACTGTTTCCCCAAAACACACTGAATGACTTTACAGAGTATAATACGCTTTATATTTTCAACGGGAAAGAATATTTGTGATTTTGTAAAATTATAATTTTTCTTGAAATTTTATACAAACAAGGGAAAACATTTCTGTAAAAATGAGAAATTTGTTTCCGTATCTTCGCGGTTAAATAATCTGTTTAGGTTTATAGGCGTGTTACTATTAATAGGGGCCTTCATACTTGTGACCATGAAAGTAGTTGTTGATTTGTATGTTATTTTCTTAATGTGTTTTATAATTCATGGATTTCCTACCAGACATAATGACTAACAGCATAATGTTATTGTACAATACGGGGTAATGGAACGGCCAAAGATGTACAAAGGGTTCACTGTCCAGCCATTTGCATCTTATTTAAACGTGATGCTCTTGACATTATTTCTCATCCACTCATTCAAGTTTCTGGTGTTGCTCAAATTTATATTGGAAATATTATATTTTAAGATAGGTTTTAGGACAGCTGTTGTAATAACATAAGGAAACATTAATTGCATCTTATTTATGCGTGATGATCTTGACATTATTTCTCATCCGCTCATTCAAGTTTCTGGTGTTGCTCAAATTGATATTGGAGATACCTTATTTGAAGATAGATTTTAGGACAGCTTTTGTAATAACATTAAAAAAATAATTTCATATTATTTATATTTGTTGATAGTATCTGCACAGAATTTTTGTTTTTACGAAACACAATGTCCACATTTTGAAATCCGTGCGTTGCCGAGCTAGTTACGTAAGCGAATATGATTACAGAGTGAAAGGGATCGGTCCGCCAATGCGCCAAACCGAAGATAACCTAACTAATTAAAAGTCTACTTGAAAACACGATTTTCGGAATAACTCGTTGTCTGGGCGTGTCTTGCGTGCAGGTAGCTGGTCATTACGTCGCTTCGCAGCTACCTACTGTCCTTCTGTCTGTCCTCCGTTGATTAATGTCCAACAGCTTCCCCAAAGCGGCTGGAGAGCGTGGGAGGAGTGGTGGAACGCTTACGTCACAGATTGTTTCTCTGCTAGTTTTCTCTTTGCACACAACACGTCGCTGGAACCGGAAAACACCTGATTTGCATACTCTTCCCGCGAATTACATTTTAAAAATTTTGTTTATCAAAACAAAGTTTTAAATTATAATTCACAGTAAATGAATCGAATTATTGATGTTTATATTTGTAAATGCGTTTTATGAAAGAAAAGCCAAGTATTTTAGTCTGATTTTGTGTTGTATAAATAAGCGACGCGTTTGATTTAAAATATATTTCCCCTTAATCCGTTCACACTGAGGTACTTTCTCTATTCCTGCAGTCAGTCAGTCGATTTAACCAATTTTTCAATTCCTTCTATTGCCTCACACTCTACTAATATATGAATTGATGTTAACACAGTTTTTCAAATATTTATGCAATAATTAAATTATAAAAATTTGAGGGGTTTAGGTCGGATTGGAACTCAGTATTTTCATGTTCAAAGTCTAGCGCTTTGGCATTGCGCCAACTTTCCCATAGCTAGAAATGTAATTATCAAAGATGTGTATGATTTTTTGCCCCCACCTGGTTGTCGTCGAAACCTCCATCGTACAACCTTAAATTGTTGCCATGGTTACCGCAGAATATCATAAATATTGCTCTAGGATTAAAAATGACTAAAACGAATAAAATAAACTAACTGGATTAATGGTATGGAACCTTGCTTCATAGATGGAAAAGTAAAGCGAAAAGAGACTACAACATAATGCAAGCGATGAAAAAAAAGAAAGCATATAAATAGTAACAAACAAATATAATAGTCCAATACCATACATAGAAAAGAACATGGAAATTTTGAAGGAAATTTGCTTTCTATTTTGGTACCTAATATTGTTATTCTGACATACGTATACACATATTTATATTAATTGTAATTATAAAATAAAAACAAAAGATAAAAATATAAAATTTAAAAAAATAAAATACAATTTTTTGTTTAATTTAGGTAGTAATTGACATTAAAAATGTTATTTTTATATTTCCTTGTTTAAATCTCAACTCTTTATCTCCTTTTTATCCCAGAAATAGGTAAATATTTGGCTAGCATCTATGCTAATTTGATAAATACGTATATATTATTTTTTAATTGTATTGTGCAGTTCTAGTAAGTTTTCTTAGGTGTTCTAAGCGCTCATTTATTTTATTTTCCCTACTTTAGTCACACCCGAAAACAAAAATAAAACATTTTGATTAAATTTCATAGCGGTTGTAACGATATAAAGTCGTGTAAAGATTGTATTGAAACATGTCCTGCAGCTATTATGCAACACATTTTTAATACTTTTTCTAGTGTGTAAGATATAATAGTGTTACTGACACATCCATGCGCATTTAAAACTAACTTAATATATGTTTAATTTGTATCACTTATAAAGTACACCGAAATAATAACGAACACTAATAATTATTAATTGATTTCCTTATACGCATTTCATGATCAAACTCGTCATCATCAGTGAGTGTAAATACACAAAATTTAAACAATAACGTACTTTTTTAGAATCAATTTACTTGTAAAAAACTGTTAGACACGGTTTGATTTAAAACTATCAACTATAAGATAATAATTAATTAGGTAATTTACTTTTGAAGTAACTTTTTAAAACTCGAATGTTACCAACTGATATCTCGGTAAGACCTTAATATTGAAACTAAAGATTCGCGTATTTTGGTTTACAAAATGAAATTTGAAAACTTCAACACAATTATGACAGATGTTCAAAAAAATATAGGCTTATAGGTTTTTTAATAAATTTCGATACAATATTTTAAAATTTTAGTTTTATATTAAAGTATTCTACAGTGCCAATTTTAACCTAAATTAAACAAGAATTATTTAAAAAAATAATAAGTCAATTCCTACTTCCATAAAAAAATATTATTTTATTTACTTTTATTAAATAATTACAATTGCTATAAATAAAATAACAAAACCTAGCGTCAAAATAGCTTTTTTTACCAGAAACAGATAACATAAAATCATCTATTCTATGAAGTCGTATGTTATGACGTATTGTAAGCCAAATGGGACGAATTATATTGTATACCTTGTCCCTTTTGTAAAATTTTTCTTTCATGTAAAAGTATAATTATTTCATTAAATTTAATTAATAAATCAATATTCAGGAAAAACTGTATTAAAATCAAGTGTCATCTATAAGTTTAAAAAAAAGTATATATATATACAAAGCTTGAGTTGCTCAGTTAATACTTGTATCATTATAGGGTTTATTCATTCTTATAGTAATTTTGTTTCGAAAAATAATTTTACAGCTATTCGATATAATTTTATTACAATAAGTTATTCACCGGAACGTTTATTTTGTTTATGAACTGAAAAATTTGCGCTAATTTGTTCCAGTCCTTTTAAACCATCAGCCATCTGTAAAACTGAGCACTTGTTTGCGAAAAACATTTATTTGCTTTTGCATCTTGCATTTTAAACTTTAAATGATTTCAACGCCGAATAGAATGAGTTTTCCCATCCGGTTTATTCAAGTTTATTTGCAAATTGCATTCACTCCTAACCACTATACCAATCACTTACAATCACTCGCTTCTAAACGGAGTCAATTTTTCATCGTTTATCGTCCGAATCAATCTCACGTGTGTCGAACCAATGAAGCGGGTTCGCCCAGATGTGCTACTTAGCCGACTGATAGCCGCTAATATATTCATAGTTTTATCAGAGACAGGGTTGCTGAAGAAGGTGTTGGAGGGTCACACGACCTGACACCGTCGTGAGAAACACGGACAGACAGACAGTTGGAGAGCACACTCATAGTACATGATGACTTGCGATAGCCAACTGTGTAGCGCACATTCGCTAGCAAGTCTTTATTTGTAGTTCCTACAGCTTTGTATCGCTTGCTATTAGCAACTAGTATTTTAAAAAACTTCTTTTAGCGCCTGAGCAGGAAAAATATAACGGAAGAAATCTCCGAACACGAATTAAAATCTATTGACAGTTTTTTAAAATTCTGTTGAAGTTTTGAAAATTGTATTGCACTCTAATCCTACCATACCCCCGAAATAAACTACCAGTGTTATGAAGTGAATACTTCTTTGGTTTTCCTGAACAATAAAATTTGGCTGACCACGCCAAAATTTGTCACGCTCTCGTAAATATGGGCTGTATACAGCTATTTTAGCTTGTATTAGGTGGTAACATATGCTTTCATACATCTGATTTTATGTTGTAGGCCATGTCGTAAAGGGGGTGTTTTAACACTTAGGTCATGTTACTTTATTTGTTGTACGTTATGAAGTTAAAATCTTATTATTGAATATTTTTATCAATTAATAAAAATAATAATTTATATTTCATTAAATCCTAATACAAATATTTCAATATAATGATAAAAAGTTACATATTTTTATTTTTAAACCGAATCTTCTGTAGCATCTGATACTTTTAAAAATCTGTTTTAACTACATTTTATTCAATTACGTTTTTCAACATGTAAAAAATGTTCCCTATTACCTACATTCTTTTACTATCAAATACATTAATTAAATTGTGATAAAACTTCTAGTAACTATGTTAATTAAATATTAATTTAATTCATTTCTGTCCAACAATCACACTGACTGACATTTTACCAGCATATTTTTCGGTTAGGTAAGGTAGGGCCAATATTTACTTCCATAGTATGTGATTTACTTAAATTTCAAGGTCAAACTGCAATGGTTTCCCCTTTTTCCAAAATTGAGAATTCGCATCGCGAATAAAATTCTGGTTCGCCAGATTCTCCGAACACCTGATTTTCAGAATAACTCAATTACATTATCAAATAATCAAGAATTTTTTCAACAGAATTTTAAACAACTTTATCAGAGACAAAAAAAAACTTGAAAAATGATTAAAATTTTCCAAACAAAATAAATCCAAGACATCATTTTTATGAAACAATTGAACAGTTTAGAATTATTCCAATGACGCGACCTTTTCTACTCGTAACAGTCACAAACCGATCCACACCATCGCTTATACTCCCCTTCACAAATCTCCAGATCCATCTACCGGATACTGTCTACATACACTCTGCCGATGCGATGTTTGGATAGGTAATTAAATCCTCGCCATTCGAAACGTCTGTGTGACCCTATTTACAAGCATCCACAACTGCAAATCCACCGTAAATTAAAGATTGTATCTTAACACCTATCGGGTCGTATCAACTATACGCTGTCGTATCTACTTGCATTAAATACTTTCTGCCTCACATCTTGTCGTATTAAACGCGGCCCGTCCCATTCGATTTATACGCCACTACTTCAGGCTTTATATTTAATTTTATTTCTCCCATCTCCGCTTTCAGCTCTCTATAAGCTTGACTTTACTTGCTGCCAATTTATGTTAGTTTTGCTGTAGGCACTGCGTGCTTCTTCCGGACATAGGTTTAGAATTATTATTGTCCGTGAGATGCATCAAATGTTGTGAATAGGCTACAATCAATATACAGTGGAGCCTCTATTATTCGAACCCCCAATAACAGAATTTTAGGTTTACCCGGGTAGTAAAAATGTGTGTATGTGTGTGTGCGTGCGCGCGCGCGTGCGTGTGTGTGTGTGTGTGTGTTTCTATGTGTTGAACTTTTATTGGATGTTGATGGATTTAATTAATGTAAGTATCATTTTAAGAATTTAATTAAAATTTGTTTATAACAGTTGCCAGACGCGCGTTTTCATTGGAAATTTAGGGTAAAAATACAGAACTCATTATTATTATTATATTAAATTAATTGTAGTAACAATTACTGAAATATGAAATTATATATTTAATTACTCTTACAAATATTGAATAGTAACATTTTAACTTAATAATGCACAATAAATAAAGTAACATGACATATTCGTTAATACAGCTTTTGTACAACATAGCCTATTACATAATATCAGCTGCTGTATGACATATCTCATCTCTTAATTTAAAGTAAATTATTTGTTTACAGCACATATATACGAAAGTATAAAGATTTTGGCGTGACGCCAGTTCAAATAGTTTTACTGTTCAGACAAACCAAAGAAGTATTCACCTCAAAATACTGGAAATATGAATCTATATTTGGTGTTTTCGTAAAATTAAACCGTAATATTTATATATTTAATAGAATTAAAATACATGTATTCCTGTCGGTAAAAAATGGTGCCTATACCATATATTTTTCTTTGTTGAAGGCATTAAAATCAATATAACAGCTTTAGGATGGCGTAACCTAATGCTAGGTAGTCCAGAGAACTCCAGCTGATTCTTTCAGATTTAAATGAGAGAAATTCAATAATATAAAGAGAATAAATATATTTATCATTAATAATTACAATAGTGTAACTTTTAATTTAGTACTTGTCTCTGATAGGTTTGGAAGCCCCGCCTACAGAGCTGTCAAAAAGCCTGAATAAATTCAAATAAAGTTGGTTAAGTTTAGAGTTAATAACTGAATTCTAAAAGAGTAGAAATTGTTGTTTAAAAATCATCTTACTAAGGAATACAAAAAATTCAAAACGTCAACAATGAATTTAATTTTCAAGTTCTTATAATAAGGTTTGTATGCCAAGTATTTATAGTAGGTCGATCAATAAATAAAATTCGTTAATTGAACTGCTCTTGACGATCTTCGAAACATTAGAGTTTGCACCAAAGTAAGTAACTCAGTGGCGAATTTATGAAACTCCTTCGAGAACTAAACCGCTTGTCTCATTATAAGATCTTTGTCAGTGTGGCCTTGAAATGACATTTTAAATTATTATTATAAAACTAATAAATCGATAAATATTAATATACGGTTATTAAAAGTAAAGTATATTTCTACCCCATTGTCATATTCCTTTTGGAATTTGTGACCATTGGACCATCATTTGTTTAAAATGAAGACATCTTAACATTGGTAGAATCGTTGCAGATTACATTCCCATATACAACTGTCTTTTGATAGTTGCTTTTCAAATGCTAAATATAAATACTACGAAGTGACATACTACTAGAATAGTGGTCATTAAAATCTCTAAGGCCACAGTTATACGTTGATGTGTTAACAAACACATCTAGAATACTCTACTAACTGTCATTAAAATCTCTAAAGCCAGAACTATATGTTAATGTGTTACAAACATATCGAGAATACTTCTCTAACTGTCATTAAAATCTCTTAAGCCAGAACTATTTGTTAATGTGTTACAAACATAGCGATTCGAACAAGATCATTTTGTTAAATTTAACATTTAACAATGCAAACTGCGGCTCTATATCACATCGCTCCCGGGTTCTGGAGCAATTAAGTCACTACTTACCAGAAGCTTCTGCCATAAATAAACTCATATTACCCTTTCCATATACAGATCTGCAAAGATTAAGTGTTGGCTGTACATTTTCATAAAACACTAGACTGTCAGCTTACGTGACGACCGTTAGGTTTTTGCGCACCAGCGTACTTGGTATAATTTGAAAATTGCAATATCCGCCTGGACTGTACATATAGGATGACTTCAGGCAAGGTGCTGACTTTGGCTTAATTTATTCAAAACCGTTTGAAGAGGTTGTAAAAACATAATCTTGTGTTGACAATAGGATTGTATTTTGTTAGTGGCTATAAAGATTTTTTATAATTACATCCTTCATTATTCTTAGCTAACTTCTCAGTAATTTATATTCATACATAATTACCTACGAGAGTGAGAGTAAGAGAGAGAGAGAGAGAGACGGGAGGAGGGGAGTTAGAATTAAAGAAAGTGAGAAAAAAGAGACGGGGAAGAAAGAGATGAAGATAATGAGAGGGAGTTAGAGAAAAATAGAGGGAAAGCAAGACATGAAGATAACGAGAGAGAGAGTGAGAGAGAGGGGGAGTGTCCAAAGAACTCTTGCCTTTTTTTTGTAAATTGAATTTTATTTAGGATTTTGTATAAAACTTGTGATTAGAATTTTCGGAAATATATTCGTTTATAAAGTTATTTTCAATATAAATTTATTTTACTGGTTGCAGTTGATAATTAGGGATCTATCTTCACTGAAGACTCAATTGATTTAATTGCATTTTGGATTAGGCCTTTAAAATATAATATACGTCTAAATTATTTTGAGTTTTATCCCTTAGATCTTTAAATACACAGCTCGTTCTTTGCTACAGTAAATTGTCGCTTTGTCAAACTATACGAGCACTTTCTCTAATGCCACGAAAACATCAATCCGAAGACATTAATGCGCTCAAGAGAGTTTCCGAATCCGATCATTCAACGGATTCATTTTCTACTGCTTTTTTTACCAAATTTTTTAATTTAATAGTATATCTTTTTCATCCGTTCATTTATATTACTCCTGCGTCTGCTACATATCTATGTTTCAATTTACTTATCTTCTTTCCCACGTGATGTCCAAGTTCCATCGGTACTGATTTCGTTTATTGTACTTTACAGTTCTTCATTCATCCGTTTTTCAAGAGCAGTATTCCACCGAATTAGTTTATAAGTTTTTTATGCGAATCCTAAAGATATTTCAACATTTTACCTATGTTTAGGTATGAAATATAAGGTTATCTATACAGCCACAAATGATAAATAAATATCTCGCAATGAGATGAAGGCAAAAGGTATGCAAGCTCGAGGATGTTGTAACACCAAAGTCTACTCAAGACAGCTAAAGGTGGTCAGGTGATTCTCGAATGTTTTGTGATGTTTATCAACAATAATACGTTAACACAAATGTTACGTACCCAAATATGTTAATGGAGGATAGAAAAAGATTCCTATTCTAGCCCTTATATGTAAACCGTACTCCTTTATTGCATTATTTAACCGTCTAGATTTTATTGTAATTAATTAGCTAAGTATAGGCCTATCTATGTGCATGTCTTACCTTAACCATTGAAATTGCTTCCTTGTCAAGGCTACAATTTTACAGATTTTAAATTGTTCGCATTTGTGGACTACAATGGAGAGTATGTCATAGGCCTAGTTGTAGATATGATTTGCAGATGAGTTGTTGAGATATCTTTGTAGAGACTTTGTAGATAAGTCGTTGAGATATCTTTGTAGAGACTTTGTAGATAAGTCGTTTTTAATTCACATTTGTATATATAGTAACGAGACATAAGAAACTACAACTTACATTTAACATTTTTCAGAAACCTTTAAAAGGAAAAATACACTGAAACATAACTGATGGAATTGTGAAGCTGATTACTAATCAACTCTGTTTCACGAGAACATCTGATCCGTGCCTTCTAAATTGAACAAAGGCGCATCAAATGTAAGTAAAGTATTTTACATAAATTAAACTTTGTGTTTCAGGTTCTTTAATTTTTCTAAAACACTCTAAAACAACAAATTTACATTTATAATTACGTATTTAAATACAATCTGCGAGTACGTTCTGCTTACTATTTACTAATTTAATACGACGGCTTCAACATTCAAACGCAACAATAATTCTGACACCTGAAAATGAAACAATAAAACAAGAAACAAACCCTAAATCACTACCAAAACTTCCATTTACAACGGCCAGTTTAAATTAGAGTCGCAGTAAAGATGAAGAGGAAATTTAAATACTCGCGTCCAGGGAAGCCATTAACGAGCCATGAACTCCCGAAAACCCGCGCCTTCGGGTCTTTCCAGCGAAATTTACGTCAGCGTTAAACTACGGTGCCTCTGTTCTCGGCCGTTTTAATTTATTTTTTGACAGTTGGTATCACTGACGCCTCTTCACTAGTCGTTCCTCGGTACGCCAACGGTTTTTTCCAGATATAAACCCTTCAGCGCTGCAAACCTGGGCTTCTGTTCTTTTTGTGCAAAAGCAATAAGAGCTCAAAGGAGCTGTTATTCTTGAGATTTTCAAAATTAACGTTCCCTTTTCAAAGATGTCGGTGTTTTTCGGGTCTCTCTTTGCGTATTGTTCATAAAAAGCTTTAATTCGTATAAATGCTAGATATTTATGTTAAATAAATATAACACATTATTAGTAGCATTTGGTTATTTATCTGTGGTCTTTCACAACATATGTTGTTGTTTACTAGACCCATTTTCCCGTTGCTTTTTGTCACGTAGATCTTCTTGATTACAATTTTTTCCATTGCTCTAGGGAAATCTAAAACAAAGAAATTGTCCTCTTTTCACTTCTATTTGGCTTCATTTTCAAACTCTCAGTGGTATTCGTATCGCATTCATTCTTTGCACATATGTCCATAGAAAAATACTTTTCGTCTTTCTATTTCTTCATTTAGTGTATTTTGTCATTAATTTGTTTCCTCGTGTTTTTATTTTGTACTTTCTTCTTACTGTTAGTCTGTATCTTCTCCGAAACATCGTTCCTACTGCATTTATTCTGTTTTCTATTCTTGTATTTACCACCCAAGTCTCCGATTCATTTAATAATATTGCAACTTTCTAATACAGTTTTAATGATTTTGTGTTTAGTTTTGATTGTAACGTCATCGTTGCAAATGACTGTTTCATCTGATCCCCGAGTATTTGTACTCGTTTATTGCTTTATGTCCCCTCGCTACCAGTATTTCAGTGACTTTGCATCCCATCTTATTTCAGTTAACCTCCAATCCTCATTTTTCGAATTAATCTCGCAGGTTTTTCATCATCTAAGTGATATCTTCTTTAACCTCAGTTAAAATCCCACTGGTCTACGTCACTTTCGCCACAAAAGATGCTGTTAGTGGTATTTATGTAACTCTGTCGTAACTTCGTCTTACTTAAAGTATTATCATAAAAAATCAAATGTTATTATTTATAATATAATTCCTCCATTACCCGTATTTTTTATGTTACGACCCGATATTTCTAAACTGTTGGTATACGTACCTGTACGTACATTTATCAATACAATACAAACACAAATAAATTGTTAATTTAAACTAACGAATTGTTTTAATAGTATATTAGGTTAATACAACAACCACAATCAACTATATTAATTTCGATGCAAACATAGCACAAAGAAAGCTTAAACAGTTACGACAGGTAAAATACGTAAGCAAGATGAAATTTCTTTTAAATATGGAAAGCGCTACTACGGAAAATGGAGTCCTATGTGGTTGTCGATTACTGTGGGACTCTCTCTCTCTCTCTCTCTCTCTCTCTCTCTGTCTCTCTCTCTCTCTCTCTCTCTAGAGAGAGAGAGAGAGAGAGATTCTGGAACCAAAATACGCAAAAATGTCATTAATTGGATGAGTTCCCTAGTATGACAAGTTTTATAATGCATGGACCTTTAAATTTAAATTATCTGTGTCATGAAAAACCTTTAAGATAGAAGGAAACTGATGCCATATACGAAATCAACGTAAAAAATACATAATTTACTTCGTATGATTTTTCAAAATTTTGTTCCCCACTGTCATCAAATCGTCTGCAAATAGAATGCTACGACTACGTTATCTCAATTTTTACCCTCACTATCCTTATTTTCTTCTTCCAATTATCTTGGGTTTGGAAATGAAAACCAAATAGAAGATAAACGATGTGGTGTCCTAGATTGCAATGAAACAAATACAAATATAATGATGACAGTGAAAAAAATATCAGTAAGGAATTTTTATATTGAGATAAAGTAATGAAGAAAGGGATGTGGTAAACGTCAGAAAAGCCGCTACGCGTCAAAATACAAAACTTGAAAATGAAGCTGGTTCTTCCTCTTCTTTTTCATGTGCCTTGTCCTTTGCAAAGGTTTGCTATTTGTTGTTCTGATTTTACTTTCGGGAGATGTTAATAGTTGGGCAGATGACAATACCTACCGGAAGGTTATATTTAGGTAGGAACTGCATGACAATCTGACTGAACAAAATAAAATTATTAGTAAAGTGGCTAAGATATGGCAATATGTCACGTTTGTATGCTACATACAAGGTGAGTGGGCAAGAACTAATAGTGTTTGAAACTGTCTAATAGCATTAAGGAAGACGGGCTATCACGATGTTTGAGTTTTTATTGTAGTAATTGTCTATGATTATGAATGTTTAATGGCGATTCCCTTTATTCACCAGAACGATATGGAATAGAACAGCTTTAAAAGGTGTTCTACGTTCCTAACCTGTTTAATTAACGAGTAATTGAAGATTTTAATGCAGTACAGAATTGATTATCCGAAATGTAGGAGAGAGTGCCTTGGATAATCGAAAAATGAAATAACACGGTCTCTACCAAAATCGAGTGGGAAACATGTGACGACATGAATGAAATCGAGGTCAAAACTGAAAAAGTTATTGAACGAAAAATACGTACATTTTTTTCAGCAACTGAGACGAGTCCTATCTTGCAGCTTGTTTTCTGAGGGCGGTTGAAATGTCAGACTTTTTTTAATGAACGACACCAACGTAATATCCTAGTACTGCTGATGATATTAATTAGCAGTTACTTTCTCTTTGGAACAAGTTACAAAGGCTTAGTGCGATTAAGTCTGCTCACTAGCACCCTGTGAGCCAGCAGTATTGCTGTAGGGTCCTTGTGTTGCTGGAGCCGCTCGAAGTGATTTACTACTGCAGCAGCGGGCGCCTCCCTCACGCCCTTCATCTTGAGGACTCTATGCATGGCAGAGTTCCAACGTATTATGGAACCCTCTTTATAAATATCAATGCCTTATTTTGGAAACGCTCGATATTTTGCAGATGGCTGCTCTTGGCGCATCCCCAGAATGGCCACCCACAGGCCTATGTCCATACGGGTTTCAGCACTTACTTGTACACCATTATTTATTGTAGGGGTTTAACTCGGAGTATCGACCAATGAGCCGTGTTAGTGTTCCTTACCAGATCTCTAGTTAATCTCTTTTTTCTTCCATTAAAGTTTAGCGTCCTACGTTATACCTAGTATTTCACCTCTCTGCTTTAAGGGAAGAGTTGGACATTTATTATGATGTCATCTCTGCTTTCTCCCTTATTGGTAAATGGACATGAACTGATTTGATTTCATTAGGCTCTAAGCGCCACTGTCTGGTCCAGTCGCGGACTCATGACGTACAAACTGAGAGTGTATATATATATATATATATATATATATATATATATATATATATATATATATTTACTGTCCCGGTTATTCCGGACTCGGTCAGACGGGGCTCGCATATTTAAGGCTCTACGGAACATGTAATTTTTGTTGTAGGGATAATGTATGAAAAGCGTTAATGTCTCTCAAACTTTAAAACTATATATGATTAAATTGCCATTTATGAACGTTAATATTTAGCAAATTTTAATGACGCTTGTGTGGGTTTATATGGTTTTATTGCAAATGAAAAAAGTGATTTTCACTATAAGGTTGTGGGGATGAATATTGAAAAGCGTTAAAATCTCTTAAACCTTAAAATCAATACAATTGTTAGATTCACGTTTGTGAACGTTAAAATTTACAATATTTTTACGATGAATTTGTGGGATTACGTGTTTCGAAAGCAAAAAGCTTTAAATGTGATAACAACGACTCTCGGTTATAAACTGTGAACGACCAAATGAATATATTTGACTACTGGCTAATTTATCTCATACGCCCTGCGTCGGACGTACTCAGGTGCTAGTATGCAGCAGTTATTGATTGCCAGTAGTGTTAATACGTTCTTGCAAGTGCCTGAATCCAAAAGGCCTCAGCCCTCGACCTCACGCTAATTGCCGTTAGTTAATAGCGCGAACTATAAATCAACGCTGGAATTGTGTTATGCGGAATATTAAATCTAAACACATTTATTGATCTTTGCTGTCTATAAACTTTGATATTCGTCGATACGGGGTGTTGTAAAACTGTAATCGGTTTATTGCCAAGCGCGCCGTGTTGAGTTGTCGTTTCAGTAGGGTTGAGCTCCCAGATATGTCGACTTCTTCTTTAAGAGCCTTCTTCATTTCGAAGTTAAGCAATCATCCTATTCCCATTTTTGAAACCGTTGCTTTAAACAATGGGTCGCTACTGAACTAATCCTTCAAATTCCAAGAATGCCTTCTTCGGTGGTCTTTTTCCTCACTACTGTTGTAGCAGGCCCAACCGTTTCTCTTTTATGTTGAATACAAAGTGAGTTTTCGCTCTTATTGGCTGCCAGTAAAATCCCTCTATCTTTCTTTATCCTCCTGAAAATCTCCAAGTCCCTAAACGTTTGCTTCTAGAAAACTCTCTGTGTACGACGTTACACCCACATTCTAAATGCCTCCAACCTCTGAGTAAGGATTTATCTATGGGTAGATATTTGTAAAATTGGGTTGCGTTGATAAATTAAGAGTATATCTAATAAGTGGAAGTTTTTGTAAACATGTTTAGAGGAAAAGAACTCTTTAGAAGTTATAAATTTTAGAGTTCCTTGAAGTAAATATTTCCCTCAACAAAACATGTCTTCAGCCCTAAACGTTAACCAGTTAGACCAAGATTTGTGGAAAGCACGTAACTCCTATATAGGTTTATGAAGCAACTTTAGCTTTAGGTAGATTATTCTCAAAAGGTGTAAATGTTACGTGTTTGAAAATTTTTATTGTTTACAAAATTATAAATTCTATCGTAAAACATTTATATTAGGCCTACTACAGAAGGAGGAGTCATTAAAATTAATATTTGGTTTGAAGAGCCTAATTAGAAACACCTAATGTGGAAAACTCTTGGAGAGCAATAAAAGCACCCCTCTATCTATATAGATGCGTTAGCATAAATTAGGTGATAACATTTTGTTTCATACAACAGCTAATTTTACGTATAGGTTATGTTGTAGACAACGGTGTCAACACTTGGGCTATTTAACTTTAATTATTGTACAGTAAAAAGTTGAAATGTTGAGACACAATTATTTTATCACTAGAAAATATATAATTATATTTTCATAAATCTTATTACAGTTAATTCAATATAATGCTGAGTTATGTATTTTTATTTTTTCATTCCACTTTGTTGGGCAAGGCTGATACGTTTTAAAACATATTTGAATTAAATTCGTTACATAAAATTAGTAATTTGTTCAAAACATTTGTTCACATCTAATAAAGCTTTTCTATTGAATACTTGTTCTAAGTACATTAAATAGATTAACCTCTATTAATAAATACAATAAAACCTCTATTTCCTATATTCATCAATAGAAACATACTTTTCCATTGGCCAGTCCCTCTGACTTCAACATTAGAATATTTGTTTACTAAAGGTTTTATTACTAACGTACGACATTATGTCAATTATGTTATGTATTTTTTTAAAAATGAATCGCTTTGTTCGAACTTTAAACGCTTTCAACGAGATCACAAACGAGGTCATCAATACGTCTTCGTGATGCCAGGGAATTCGTTTTGTCCTGATGGCATTAAAGTTCCCGATACATGAGTGAGCATATCTGCCCGAGTCCACCCGTGCGTGAAGCCAGCTCACATCTCGGCTGGAGTTAATTGAAACTTTCATACGTAAGTCGCTGGTTTATGTGTGTCTTGTATGTGCAGTGATTGCAACAGGCGGTGAGAAGACGATGCGTTGTTTCATAATGGCGTAGGTGAACGATTTCAGGGGAATGTTTTTTTTTACATTTTAAATAATATGTAAATTAATAACGAAAATAAACTCACATTGGATTATTTTTCAAACGAGTTTCGGTGATAATCTTCATCAACATATTAAATGTATGGGTTAGATGTTTTAGCTTAACTCGCTGATATAACTTTGTGATTGAAACACGTTTGAGGAACAAATTATTGATTGTAAGTTTGTATATGCTAGCATCTAGCTATTTTCTTTACTCTGAAACAAGGTTTTGTGTTGCTCCGAAAACAAACATTTTGTGTTTAACAAAGTTTGTTTTTATTATTCAAGCTGGTAGGATTTTTCATTATGATCTAGATCTACGGTAAACTCGTTTAAGGTAGAAAACTTTAGACCTGCTTAAAGAGACCATAATTTCTTTAAAAAAAGATTCTCTCTTTTATACTTTGTCCTCTTTCTTTTCCATATCTCTCTTTCTTTCTCTCCCCCTCTCTCTTTTTCCTCTCTCTCTCTCTCTTTCTCCTTTTCTCTCTATCTCTTTATCTCTTTTCTTCCTCTTTCACTCTCTCTCTTTTCTTCTCTCTCTTTCTCACACACTCTCTCTCTCTATAATTTTTGTTAAAGAAATCTTTTTCACCAACTTCTTCAATATTCAAATGTAATAACTTACTTGAAGAGTTAGATGTATTTGTACCTATATTTATAATTGCGCATGTAAGCGTCATGCCCACGATTACTTTTTCCAAGGTATTTACTTCAGCTTTGTAGTATCTACTTATTGTATTTACTCGTCTCTTCCACTCACTCTTTGTGAGTTCCGTTTATCGCGCGAGATTCTTCCGCCATATTCTGTTCATAGTAACATAAGTGGCTTCCTTATCAATTTCTTCTTCTTCAAAAGTATTTTCTCCAGATAAGGTACAATTTGAAGCTGGCTGTAACCAAATTACCATGGTCTTGAACGCATCTTGTAACATATCAGAAGATCCGACAATATTTGTCACCAAAGCCATATATCGAGAACTTTCATCAGATATACGTAATATTGTCTCTAAATAAATATTGAAATATTAGATCTTCCAAATATCTGAATATTCTCTATTCTGAACGAAGAATTCCACTCAAATTGTATAAACGATTTGTCATAATGGTTTGATTTGTCAGCAAATGAGATTTGTCCTGGGAGGCTGTGTATTGTAGGAAATGTTAGGAGCCTTTTAGAAAGAAGGCTGCTACGAGAGATCCCTCATTGGTATCCAAATGTTTTGTAAGATGGAACCTCCTAACTTATGGTCAGGGATCCCAAAGAGTATAATAGGGAAAAAAATCATTCTTCTCTTGCTTGACAACAGGCCCGATATATCCTATTTATAACCTGTGGGCAATAGTTGGGAACAATTTCCGAAACACAAATTAGAACAAAGCGCCAATTAAATGAAGCTCCTATCTGAGCGAGACGCCAAGGTAAAGCAATAAAAACTACATGTCAAAAGCTTGTTTAAAGTATGATTTAAAAAGTAAATTATCATAAAAAACAAGGCAGTCCATACAAAACATAAAAATGCTCATAAACTACTTATTGCTATGTTTGTGTTCAATTAATAAAGAACTCACATTTTAAACGCTTTTAGTCTAATAATTCTGGCAGCACTGCATAATATTTTAATAAACCCTATATAATCATTGTTATTAAAATTGGATGATTTTGCAACCTATTTTAGTAACATTTTTTGTTAATGTTGTTTTTTTTATCTGAGATATAATTTATTCTCAACTGTATGTCCAAACTAAATGTATTGCTAAAAATCTGTTCACTGCATAATATTTTAATAAACCCTATATAATCATTGTTATTAAAATTGGATGATTTTGCAACCTATTTTAGTAACATTTTTTTGTTAATGTTGTTTTTTTTATCTGAGATATAATTTATTCTCAACTGTATGTCCAAACTAAATGTTTTGCTAAAAATCTTTTCCATTGAACATGCTCATACATAGGTTTTTCTTAAATGTTGACTGTTGACAACCTTACTGTCTCTAGTCGGCTTATAGATTTTGAATGGGTCATTCCATTTTATGTAAATCCGCCTCTCTTTACAATCGCATTGAAATCTCTCGATGCAGCCTGCCTACACGCCCCTGGCTCGCTATGCAATTCTCTTGTAACAATTATTGCATTTTAAGTGTTTGTAATGCGACCCGCATTCTGGGCATTGTGCATGTACGAACACATTTCTTATTATAAAGTGCTGGCCACAACACAATCAAAGAAAATCGGTCTGCAATTGCGCCGGCTAGCATGGCCGATTGTATGTCGCTTCTGCTAATAAATTTAGCCAAGAACACAGCTGGCCATTTCAGGAAAACAATGAACAATGAACAATTAAAGAGATATTATTGCCATAACCATCCAGCGTATTTATAGGGTATGAAATACTTCGAAAAGTTTGTATAGAAAAATTCATTCAAAAGATTATGGAAGAAATGGAATTTGTACTTCACAGTAGGTAAGGTTTATAGAAGTTATTATCGAAGGATCTCCGTGGTATTATTCAGTGTGGAGGCTTGAACCTGAAGCTTTTGAGATGTAGTGTTATGGACGTAAGAGATATCATGGATAAAAAGAAGAACAAATGAAGCTTTATAGACAAAAAGAAAGAATTCAATTGATAACAATTATAAAAAGGGGGGAAATAGAATATCAGGGCCGTATACAGTGAGGAAAGAAAAATGCATTGTACGGCGACTCGTAATGCAAGGAAAGATCGAAAGAACTAAACGTATTGGGCGTAGAAAATTTCCTGGTAGCGGAATCTCAGAGAGGGGTAGCTATAGCTCAGCAAAACCGTTGTGTAAAATAGCGAGGATGATGTCCAACCTTCGATATAAAATGGAACCAGAAGGATATAGAGTAAGAATATTTAAAGAAAACATACTTCCCACTTGAGCATGATTTTGTCTTCAGTTTTTAGGGCATTTAATGACCAAACGCTGATCCGCTGAGCGCGACTCGTATAGCCTTGGTCGCAATAAACACCACCGGCTCTTTAATTACGAGCAAAACTAGTTGAAGTGCTCGCGTGTCGGAACGCACTACAGCGCTTCTCTATTTTTTCAACTTGTTGAACTCTTTAGAGTTAATTTTTGGAACGTCTCCAGCGATCGCATGATTTCGCCTAGATGTGTTGCATGCGCCGCGTCACGAGGCTCATTAGCATAAGCGTCATGCACGCTTTGAGCCTCATTTACATAATCCATTCAGGTGAGCCTGGCCGGCGTGTCGATCGGCCGGAATTTGTAAACGTTTGTTTTGCACCCCGTTCGCGTCTTAGCCTCGACCAATATGTTCTTAGCCTCGACCCTCCTTCATATGGTTTTCGGTAGCTCCCTTAATGTCTTTTTTCTCGTTGGTCCTGAGTTCCATTTTTCAGTTGACGACTGTAGCCGCAACGCAAACAAAGAACATATTATTAATATTACATAGGAAGTATTCGAAAAGATATATCAAATTCGTCAATCTCTCGAAAATTCTTATTTATTTTATTCCTTGTAACTTGAACGCACAAAAACGTTATTCTGAAGGAAATTGAGAAAACACTTTTTCTACTTACACATTAAAATCTCCAAATCACAAAATGATATTAACGAAAGGTTAGGAGTGTAGTTTGTTTTTAATATAAGATCCTTATACTCTATAAGTCTTCCATTAAATTAATTATAGTCTTCTGGTAGATAAAACCATTATATTTCTCACAGTAACACAGTGCATTTCCTAATTTCAAAAGGGTGAGACGGAAATATTTGTAATGTAGCTACCTAAAGCACGAAATATTTATAACATAACTATTTATTGCCGTGATACAATAGAACAAGAAAAGTAACTTTCTTTCATTCTAATAAATCAATTTTATAAGAAAGTCTAAAGTAAATTCCGAACATGAGACTAATAATAATTTTATCATAGTCAACAGGGCCGTAAGAGCTTTTTCATGGATATTTTATGGAGGTTATTTTATGGGTTATTAAATACGACGTTTATGAATTTATTTAACTTAATGAGGCTTATTAATAAATCTTAAACAGGCTGTGCTTAACGACCCGGGAAATTGTTGAACTTTATTGCTATAGGTCAAGGTTTTACTGTGGTTTTCTCAGTTCTAAATATTGTTTATTCCTCATCAAACACGCGACGCCCGGTTAACCTGATCTGTTAGAGTTTTCCGTAAAATGTACACATTTGACCAATAATGGGTTTACAAACCTCTCCAGACACTGCATTTACCCTTTATGCTGCTTTCCATTAGTCAAATCCAACTCCAACTTGACAATACGTTCATGTCACTAAAATGTGACGTCATATTCCTACAGTCTTACCTTCTAGTGTCCAAAAAAACCAATAAATTTTATTTTTGGATTCTTTGCTTATGATAACAGTTTGTGTACTGTTTGCTGAAGTAAACCCTTTAGATCAACAATTTTATCGATTCATTATTTACAGAAAAAATATAAATATCATCATTTAACACAAAGAAAACCAACAATTCCAGATTTAAAGAGATTTAAACAATAATAATAAGTAGCGGCCAGTGGGCGTGGCCGTCAAAAGTGGATACTTCATTTGAAGAATGCAGTTCATAAAAGCTTTTATAGAACCTTATTAATGTTGCTAATAATAAAATTATGTAATTAATAGAAAAGTGTTGAAACATTTACTAAGACATTTTATTTAAAGAATTCAATTGAAATTATTCTTAAAAAGTGTAAGACGATTAAGGAAGATTTCATTTAAACAATTAAATATATTAATAAAATGGAATAAATTATACAATTCATTATCATTATCTTGGATTAGTTAAAGTAAGAGTATTGAAGCATTAACTAATATATTTACTAACTGGAAGAAATATTAAATGCTTTTTTATAACTTAATAAGGTACAGAAAATAAAGTAGCATAACCTACGTGTTAAAACATCTGTTCCTACTATATATAACCTATAAAATGAAATTAACTATTATATGAAATTATACGCTGTCACTTAACATAAGCCGGAATATGTAGGGCGTCCCGTAAAGCGTCTTGTGATAGACTGAGTTTTCTCCCATGTATTAGAAGTATTCTCTTACCAATACTAATATTTCATATGTTCTTGCGTAATTAATAAGTTAATAATGGATATTTCGTTAAATATCCATAAGTAATTAAATACACAAGTAATATTTTGGTGAACACAAATTCAATTGCCTTTTTGTTAGAATAACTTGATAGAAATAGATTACACAGAGCAACACATATTTAGATGCCAAACATTTTACAGCTGGTTTTTAATATATTTGATGCGTAAAATTCAAATATGAATTTACTTTTATCCTATCAGCTTTCAATTTCGAGATATTTGCATACAGCAATTTTTACATTACAAATTCCTTAATCTAAGTAAGTAGTAGGGATTTGTATTTTATTATTTTTGCAAAAAAAACACTGCTTTTATTTTGATTACAATTAGAGAAAAAACATATTTAAGTTAAAAATTGATCAGAAAAATAAAATGTTACTTGACAACACGGAAACTTTTTTTGTTGGACACTCTGGAGTGAACCTTGTCTGGGCAGTCTCTTTCTAAGTTCCAGCAGTAATCCGCCACCCTTGATATATTTCTTCCATTGTCTTGATGTCCTTGTGAAATCTCTCTCCTTGTTCCTCGCTAAGGTCACCGAGGCTTTTCGGGAAGCGGCCCAAGTGGCTATGGAGGTAGTGAACTTTGATACTCATATTGCAACCCAAATCTCTAAAGTTTTTAAGCATTTCACTTACAAGTTGGGCATAGTTTTCAGCTTTATGGTTTCCCAAAACGTTTTGTACAACCAAAACAAAAGATTTCCTTGCTTTTTCCTCAAGCTCATTCATGGATTCATTAAAGTGAGGGTCTTTTATGAGCTGTCTGATTTAAAAACCATCAAAAATGCCAGGTTTTAGTTTTTCTGTACTAAGTCCAGGCATTGTTTTACATATGTAAGCAAAACATTGACTTTCTGGATTTAGAGCCTTTACAAATTGCTTCATTAAGCCTAATTTAATGTGCAGGGGAGGCAAAATAATTTTATCTTGATTAACTAGAGCTTCGCGAATAACATTTTTTTCTCCAACAACCATTTTTTCTCTTTTAGGCCATTCTTTTCTCACCCAGTGATATTGTTTAGCCCTGCTGTCCCAGTAACATAAAAAACACGGACATTTAGTAAAGCCACCCTGCTGACCAAGAAGAAAATTAACCATTTTCAAATCTACACAAATTAGCCACTCATGATCTTGGTATTTTATCTTTTCCATAACTAAAGCGATGTTGTCAAATTCTTCTTTCATTGTAGTTGAGTGAGCAATGGGTATTGCACCATATTTGTTGCCATTGTGCAAAAGAACACTGTTTGTGCACTTGTGCTTTAGACACCGTTTACAGCTGTCGATAAACAAACGCCAATCATCGGGCCTGTCAACGTCTTAACGTCATTACAAAAAACAAGATTATTTTCTTCAGAAAAAAGTAAGTTTTTTTCTCTTGTACGATAAAATTTTAGTCCAACTTCCAGCAAATTATTATCATTCAATCTAGAAGCGAGAAGTTCAGAAGCTTCCTTTGAAAGGTTTAAATCTCTTACAAGATCATTTAACTCACTTTGTGTGAAACGCTGGGGTGATGTTGGCTTTACTTCGTAATCACTGCCGTTGCCTTCACCGTCTACTTCACATGGAGAGTCAGAAAAAGTGAATTCATCCTCTGAGAGCTCTGAAAGTTCATGAAACACAGGGATTGGAAGCTCATCTGATTGTGGAACAGGTCGTTTTGCCGACTCTAAATCGGAATAGGTCCACTTACCATGATTGCGATTTATCCCATTAATATTAACCATACAAAAGTAGATGTCGTCAAAATGATTTTTTTGTTCTCTCCAAACCATAGGGATGCCGAACCTCAAACTCCTCCTTTTACCATTTATCCATTGTCTCAAGTGTTCGGTACATGTTTTACAAACAAAGTGGGGCGCCCACAGTTTGTCTTGATCACCAAGCTTAACAGAAAAATATGCATTATATGCTCTTTTCACAAAATCTGTAACTAGTTTTCTGTTCTCCTTCAAAGTGTACTCACCCCAAATATAACACAATACATCAGGGTGGTTAACACAGCTCCTACGACTTGTATTCATTGTAAAACTCAACTACAAAAACAAAAAGTGCATCAATTGAGGTTAGGTTCAACACTGAAAACAAGATGGCGTGTTCTATTAGACTAAAATCACCTGACGTGAGTGCATAGAGTAATATGAGAACCAACAAAAGTGAATACAAGTATAATAACATAGTTTAAGACTCTCAACGAAATCATTCATATAAGGCAAATGCTTTTGTTTATATGTAAACAATGACATGCCATATCTCAAAAACTAGGGCTGTTAGAAAAATAATACTACCATTTTTGCAATCAGCGTATCAGGTATAGCAAAGATCAGCTTAAATATCAAAGGCACCAGACAATTAATTTTTTTTTAATGCTGTGTTATATACATGCTTGCGGTCCCGCAAAAACACATACTACACGCAGACACACGCACACACACACACACACACACACACACAATATAAAATGTGACGCGCGCTGAAGTGAAGAAACCTCTGAGCTTAATGTGACATTCAAATTATTTAAAACATTTCGTATGGTTGGGAAAATTGAAAAGTTATGAAAGAATGGTTAGATAAAATGGTAAATAAAAGGGTAGGTGCAGCGAGAAGGTTTCAGTATAATAAATCCCATGTAACGCAATAGAGTCCACCCCCTCCCTCTTCACTCTCAGTCATGATGGGAAACAGTAGACCTATATATTAAACATATAAAATCATTAAAATTGTTCAAATGTTATCATTTACTTTTTTACGACGAATAATTGTGTTGAAAAAGTGTTTTCAAAATAATTTTATATTTGTTGATACGATTTTTTTCATTAACTACAAAAAAATAAAGATGAAATGTTTATATTTGATGTTAATCTAATTTTTATTTTTTATTTTGCTTCCTCCCAATTTTTATAACTTTTTTAAAATGTTCAAGTCCTAAAATATTTTTGACCCTCTCCTAGTTATTAGATACCTCCATAAGCCATGAGGTATTAGAGCTTTCAACGTTAATTAAGTGATAAAAGATAATGGCGAGCTACTCGCAGTATGTAATTTTTCTCAAGGACCGCTAGGCAATAGCTTTCATAGTGTTATATCGCTTTCGGTTAAGGTAAAGGTTGTAATATTTTAGGTAATTATTTGTTTAATTACAGTGGTAACTAGTGCCTTAACGTCGCTATGGTCGGCAATGTGATAGGGGCCGTTGTAGTCGTGTGTTAAGGTCTCCCATTTATCTAAAGTTATCAAAACACCATTCGAATGTAACTACATTTCTGTATTCCCAACATGTCTGATCCATCGCTGCTATCTCCATCAAACACGTTATTCTCACATATTATATTTTCAATTCCTTCTATTAGTTCACACTCTGCTTATAAATCTTGTTCATATTTTCAATCGTTAATAAAACACTTTTTATTTATCTACTCAATTTAAAATTGAATTAATTTAAGTTCAATATGGGGGGGAAACCTTTCACACAAGGAGAAAAGTATACAATATAGTTACCTAGACGTATTTGGCTTAAAAAAAGTTATTTCATTAAACAGCTAATTTTATGTTAGTGGGTTATGTGGGAGAACACCTGTTTTAACGCATAGGTTATGTTTTAACTCTACAACGGTAAAAATTAAAACAGTTTACTCTAAATCTCAGTGCACCTTAGTTTATTAAAACAATCACAATAGTTTACTAAACCAAACAGACTAGTTTCGATGATGAAGCCGAAACGTATCGTCGTCGAAACTAGTCGGTTTGTTTCAATAAACTTGTGCATTTGTTTTAATAAACTAATATGTATTGAGATTTAGAATAAACTGTTTTAATGTTTACCGTTGTGAATTTTTCTCACTAGCTATCCTCTAATTAACTTTATATTATGAAACTTTGTTTATATTAATAGTAATTATTAGATAAAAGTTTTCTTTGTTAAACTAAGTAGGAAATTACTTTAAAAATGTTGGTTTATATTATTTGTTTATCATACAAACTTAAACCATTATTCTACATTAGTCAGCATTATTCATAACTGATTGTTATTTCGAGCATAAATTCAACTGAAATATTTTATGTCCCATTAAACTTTCTCTCCTTTTTTTACAAATAATTATTCACATTTGATGTTTTTTATATTATAACTTGAAATATAGCAAAGTTATTCTATAGCTTATTATAGTTTGTAATTTATACAATGCAAAATATTATTTAAAACACAAGTTAAGAAAGTTATTTAAATTAAAACTTGTTCTTATCGTCATCATCATCAAAATGTATAAATGCTATAAATTTATTAAAAATACTTTCATAAAACTGCTTCGTTGGTATTATCAAGAGCCTCTTTCACAGTTGAAACAAGAGATTTTAACTGTTGGCTATAAATAGAGCTCTTATTATACCAATGTATTAAATTAATGTAACGCTTCCAGGGATTATGCGTATAAACTATTGTGTCTACGGAAAGTATCTTCATTATTTTATAAGTATTTGTTACTGTTAATGCCTGTATATTGGTAAACATTAGGTGTCAACTTGAGTTGGTAAACGTAAGGGTTTTAAAAATAAGACGATTTTTCTGGTTTTTTCCATTAGAGTTTGAGAGATAGCCTACTAGGTTTACCAATGACGGTTAGTAAATCTTAGGTTTTACTGGAAAATATCAGGATTTACCAATATAAGAGATTTTTTCTTTATATATATATATATATATCACTTTCATTATATGTACTTCAACAAGAATCTTACTTGGTATTTATGCGAGATAAACTTTCAAAGATTAGTAGTATCTCCATCATCGGGCATGATTGACCGGGGGTTGTTTTATATATATAAATATCGCAGTATGTTTTCTTGTGTATTAATAAAGAACAAAAGTCTAAATACAAATACAAGAATTATAATATACAATTCTTGTATTTGTATTTAGACTTTTGTTCTTTATATATATATAACTTATATATATATATATATATATATATATAACAGTTTTTGATTGGTTGTATATATTGAAGTGCATTTGGATATAGATATATTTTTGTATATTGTTTGAAATTTGTTGGAAAATAATTTTAAATTGTTGAGTGTTGCCTAGCAAACAAAATTTGGAATGAATTCAATGAAATGTCTTATGATAAGATAGAAAATAATATTTTATGCTATTTTGGCTCTTAAAAATTAAATGTTTAAAAAAATTATGTCTTCGGGAAGCTGTTTTGCTAAAAACCTAGCGCCGTTTTATAGGTTAATATTTTTCTCCTACAATTGAATGGTTTGCGGAGGGGTCCCTTTCGCTCCCCTCTGGCTACGACCCTGAGACTTACTATGTCAGAAACCTTCCCAGGAATGTACTCAACAATTTCCGAAAGTTTTATGGCGATCGGGTCAGTGATTTAGTAACGCATAAGGTTCATACATACATACAAACATTTATATATATATATATATATATATATATATATATATATATAATACGTTTTCTTATTTAATAATTTAAAACAACATAGGTTATTCAAATACAAGAATATTTATTAATTTATATCCAAAGCTTTTCGTTGGCAAACAGCACCAACATCATCAGGAATGAAAATTACAAAAACATCATAAAACATCATCAAGGTGTTTCTTACGTATTTTATGGAAACCAGAGTAGTAAATATAATGTGAGGTAATAATGATAAATGGATGACGAACTTCGAGCAAGGTAGGACTGAAATATCAGAACCAATGTAGAAGTTATGCCCGTGTAATTATTTACCTAATTATATTGGATTAATTAAATGTAATTACAATGCTGTAATAACACTGCATTAGCGGCAAATTACATGGTATTGTCAGTTAAAATGCTTTGGCCTTTCTCAGCCGGACTCCGAGTTAATCATTCACGAGTACAGTCTCCACATTGGACGCTTGGACGCGACGATTTGGTTTCAAAAATCAGCGCAGTTTTGTGTAATTATATAAACTGCGTATATTTATGCGCATTCATATAAACTGACAAGGCCGTTTAAGTAATTATATATGTGTTATTTCGTTCAGGAAAGAGACGTTAACGCTGGGTGTGGAAGATTGAAAAGCGTTTTACTTTTATTTATTGCCTTTAAAGTGCGAAGAACAGAGAAAGGTAGTTTTGCTTTCAGTAATAAGAAAGGTACAGTATATGTGTAATATAAAGGGTTGTGAAGATAGGTATATTAAATAACCAATACTCACATTCCTGCGAGACTGTTGTGAAGTTAAGTACAGTAAATATCAAATCCTAACATTCCTGCCAGACTGTTGTCAGGATCAGTGCAGTAAATAACAAATCCTTCACATTCCTGCGGGATTGTTGTAAGGATCAGTACAGTAAATAACGAATCCTCACATTCTTGCGGGACTGTTGTGAGAATCAGTAAAGTAAATAACAAATCCTCCCATTCCTGCGAGACTGTTGTAAGGATCAGTACAGTAAATAACGAATCCTCTTATTCCTGTAACACATTTGTGAGGAACAGTAAAGTAAATAATCCTGAATGATTTGTTTTTCAAAACAATAATATAAGAGTATATATGGATAAATTAAAGATAGGTAATAGATGATAAATAACAGATTGTTTTACAATATTTAATCGATAAAATTTATATGTGGTAAGAAACTTACAGTATATTTACGGCTTATGTTTCACTTATATTCATGTCTAAATCGTGATAACTTGTAATAAGACGCTTTTATGCATACTTTTTAAAATAGTGTTAGAGAGAGTTTACTGCTTGTGCGTTCGCCCGTATATATATATATATATATATATATATATATATATATATATATATATATATATATATATATATAGATATCTGAGGAAAGATTTGTTTAAGCTCTACAGACAGTAATATATATCTGACAGCTCCTATATCTGGAACTCAGTGACGAATAATAGTCCTGCAAATCCGTTGACGTCCAATCCGAATCGTGGGAATGGGATCACGTCGCGAACACGTTGATTGATGTCTAATCTAATCCACGAAACTAAGACTGTGGGGCAAATATCCGGCTTAATTAATGGCGATACAAATTAAAACGCGATTTAGTGCTGTCGTAGTGGGACCTAATTGACCCCGCGTTTCGCCCCAGTTACTATTCCTTAGAGTGAGGTTTTCGACGAACGTGTTCATGTCAGTGGTGGCTAGTACAATCCTCGTGACCAAAGACCGCTTTTGTTGTAGTTACTAGAAAAGAGAGACCGCTTCCACATGAGCTATGATTGTCGGTTAGGCTCTTGATTATAAACTCTACTTAACCTTATCGTGCTCTTCGTACGTTACCACAGATTAATTATTATTACAGTAAAATCTATTCCACAGGGATAACGTTTTTTTAGGTATTTATTATACTGTCCCTTAATACCTTTAAGGGATCGGCTATAGCCGCCTTATGCTACCGCCAGACAGAGTCCGTCTTATCCGGCAATCAGTGCAGAACGTCATGTGCGTCATTTGTGACTATAACAATTATACCAAAGAGTATGAGTGTGACGCGTCTTATCCGTCACATCCGTCATATGCGTCTTGTATCTGTCTTGATATAAAAAAGTTTGTTTCGAGACGCAACACAGACAACGCGCATGTACAATATGAACATGGAAGTATCTAAGGAATTAATTATTTCAAGTGTATTTAGGAAACTTCCTCTTTGGGATCCATCTCATAAAGTTAGAAATATTGTGCAGAAGAATTGAAATGATTTAGGGAGAGAATTAGAGACAGATGAATGTATAATTTTATTTAGATTTATTTTTAAACATCATTATTAACGAATTTCCTTATTCATGAAGAACTGTTTGAATACGTGTTATTTTTCACTTGTTAACTTGACATCACCGTCTCACAATCTATCTAAGGTTATTAGACTATAACGTCTAACTTATAAGGGAGAAAACATGCGAAATGAAAACGCTGATGCACGAAAAGAAATTCGTGGCTAAATAAAAAAACGTTATTAATCGATGTTTATTTGTTTAAAAATTTATTTTTTTATTACAAACTTTGTTAAAAACTTCTTAATATTCTTATCTTAATTTAATCTCAAGCCTTTCTTAACTAGAAATTGGTTTTGGTAGTTTAATTTCACTCTTACACAAAGCTAAAAGTCAAAATAGTTTACTCAAAATATCATTAAAAATTAGTTTTTAATATACAAACACACTAATTCAAAACAGACTAGTTTCGGTGACGATGTAACCTTTCTCAGTGCTTGTCTACTAGAAAACGTTTTCGTGGCTAAAGAAGTCGTAAGACGAAAACGTTAATCTGTGTTGAACTTTGTTTATTAAAAACTTATTTTTGTGAGTTTTTGAATTGACTATTTTGACTTTCACCTTTGTGAGTAGTTCTCACTAGCTAAACTCTAAGTAACGAAAAATTCAATAATATTTTTATTTAATGTCTGTTAATAACTATTAATTTTTTATATAGGTTAATGGCAAATCACAGACAATAAAAGTTTTATTGTGATACAATTTTGACTTGTAAATGAGAATATTTATTAAGAGTTTTGTATTGTTGATTTTATTATGTTTTATGTAATGTTATGCATTTTATAAATTGTAAACTATGTTGTATTACATATACTGGTTTAATAAAAACAAGCTTTTGAAAAGGAGTTTCGGAATGAAATTCGAAACGGTGAGTGTTCAAAAAGCATGAATTAATTATCTGTGATTTGTCATTAGCCTATATTGAAACATTTAAATATTTTTTTAATATAATAATTTTGTTTATCAAACCCCTCTTAGGTGCTTAATATATATATATATATATATATATATATATATATAAAGAACATAAGTCAAAATACAAATACAAGAATTATAATTGAATTTACAATTCAAAGCTTTTCGTTGGCTAACAGTACCAAGATCATCAGGAATATTAAACAATTAAAATTAACATATGTGCAAATTAGATCAAATAAATAGCTATGTCAAATCAATTACAATGTTGTTAATTTTTTTTTTATTTTGCTGCCCTAACATTAAAAAAATTTTTTTTTTAAATTTAACAACATTGTAATTGATTTGGCATAGCTATTTATTTGATCTAATTTGCACATATGTTAATTTTAATTGTTTAATATTCCTGATGATGTTGGTACTGTTAGCCAACAAAAAGCTTTGAATTGAAAATTCAATTATAATTCTTGTAATTGTATTTTAACTTAGTTCTTTATTAATACACAAGAATACATATTGCGATATTTATTTATATGTATATATATATATATATATATATATATATATATATATTATAACATAAAGTACGAGGCTTTATATTAAATTAAGTTAGTACTAAAATAAATCATCTGTAGGATTTAGCAAAGAAAGATACAAATAGTTTTTCTAGTGCGGACAAAGCAGGTACCAGAGCAGGTACCAAGCAAGTGGAGTCCAGCAAATTTGACAATAGAAGGTCCAAAGCTTATTAAGATGGGAAATCAGCGGCCGATATAGTCTGGGGAATTAACCGTGTACCGTTAGGTTTAGCTAATTGTAGAACTATGGAAAACTGACAAAGAACGTATTGGTGGTAGTGGGAGAGATTAGGGGTTTCATAAAAACTAAATGATCGAGAGTTTAGAAAAAAGTTTGAAGAGAGTCTCGGAGAAAGGCAGGCAGGTTGGTGGGGACAAAGACCGAAGTGTTGTAAAAGGAGAATTTTGTTAAATGAAGTAGATTTTTTTTATAAAGAAAATTTAGTAAAGTGCGACGTAAAAGTTTTTTGAAATATAAAGTAAGTTTTTTGTATCAAGTGTTAGCGCGGAAGTGAACAAGCCAGGATTCCAGGGACTCTTCAGAACAATAAGTATATTTGAAAATAAGTGTAGCCAACAGATATCTATCTTTTAGTTTAAAACAATTTTTAAGTTCATCAGAATATATATATATATATATATATATATATATATATATATATATATATATATATATAAAAGGAAAGAATTAGACAACGCAAGACAAGAAGGAAAGAAAGATACAAAGAACATTTAAACGCTTATATCAAACCAAACATATACAAATCAAATTTAGCTACGCATTGTATTAATAATAGACACGAGTTTCCGGAAATAGAAAATATGAAATTAATAAAAGAACTAAATAAAGGATTAAAAATTAATATATATGAAACATTGGAAATTTATAAGCATAAAGTTAAAGACAAATTAATTGATGAACAAATTTAAGTGAGATTAAAGCACCAAACTATTTATAAGGTCATTGATGTTATGGAAAAAATTACATAAAGTGCAATACCTATAAACATATGGTCGTTTGTAGCACATATGGTTTAATTTTGTAAAAATATTTTATTAGATAATTATTTTCCTGAAGATGCTGGTACTATTTTATCGGCGATAAGCTTTGAATAAATATATTCATTAAAAGTATTCTTGTTTTTGAGATATTTTTAATTTATTAACTATATTACAAGAAAACATATCACCATATTTATATATATATATATATATATATATATATATATATATAATTTTGTATTTATCTATATCAATATCAGTGTTAATCTATTCTATTTACAAGAATATTAATAGAATCCTGTTTCAGTGTTTAGTGTTATTTCAGATGTTGACGAAGTATCGATAATATTAATAGGTAATATGAAACCTTTCGAGCAAAGACTTTTAAAAATGTTATTGTGCTTACTTAAATAGATATTTACAAGAAGAAGTAATATAAACACACATGTTTGGATCAATTTCTACTTGAGTAAAAAAAAATATTTTAGATACTTTTTATTAAATAATTGCAATTAATATAAGTAAAGTAACATAACCTATGCATTTAAACAGCTGTTCTAACAAATAACCTATTACATAAATCAGCTTTTGAAATCATTTGTTAATAATTATTTTAAGTCAAATGGGACGAAATAACTATATAGCATACATTTCGCCTTTTGTGAAAAGTTTTCTCAAAGGTGAAATATAAAGCTAAAATTAATTAAATGAATTTAATTATTGAATTATTATTTGAAAAAAAATATATTAACATCAATTGTCATCTACAGGTATAAAAAAATCTATTTGAACTCCAGTAGATGAATAAAAAGTATTTTATTAACGATTGAAAATTTGAACAATGTACAGTTAATGGAGTGCGTGAACTAATAGAAGGAATTTATAAACGTCAACTATAAACTGCGCTTGAGCTGTTATGCATGACAGGTAACATACCTAAAGGAACCAAGATTTTGACGACTTTAATCTCGTTCAAAAATAATAACCCGTCGACGACATCGGACACTAAGAAGGCGGTTTGCGTTGCGTGATGAATTGCTCTATTTTTCATCTTGGCGTTGGCGGATTCTGAGACGCAGAGCGGATGACATGGCGATTCTTTTCCTTCCAACCACGAACATTATCTCCATCTTGTTGCGGTCGGATGTTTATGGGACGTAGCGCAACAAGGCGTGTAGATATGTGTTGAGTCTGTGTTGCGGTTTGTGAAGCGATCAGTTCTGTACCTGCTTGCGAATCTCTATTTATATGAATCTAGTGTTTATGTGATATATATAATGGGGTAAAGATAACGTACTTGAATATTTCAAAATAAATTGTAAGTAAATTATTACATAGCTAGAAAATTATGTTCCCCTGTACTGTGTAAAGTTTCGGAAGAGCTTAGCGTCCTCAGGTCTACCGAAGGACCCTTATAACCTCGTATCAATGCAACGTTTTTAGTCACCCATTGTGTACTTTAAAATGAATACCAATTTTATATATTCACTAAAATATCAATGAAATTGTAGTTTAATTGAAAGGAGAATAAAAACTAAAGAAGAAGTATACCAAGCAAGAAACAATTTTATTAAGAACATCAATTTAGAGGTTTTAATATAATGTTAATATAACAGACCTTTAATATAAGTAAATACAGTTAATTTAGAAAAAAAATTGTTTTCTTGTTTGGTCACATTTTGCTTTATTTTTTATTCTCTTTTCAATGAAAATACACCTTTAATCGTAAATGATTTTTTTTTGAAGTACACACTAGGTGACTAGTTAGCAAGGCAAGTAATGAGAGGACGGTTAGCACTACATTATAAGGGTTGGTCGGCCGGTAGCCTGAATGCAGTGTTGTGACACGAACAGTGTGTGTAAATGGGCATTTTATTTTGATTAATTCATTGTATTTCTTGATTTTGGTTTCTTCAAGTTCTTTTTTTCTTTAGTATAGATATTTTAATACTAAATGATCTCAGGATACTATATGTCGCGAGACATAGCTAGAGACGGCCAACCATTGCGCAGAGGTTTGTTTTACATTTAGCGTAGGAGGGAGCCGCTGTCGAACTTCTCTCCTATAAGTATCACTTCGGCACAACCACAGAGCACTTATATAACCACAGAGCACTATAAGTGGTCTGTGATCACAACCACTGTCTCACTACTATGCCTAGATGCGACAGAGGGGTAGACAGCTGGCTGGTCTTCCACCCCACCCCCTAGTCGTCGAAATCCCTCATAAACACTCTGGATTAATCCTTCGGTAGAGAGTACGTCCGGGCTACAGACATCTGTGCATAATTCCACACTGATCTTCAATTATCGAAGAAGATTTTTGTCAAAGTTATCATTACTTGTAAAGTGACATATTATTCTTAAATTAATTAAATTATAGGTTATGCTATTCACCTATTTCAAAGCTCCACTTCAGAATGTATTATAACATTATCTTTTTATCTTTTCCTATTGTCAAAATGTTCCAATACGCTTCGACACAGTTTCAATTGTTTACGTTTTGTTGTTAGGATTCATTTTTCATATATCTATTTTATAACTCTCCATACTTATTTTCTAAGTTTGCTCGTTTTTTAGAACTTTCCACAAAAGTTAAATATTACTTTATTTTATTACTTCATTTTTATTTTTTCTCAATATACCTTTACACTGGTTTGATTGAGTCTAAATATTTGTGTGTTTTTATATATTCAATACATAATGCAGCTTTTTTGAAAATTAAACATAACTTAATCTTTACATTACAAGATATCGTTTCCATCGTACTGTTTCACTTCGTTAAGATCTCTTGTTCCCCTGACACATACACAATGACTCTTACACCATTGTATTGTACAAACATTTTTAAACATTGAAGGCGTTTCCGATCTTGTTTAATATTTCTAGGTCTTGTTCATTTAAGGTGTAGGCGGCTTCAGATTTGACAAACTCGTGATATTTTTAACGAATATGTTTGGCTGTTATAAGTTAACTCGCTGTCCGAAAAACAGATTTAAGAATGGACCTACAGATTTATGTTATAAACACAGATTTATGTTATAAAAACAGATTTAAGAATGGACGTACAGATTTTATAAACACAGATTTATGTTATAAAAACAGATTTAAGAATGAATGGACGTACAGATTTTATAAACACAGATTTAAGAATGGACGTACAGATTTTATAAACACAGATTTATGTTATAAAAACAGATTTAAGAATGGACGTACAGATTTTATAAACACAGATTTATGTTATAAAAACAGATTTAAGAATGGACGTACAGATTTTATAAACACAGATTTATGTTATAAAAACAGATTTAAGAATGGACGTACAGATTTTATAAACACAGATTTATGTTATAAAAACAGATTTAAGAATGGACGTACAGATTTTATAAACACAGATTTAGGTTATAAAAACAGATTTAAGAATGGACGTACAGATTTTATAAACACAGATTTGTTATAAAAACAGATTTAAGAATGAATGGACGTACAGATTTTATAAACACAGATTTAAGAATGGACGTACAGATTTTATAAACACAGATTTATGTTATAAAAACAGATTTAAGAATGGACGTACAGATTTTATAAACACAGATTTATGTTATAAAAACAGATTTAAGAATGGACGTACAGATTTTATAAACACAGATTTAGGTTATAAAAACAGATTTAAGAATGGACGTACAGATTTTATAAACACAGATTTATGTTATAAAAACAGATTTAAGAATGAATGGACGTACAGATTTTATAAACACAGATTTAAGAATGGACGTACAGATTTTATAAACACAGATTTATGTTATAAAAACAGATTTAAGAATGGACGTACAGATTTTATAAACACAGATTTATGTTATAAAAACAGATTTAAGAATGGACGTACAGATGTTATAAACACAGATTTAGGTTATAAAAACAGATTTAAGAATGGACGTACAGATTTTATAAACACAGATTTATGTTATAAAAACAGATTTAAGAATGAATGGACGTACAGATTTTATAAACACAGATTTAAGAATGGACGTACAGATTTTATAAACACAGATTTATGTTATAAAAACAGATTTAAGAATGGACGTACAGATTTTATAAACACAGATTTATGTTATAAAAACAGATTTAAGAATGGACGTACAGATTTTATAAACACAGATTTATGTTACAAAAACAGATTTAAGAATGGACGTACAGATTTTATAAACACAGATTTATGTTATAAAAACAGATTTAAGAATGGACGTACAGATTTTATAAACACAGATTTATGTTATAAAAACAGATTTAAGAATGGACCTACAGATTTTATAAACACAGATTTATGTTATAAAAACAGATTTAAGAATGGACGTACAGATTTTATAAACACAGATTTATGTTATAAATACAGATTTAAAAATGGACGTACAGATTTTATAAACACAGATTTATGTTATAAAAACAGATTTAAGAATGGACGTACAGATTTTATAAACACAGATTTATGTTATAAAAACAGATTTAAGAATGGACGTACAGATTTTATAAACACAGATTTATGTTATAAAAACAGACAATATCAAGAGCACAGTGGTACAATATATTACAATAAAAATATTGAAAAGAACCCCAATACCACAAAAATAATCAAAAATAACAAATAAGACAAGTTACTTAAGATTAAACCCTTGTACATTTCGATGACCATGTCATCATCATCAGAGGGTCTAGTTACAAAACACAATCTAGCACACAAGAAGTTACAAACTAGAATGATACCAATCGTTCTCCGCGGTCTCTATATATAGGCGTGAGGTAAGCTCCGCCCCCTCTCCGCCCTCGACCGACAAATAACGATCGGCCCTCAGGAACCAAATAGGTTATGTCAAAAATTACATTATAATAATACATATGTAATAAAAAAAACTACAGCAATAACAATTAATAAACTAAAAGTAATTAGATTAAAACATCGTAATTTGAAGAAAGCTATTTAAGTAAAGTATATAATGGTGAGTAAGGAATAGGTCCTTTATCTGCATTCATTAATTTACAATTTGATTTGACTATAAAAACACTTTCATAACTATTAAGTAACTTTTTTGAGTTTATACATTTAGCTAAAATAACATTTTTATCTAAATCATGCTGATTACTAAGGACATGTTCTGCTACATTTGATTTTTCTGGTCTTTCATATTTAATATGGGCAAGATGTTCTTTAAATCTGGTTACAATTTTTCTTTTAGTTTGACCTATATACATCTCGTTACAAGTACTACAAATTATCTTATAAATACCTGATTTTTCCAACATTGGAATTTTATCTTTCGGGTTACACAATAAATGCTTGAGTTTATTTTGAGTTTTATAGGCTATCTTAACATTTACCTTTTTAAAAATAGAGTCTAACCCTTTTGTTAAAATATTATCGAAAGGTAAACTAATAAAAGTACATTTTTTAACTTCTTTTTGAAGAGTGGTAGTTGTGTTCAAAACATATTTTAATCTTTGTTTTCTAACAATATTATCTATAATTTTAGCATCAAAATCGTTATATCTAGCCACTCCTTTGATATAATTATAATCTTGATCTTGATAATTATGATCTTGATATAATTACTTATAATCTTAAGTAACTTGTCTTATTTGTTATTTTTGATTATTTTTGTGGTATTGGGGTTCTTTTCAATATTTTTATTGTTATAAAAACAGATTTAAGAATGGACGTACAGATTTTATAAACACAGATTTAAGAATGGACATACAGATTTTATAAACACAGATTTATGTTATAAAAACAGATTTAAGAATGGACGTACAGATTTTATAAACACAGATTTATGTTATAAACACAGATTTATGAATGGACGTACAGATTTTATAAACACAGATTTAAGAATGGACATACAGATTTTATAAACACAGATTTATGTTATAAAAACAGATTTAAGAATGGACGTACAGATTTTATAAACACAGATTTAAGAATGGACATACAGATTTTATAAACACAGATTTAGGTTATAAAAACAGATTTAAGAATGGACGTACAGATTTTATAAACACAGATTTATGTTATAAAAACAGATTTAAGAATGAATGGACGTACAGATTTTATAAACACAGATTTAAGAATGGACGTACAGATTTTATAAACACAGATTTATGTTATAAAAACAGATTTAAGAATGGACGTACAGATTTTATAAACACAGATTTATGTTATAAAAACAGATTTAAGAATGGACGTACAGATTTTATAAACACAGATTTATGTTACAAAAACAGATTTAAGAATGGACGTACAGATTTTATAAACACAGATTTATGTTATAAAAACAGATTTAAGAATGGACGTACAGATTTTATAAACACAGATTTATGTTATAAAAACAGATTTAAGAATGGACCTACAGATTTTATAAACACAGATTTATGTTATAAAAACAGATTTAAGAATGGACGTACAGATTTTATAAACACAGATTTATGTTATAAATACAGATTTAAAAATGGACGTAAAGATTTTATAAACACAGATTTATGTTATAAAAACAGATTTAAGAATGGACGTACAGATTTTATAAACACAGATTTATGTTATAAAAACAGATTTAAGAATGGACGTACAGATTTTATAAACACAGATTTATGTTATAAAAACAGATTTAAGAATGGACGTACAGATTTTATAAACACAGATTTAAGAATGGACATAC
This sequence comes from Prosapia bicincta, assembly GCA_036971475.1. Taxonomy (NCBI): domain Eukaryota; kingdom Metazoa; phylum Arthropoda; class Insecta; order Hemiptera; family Cercopidae; genus Prosapia; species Prosapia bicincta. Next base: position 22,322,514 of record JBAIZL010000006.1, on the reverse strand, counting down.
AGATTTTATAAACACAGATTTATGTTATAAAAACAGATTTAAGAATGGACGTACAGATTTTATAAACACAGATTTATGTTATAAACACAGATTTATGAATGGACGTACAGATTTTATAAACACAGATTTAAGAATGGACATACAGATTTTATAAACACAGATTTATGTTATAAAAACAGATTTAAGAATGGAAGTACAGATTTTATAAACACAGATTAAAGAATGGACATACAGATTTTATAAACACAGATTTATGTTATAAAAACAGATTTAAGAATGGACGTACAGATTTTATAAACACAGATTTAAGAATGGACATACAGATTTTATAAACACAGATTTATGTTATAAAAACAGATTTAAGAATGGACGTACAGATTTTATAAACACAGATTTATGTTATAAAAACAGATTTAAGAATGGACGTACAGATTTTATAAACACAGATTTAAGAATGGACATACAGATTTTATAAACACAGATTTATGTTATAAAAACAGATTTAAGAATAGACGTACAGATTTTAAAAACACAGATTTATGTTATAAAAACAGATTTAAGAATGGACGTACAGATTTTATAAACACAGAATCATGTTATAAAAACAGATTTAAGAATGGACGTACAGATTTTATAAACACAGATTTAAGAATGGACATACAGATTTTATAAACACAGATTTATGTTATAAAAACAGATTTAAGAATGGACGTACAGATTTTATAAACACAGATTTATGTTATAAAAACCGATTTAAGAATGGACGTACAGATTTTATAAACACAGATTTATGTTATAAAAACAGATTTAAGAATGGACGTACAGATTTTATAAACACAGATTTATGTTATAAAAACAGATTTAAGAATGGACGTACAGATTTTATAAAAACAGATTTATTTTATAAAAACAGATTTAAGAATAGACGTACAGATTTTATAAACACAGATTTATGTTATAAAAACAGATTTAAGAATGGACGTACGGATTTTATAAACACAGATTTATGTTATAAAAACAGATTTAAGAATGGACGTACAGATTTTATAAACACAGATTTAAGAATGTACGTACAGATTTTATAAACACAGATTTATGTTATAAAAACAGATTTATGTTATAAAAACAGATTTAAGAATGGACGTACAGATTTTATAAACACAGATTTATGTTATAAAAACAGATTTAAGAATGGACGTACAGATTTTATAAACACAGATTTAGGTTATAAAAACAGATTTAAGAATGGACATACAGATTTTATAAACACAGATTTAGGTTATAAAAACAGATTTAAGAATGGACGTACAGATTTTATAAACACAGATTTATGTTATAAACACAGATTTAAGAATGGACATACAGATTTTATAAACACAGATTTAAGAATGGACATACAGATTTTATAAACACAGATTTATGTTATAAAAACAGATTTAAGAATGGACGTACAGATTTTATAAACACAGATTTAAGAATGGACATACAGATTTTATAAACACAGATTTATGTTATAAAAACAGATTTAAGAATGGACGTACAGATTTTATAAACACAGATTTATGTTATAAAAACAGATTTAAGAATGAACGTACAGATTTTATAAACACAGATTTATGTTATAAAAACAGATTTAAGAATGGACGTACAGATTTTATAAACACAGATTTAGGTTATAAAAACAGATTTAAGAATGGACGTACAGATTTTATAAACACAGATTTATGTTATAAAAACAGATTTAAGAATGGACGTACAGATTTTATAAACACAGATTTAAGAATGGACATACAGATTTTATAAACACAGATTTATGTTATAAAAACAGATTTAAGAATGGACGTACAGATTTTATAAACACAGATTTATGTTATAAAAACAGATTTAAGAATGGACGTACAGATTTTATAAACACAGATTTAAGAATGGACATACAGATTTTATAAACACAGATTTATGTTATAAAAACAGATTTAAGAATGGACGTACAGATTTTATAAACACAGATTTATGTTATAAAACAGATTTAAGAATGGACGTACAGATTTTATAAACACAGATTTATGTTATAAAAACAGATTTAAGAATGGACGTACAGATTTTATAAACACAGATTTAAGAATGGACATACAGATTTTATAAACACAGATTTATGTTATAAAAACAGATTTAAGAATGGACGTACAGATTTTATAAACACAGATTTATGTTATAAAAACAGATTTAAGAATGGACGTACAGATTTTATAAACACAGATTTATGTTATAAAAACAGATTTAAGAATGGACGTACAGATTTTATAAACACAGATTTATGTTATAAGAACAGATTTAAGAATGGACGTACAGATTTTATAAAAACAGATTTATTTTATAAAAACAGATTTAAGAATGGACGTACAGATTTTATAAACACAGATTTATGTTATAAAAACAGATTTAAGAATGGACGTACAGATTTTATAAACACAGATTTATGTTATAAAAACAGATTTAAGAATGGACGTACAGATTTTATAAACACAGATTTATGTTATAAAAACAGATTTAAGAATGGACGTACAGATTTTATAAACACAGATTTAAGAATGTACGTACAGATTTTATAAACACAGATTTATGTTATAAAAACAGATTTAAGAATGGACATACAGATTTTATAAACACAGATTTAGGTTATAAAAACAGATTTAAGAATGGACGTACAGATTTTATAAACACAGATTTATGTTATAAACACAGATTTAAGAATGGACATACAGATTTTATAAACACAGATTTAAGAATGGACATACAGATTTTATAAACACAGATTTATGTTATAAAAACAGATTTAAGAATGGACATACAGATTTTATAAACACAGATTTAAGAATGGACATACAGATTTTATAAACACAGATTTAAGAATGGACATACAGATTTTATAAACACAGATTTATGTTATAAAAACAGATTTAAGAATGGACATACAGATTTTATAAACACAGATTTATGTTATAAAAACAGATTTAAGAATGGACATACAGATTTTATAAACACAGATTTATGTTATAAACACAGATTTAAGAATGGACGTACAGATTTTATAAACACAGATTTAAGAATGGACGTACAGATTTTATAAACACAGATTTAAGAATGGTCGTACAGATTTTATAAACACAGATTTAAGAATGGACATACAGATTTTATAAACACAGATTTAAGAATGGACATACAGATTTTATAAACACAGATTTAAGAATGGACGTACAGATTTTATAAACACAGATTTAAGAATGGACATACAGATTTTATAAACACAGATTTAAGAATGGACGTACAGATTTTATAAACACAGATTTATGTTATAAACACAGATTTAAGAATGGACATACAGATTTTATAAACACAGATTTAAGAATGGACATACAGATTTTATAAACACAGATTTAAGAATGGACATACAGATTTTATAAACACAGATTTATGTTATAAAAACAGATTTAAGAATGGACGTACAAATTTTATAAACACAGATTTATGTTATAAAAACAGATTTAAGAATGGACGTACAGATTTTATAAACACAGATTTATGTTATAAAAACAGATTTAAGAATGGACGTACAGATTTTATAAACACAGATTTAAGAATGGACATACAGATTTTATAAACACAGATTTATGTTATAAAAACAGATTTAAGAATGGACGTACAGATTTTATAAACACAGATTTATGTTATAAAAACAGATTTAAGAATGGACGTACAGATTTTATAAACACAGATTTATGTTATAAAAACAGATTTAAGAATGGACGTACAGATTTTATAAACACAGATTTATGTTATAAAAACAGATTTAAGAATGGACGTACAGATTTTATAAAAACAGATTTATTTTATAAAAACAGATTTAAGAATGGACGTACAGATTTTATAAACACAGATTTATGTTATAAAAACAGATTTAAGAATGGACGTACAGATTTTATAAACACAGATTTATGTTATAAAAACAGATTTAAGAATGGACGTACAGATTTTATAAACACAGATTTATGTTATAAAAACAGATTTAAGAATGGACGTACAGATTTTATAAACACAGATTTAAGAATGTACGTACAGATTTTATAAACACAGATTTATGTTATAAAAACAGATTTAAGAATGGACATACAGATTTTATAAACACAGATTTAGGTTATAAAAACAGATTTAAGAATGGACGTACAGATTTTATAAACACAGATTTATGTTATAAACACAGATTTACGAATGGACATACAGATTTTATAAACACAGATTTAAGAATGGACATACAGATTTTATAAACACAGATTTATGTTATAAAAACAGATTTAAGAATGGACATACAGATTTTATAAACACAGATTTAAGAATGGACATACAGATTTTATAAACACAGATTTAAGAATGGACATACAGATTTTATAAACACAGATTTATGTTATAAAAACAGATTTAAGAATGGACATACAGATTTTATAAACACAGATTTATGTTATAAAAACAGATTTAAGAATGGACATACAGATTTTATAAACACAGATTTATGTTATAAACACAGATTTAAGAATGGACGTACAGATTTTATAAACACAGATTTAAGAATGGACGTACAGATTTTATAAACACAGATTTAAGAATGGTCGTACAGATTTTATAAACACAGATTTAAGAATGGACATACAGATTTTATAAACACAGATTTAAGAATGGACATACAGATTTTATAAACACAGATTTAAGAATGGACGTACAGATTTTATAAACACAGATTTAAGAATGGACATACAGATTTTATAAACACAGATTTAAGAATGGACGTACAGATTTTATAAACACAGATTTATGTTATAAACACAGATTTAAGAATGGACATACAGATTTTATAAACACAGATTTAAGAATGGACATACAGATTTTATAAACACAGATTTAAGAATGGACATACAGATTTTATAAACACAGATTTAAGAATGGACATACAGATTTTATAAACACAGATTTATGTTATAAAAACAGATTTAAGAATGGACATACAGATTTTATAAACACAGATTTATGTTATAAACACAGATTTAAGAATGGACGTACAGATTTTATAAACACAGATTTAAGAATGGACATACAGATTTTATAAACACAGATTTAAGAATGGACACACAGATTTAAGAATGGACACACAGATTTTATAAACACAGATTTATGTTATAAAAACAGATTTAAGAATGGACATACAGATTTTATAAACACAGATTTATGTTATAAACACAGATTTAAGAATGGACGTACAGATTTTATAAACACAGATTTAAGAATGGACGTACAGATTTTATAAACACAGATTTAAGAATGGACGTACAGATTTTATAAACACAGATTTAAGAATGGACATACAGATTTTCTAAACACAGATTTAAGAATGGACATACAGATTTTATAAACACAGATTTAAGAATGGACATACAGATTTTATAAACACAGATTTAAGAATGGACATACAGATTTTATAAACACAGATTTATGTTATAAAAACAGATTTAAGAATGGACATACAGATTTTATAAACACAGATTTATGTTATAAACACAGATTTAAGAATGGACGTACAGATTTTATAAACACAGATTTAAGAATGGACATACAGATTTTATAAACACAGATTTAAGAATGGACACACAGATTTAAGAATGGACACACAGATTTTATAAACACAGATTTATGTTATAAAAACAGATTTAAGAATGGACATACAGATTTTATAAACACAGATTTATGTTATAAACACAGATTTAAGAATGGACGTACAGATTTTATAAACACAGATTTAAGAATGGACGTACAGATTTTATAAACACAGATTTAAGAATGGACGTACAGATTTTATAAACACAGATTTAAGAATGGACATACAGATTTTCTAAACACAGATTTAAGAATGGACATACAGATTTTATAAACACAGATTTAAGAATGGACATACAGATTTTATAAACACAGATTTAAGAATGGACATACAGATTTTATAAACACAGATTTAAGAATGGACGTACAGATTTTATAAACACAGATTTATGTTATAAACACAGATTTAAGAATGGACATACAGATTTTATAAACATAGATTTAAGAATGGACATACAGATTTTATAAACACAGATTTATGTTATAAAAACAGATTTAAGAATGGACATACAGATTTTATAAACACAGATTTATGTTATAAACACAGATTTAAGAATGGACGTACAGATTTTATAAACACAGATTTAAGAATGGACATACAGATTTTATAAACACAGATTTAAGTATTGACATACAGATTTTATAAACACAGATTTATGTTATAAAAACAGATTTAAGAATGGACATACAGATTTTATAAACACAGATTTATGTCATAAACACAGATTTAAGAATGGACGTACAGATTTTATAAACACAGATTTAAGAATGGACGTACAGATTTTATAAACACAGATTTAAGAATGGACGTACAGATTTTATAAACACAGATTTAAGAATGGACATACAGATTTTATAAACACAGATTTAAGAATGGACATACAGATTTTATAAACACAGATTTAAGAATGGACGTACAGATTTTATAAACACAGATTTAAGAATGGACATACAGATTTTATAAACACAGATTTAAGAATGGACGTTCAGATTTTATAAACACAGATTTATGTTATAAACACAGATTTAAGAATGGACATACAGATTTTATAAACACAGATTTAAGAATGGACATACAGATTTTATAAACACAGATTTAAGAATGGACATACAGATTTTATAAACACAGATTTAAGAATGGACATACAGATTTTATAAACACAGATTTAAGAATGGACATACAGATTTTATAAACACAGATTTAAGAATGGACGTACAGATTTTATAAACACAGATTTATGTTATAAACACAGATTTAAGAATGGACATACAGATTTTATAAACACAGATTTATGTTATAAACACAGATTTAAGAATGGACATACAGATTTTATAAACACAGATTTATGTTATAAACACAGATTTAAGAATGGACATACAGATTTTATAAACACAGATTTATGTTATAAACACAGATTTAAGAATGGACATACAGATTTTATAAACACAGATTTATGTTATAAACACAGATTTAATAATGGACATACAGATTTTATAAACACAGATTTAAGAATGGACGTACAGATATTATAAACACAGATTTATGTTATAAACACAGATTTAAGAATGGACGTACAGATTTTATAAACACAGATTTAAGAATGGACATACAGATTTTATAAACACAGATTTAAGAATGGACATACAGATTTTATAAACACAGATTTATGTTATAAAAACAGATTTAAGAATGGACATACAGATTTTATAAACACAGATTTATGTTATAAACACAGATTTAAGAATGGACGTACAGATTTTATAAACACAGATTTAAGAATGGACATACAGATTTTATAAACACAGATTTAAGAATGGACATACAGATTTTATAAACACAGATTTATGTTATAAAAACAGATTTAAGAATGGACATACAGATTTTATAAACACAGATTCATGTTATAAACACAGATTTAAGAATGGACGTACAGATTTTATAAACACAGATTTAAGAATGGACGTACAGATTTTATAAACACAGATTTAAGAATGGACGTACAGATGTTATAAACACAGATTTAAGAATGGACATACAGATTTTATAAACACAGATTTAAGAATGGACATACAGATTTTATAAACACAGATTTAAGAATGGACATACAGATTTTATAAACACAGATTTAAGAATGGACGTACAGATTTTATAAACACAGATTTAAGAATGGACATACGGATTTTATAAACACAGATTTAAGAATGGACGTACAGATTTTATAAACACAGATTTATGTTATAAACACAGATTTAAGAATGGACATACAGATTTTATAAACACAGATTTAAGAATGGACATACAGATTTTATAAACACAGATTTAAGAATGGACATACAGATTTTATAAACACAGATTTAAGAATGGACATACAGATTTTATAAACACAGATTTAAGAATGGACATACAGATTTTATAAACACAGATTTAAGAATGGACGTACAGATTTTATAAACACAGATTTATGTTATAAACACAGATTTAAGAATGGACATACAGATTTTATAAACACAGATTTATGTTATAAACACAGATTTAAGAATGGACATACAGATTTTATAAACACAGATTTATGTTATAAACACAGATTTAAGAATGGACATACAGATTTTATAAACACAGATTTATGTTATAAACAAAGATTTAAGAATGGACATACAGATTTTATAAACACAGATTTATGTTATAAACACAGATTTAATAATGGACATACAGATTTTATAAACACAGATTTAAGAATGGACGTACAGATATTATAAACACAGATTTATGTTATAAACACAGATTTAAGAATGGACATACAGATTTTATAAACACAGATTTATGTTATAAACACAGTTTTAAGAATGGACATGCAGATTTTATAAACACAGATTTATGTTATAAACACAGATTTAAGAATGGACGTACAGATTTTATAAACACAGATTTAAGAATGGACATACAGATTTTATAAACACAGATTTAAGAATGGACATACAGATTTTATAAACACAGATTTATGTTATAAAAACAGATTTAAGAATGGACATACAGATTTTATAAACACAGATTTATGTTATAAACACAGATTTAAGAATGGACGTACAGATTTTATAAACACAGATTTAAGAATGGACATACAGATTTTATAAACACAGATTTAAGAATGGACATACAGATTTTATAAACACAGATTTATGTTATAAAAACAGATTTAAGAATGGACATACAGATTTTATAAACACAGATTTATGTTATAAACACAGATTTAAGAATGGACGTACAGATTTTATAAACACAGATTTAAGAATGGACGTACAGATTTTATAAACACAGATTTAAGAATGGACGTACAGATTTTATAAACACAGATTTAAGAATGGACATACAGATTTTATAAACACAGATTTAAGAATGGACATACAGATTTTATAAACACAGATTTAAGAATGAACATACAGATTTTATAAACACAGATTTAAGAATGGACATACAGATTTTATAAACACAGATTTAAGAATGGACGTACAGATTTTATAAACACAGATTTATGTTATAAACACAGATTTAAGAATGGACATACAGATTTTATAAACACAGATTTAAGAATGGACATACAGATTTTATAAACACAGATTTATGTTATAAAAACAGATTTAAGAATGGACATACAGATTTTATAAACACAGATTTATGTTATAAACACAGATTTAAGAATGGACGTACAGATTTTATAAACACAGATTTAAGAGTGGACATACAGATTTTATAAACACAGATTTAAGAATGGACATACAGATTTTATAAACACAGATTTAAGAATGGACATACAGATTTTATAAACACAGATTTAAGAAAGGACATACAGATTTTATAAACACAGATTTAAGAATGGACATACAGATTTTATAAACACAGATTTAAGAATGGACGTACAGATTTTATAAACACAGATTTATGTTATAAACACAGATTTAAGAATGGACATACAGATTTTATAAACACAGATTTATGTTATAAGCACAGATTTAAGAATGGACATACAGATTTTATAAACACAGATTTATGTTATAAACACAGATTTAAGAATGGACATACAGATTTTATAAACACAGATTTATGTTATAAACACAGATTTAAGAATGGACATACAGATTTTATAAACACAGATTTATGTTATAAACACAGATTTAAGAATGGACATACAGATTTTATAAACACAGATTTAAGAATGGACGTACAGATTTTATAAACACAGATTTATGTTATAAACACAGATTTAAGAATGGACATACAGATTTTATAAACACAGATTTATGTTATAAACATAGTTTTAAGAATGGACATACAGATTTTATAAACACAGATTTAAGAATGGACATACAGATTTTATAAACACAGATTTAAGAATGGACATACAGATTTTATAAACACAGATTTAAGAATGGACATACAGATTTTATAAACACAGATTTAAGAATGGACATACAGATTTTATAAACACAGATTTAAGAATGGACGTACAGATTTTATAAACACAGATTTATGTTATAAACACAGATTTAAGAATGGACATACAGATTTTATAAACACAGATTTATGTTATAAACACAGATTTAAGAATGGACATACAGATTTTATAAACACAGATTTATGTTATAAACACAGATTTAAGAATGGACATACAGATTTTATAAACACAGATTTATGTTATAAACAAAGATTTAAGAATGGACATACAGATTTTATAAACACAGATTTATGTTATAAACACAGATTTAATAATGGACATACAGATTTTATAAACACAGATTTAAGAATGGACGTACAGATATTATAAACACAGATTTATGTTATAAACACAGATTTAAGAATGGACATACAGATTTTATAAACACAGATTTATGTTATAAACACAGTTTTAAGAATGGACATGCAGATTTTATAAACACAGATTTATGTTATAAACACAGATTTAAGAATGGACGTACAGATTTTATAAACACAGATTTAAGAATGGACATACAGATTTTATAAACACAGATTTAAGAATGGACATACAGATTTTATAAACACAGATTTATGTTATAAAAACAGATTTAAGAATGGACATACAGATTTTATAAACACAGATTTATGTTATAAACACAGATTTAAGAATGGACGTACAGATTTTATAAACACAGATTTAAGAATGGACATACAGATTTTATAAACACAGATTTAAGAATGGACATACAGATTTTATAAACACAGATTTATGTTATAAAAACAGATTTAAGAATGGACATACAGATTTTATAAACACAGATTTATGTTATAAAAACAGATTTAAGAATGGACATACAGATTTTATAAACACAGATTTATGTTATAAACACAGATTTAAGAATGGACGTACAGATTTTATAAACACAGATTTAAGAGTGGACATACAGATTTTATAAACACAGATTTAAGAATGGACATACAGATTTTATAAACACAGATTTAAGAATGGACATACAGATTTTATAAACACAGATTTAAGAAAGGACATACAGATTTTATAAACACAGATTTAAGAATGGACATACAGATTTTATAAACACAGATTTAAGAATGGACGTACAGATTTTATAAACACAGATTTATGTTATAAACACAGATTTAAGAATGGACATACAGATTTTATAAACACAGATTTATGTTATAAACACAGATTTAAGAATGGACATACAGATTTTATAAACACAGATTTATGTTATAAACACAGATTTAAGAATGGACATACAGATTTTATAAACACAGATTTATGTTATAAACACAGATTTAAGAATGGACATACAGATTTTATAAACACAGATTTATGTTATAAACACAGATTTAAGAATGGACATACAGATTTTATAAACACAGATTTAAGAATGGACGTACAGATTTTATAAACACAGATTTATGTTATAAACACAGATTTAAGAATGGACATACAGATTTTATAAACACAGATTTATGTTATAAACATAGTTTTAAGAATGGACATACAGATTTTATAAACACAGATTTAAGAATGGACGTACAGATTTTATAAACACAGATTTATGTTATAAACACAGATTTAAGAATGGACATACAGATTTTATAAACACAGATTTAAGAATGGACGTACAGATTTTATAAACACAGATTTATGTTATAAACACAGATTTAAGAATGGACGTACAGATTTTATAAACACAGATTTAAGAATGGACATACAGATTTTATAAACACAGATTTAAGAATGGACATACAGATTTTATAAACACAGATTTAAGAATGGACATACAGATTTTATAAACACAGATTTAAGAATGGACATACAGATTTTATAAACACAGATTTAAGAATGGACATACAGATTTTATAAACACAGATTTAAGAATGGACGTACAGATTTTATAAACACAGATTTATGTTATAAACACAGATTTAAGAATGGACATACAGATTTTATAAACACAGATTTATGTTATAAACACAGATTTAAGAATGGACATACAGATTTTATAAACACAGATTTATGTTATAAACACAGATTTAAGAATGGACATACAGATTTTATAACCACAGATTTATGTTATAAACACAGATTTAAGAATGGACATACAGATTTTATAAACACAGATTTAAGAATGGACGTACAGATTTTATAAACACAGATTTATGTTATAAACACAGATTTAAGAATGGACATACAGATTTTATAAACACAGATTTATGTTATAAGCATAGTTTTAGGAATGGACATACAGATTTTATAAACACAGATTTAAGAATGGACGTACAGATTTTATAAACACAGATTTATGTTATAAACACAGATTTAAGAATGGACATACAGATTTTATAAACACAGATTTAAGAATGGACGTACAGATTTTATAAACACAGATTTATGTTATAAACACAGATTTAAGAATGGACATACAGATTTTATAAACACAGATTTAAGAATGGACATACAGATTTTATAAACACAGATTTATGTTATAAAAACAGATTTAAGAATGGACATACAGATTTTATAAACACAGATTTAAGAATGGACATACAGATTTTATAAACACAGATTTATGTTATAAAAACAGATTTAAGAATGGACATACAGATTTTATAAACACAGATTTAGGTTATAAAAACAGATTTAAAAATGGACGTACAGATTTTATAAACACAGATTTATGTTATAAAAACAGATTTAAGAATGGACGTACAGATTTTATAAACACAGATTTATGTTATAAAAACAGATTTAAGAATGGACGTACAGATTTTATAAACACAGATTTATGTTATAAATACAAATTTAAGAATTATATTAGAAGTGAAACAAGAAAATGATTTTATAAGAAACTATATGAAAATATGTATCTTATATTTGGAAAATTAATTTATTTTTCATAAAACGTTTAGAGCTAAATGTTTAAAAAAGGTAGATACCCAAATGTTTTACTAGTGTCATCACTGTTAGAGGTCACGCAAATGTTTTCCATACATGTGTATTCCTTCACGCTTTATATTAACGATCTCTTAGTTATATTTACAATAATGATACTTAATACACATTTCTTTACTACAACGAACACAGTGTTGAAGTAACAGTTCTGTTTTAAAGAAAAAGTGTCAAAGCACAAAACACAACCCTCGTAAAATACAACAGTTACAAAATACAAAATAGCTATCCATAAGTAAACTATGGAAGATGATTTTAATTCTGTACTGTAACACCCTGATGATGGATATTGCCGAAACGAGCATGGTGAAATTGTATTACATTTTATTAATAATTAACTATAATTATTTTCTGTGTGTTTAGATGTCACTCGGCATTTCTGTTACCAATATGTCGACTATAAATTTCGATAATTCATTTGATTAGAATATTTTTGTTACATTTTTTAGATTAAACTTTCATTAAAATCACATTTTGTGAACTAAGTCTCTTTGTGAGGTTTTTTTATAATTAGTTACACTGCAGGATATCTTTGTTGTTCCATCTGTGCTTTGTATTCAAGAAATAGTTAGAAATTCTTTTGTTAAGGTTTAGTGTCGTTGTTAATGTCGATAAAATATATAGTATCTTCCTATGTATTTGTTATATGTCACCGATCCGTACAGGTGTTTATGATGTTATTGTATCAAGCTTGCTACACCGAGGTTTAGTGGTAATAATAAATAATACTCAAAAACCTCTAGCCATAAATATATTTATTCTAACATGATGTACATTTCGGCTACCAAGTAACCATCCTCAGAGGCATAACAATACTGACTAACTCTATAAAACTTCCTTACTTATAATCTACCATACCACTTACACCCACTATTTTTACCACTTTGGTAGATTGTAAATAAGGAAACTATGTTGGCCAGTATTGTCATACCTCTGAGGATGGCTACTTAGTAGCGGAAATGTACATCAGGTTAGAATAAAAATATTTGTGGTTAGAGGGTTGTTCAGTATTATTTATTATTAGTTGACCACAGTAGGTTATTCCAAGTTATTACTGTTTAGTGGTGATGAATAAGTATCTTAGGGTAACCTAACATATTTGCACATTACTGTGTAGCGATTATTTACTGAAAGACTCTGTAAACGTTTTAGTCACGCGTATTTATCAGGCACTAATTCGGAATCCTTTTTCTTGTTGAAGTGATAATTTCTTTACGCGCGGTGAACAAAACATGAGATTAAAACTTTGCTTCTCCGTCACGCTATTCTGAAACGCATACCTTACAGCAAACGATTTCATGAAACAGCAGTTTTTGTGTTATAAGATATGCTGTACAGCTGTTTTACTCGTAGATTATTATTAAATAGTTTTGATCAGTAATAAATATATTCATTATTTTAAATATTGATAAATCTCAATACAAATAAATCGTTTAACTAAATAAATAATACCCACTAACCACAATACAAACTGTATTGTATACAATATTTGTATTGTCGTTAGTGGGTTTTATTTATTTAGTTAAAAAATTAGTGCACAGTGCCTAACAAATTTATTAACGGTTAATTCAATATAACGATAGTAATAATGAATGTAGTATTAATTTTTATTTTTGCAAGGAAATCATTTTTACACCCGTCTTATACTTTATAAAGAATTGATTGGAAATGTTGTTTAAAAAATTTGTGTTCAGTAAATATTTACTAAATGATTTTTGTTACCCATATTATTTTACTATTAACTTGAATAAATATTGGTATTTATTAAATATAGCCTCAAATAACAATGTAATACATTTATGAGAAATGTATAAATTCATATTTTCGGGCGATTTTCGTTGCAACTTTTGAGAAACTATTCGCTCTTTGTTATCACTCCTGTGGGTACTTATCCGAACCAATGTTTTAATAAACACCTGTATTATCAGAAGGAGATAACTACTTATGCAGTATTACCATTTTACAAAATTTGTTAGTTTTCCCCTTTATAATTAAAAGTAATTTTTTAAATATTTTAAATTACGAATCATATAGTTTGTAACATTTTAAAAGCTTTATTGGCTCCGCCCACTCGATGTCACGTCACTCGATATATTATATCGCAGACGTAAAGTAGAGACAACCAGTATGTCTAATGTCCGACCTTAGTCGTAACAAGCCTGAACTGTACGAGTTACTCTTAATATTACAATAATGACTCCTTTCTTTACCATGTGACATGGTGTAGAAGCGATAGGGTGGACTTGAATTACCTGGGCCTTACGGCATTCAAGGGAGATGGTGTGACCAGCACACGCTTCTATGCCCAATCTAACCTAGTTTTTATCTCATTTTGGCTTAGTCTGGAGGATGAATAAATATACAAAATTTTTTTGGCGTTACTGAGAATAGAACCCATAACATTTAGCTTCGTACCGAGATGCTCTACCCACCTGACCACCCAGTCTACCTTTTAATAAAGTATATTTAGTAAACACCAGCTGACCTTAGGAATTTCGTACCGCCTAAAAGTAAATGAATGGACTGTTAACATTTGCTAAACATAATTTAATAATTTATTAGCGTGTTTCTCCAAAAACCTGACGCTTAACAATGAAATCCATGAATAATTGCAATTTCTGTTTGAAGTCGTGTAGTAATGTCTTGTCGGTCCGAGAATGTTGTGAAGGTAACAAAAGCCTTGTAGTTTCTTGCCACGTAGGATTGCATGTGAATGTTACAAACAGATCTGGACGGACAAATGCGCGAACATATGTTATTGCACTTTGCGCGTATTCATGCATGTGCCGTTGGCTTCATCTGAAGGTAGCCGGCAGAATGGCCATTTTCCCAATTCGTTGGTGTTCACACTGCCATCATTAACAATTGCATCGCGCAAATAAATATATTATTCTGAACGCAACTTGGTTTGCTTTAATAGAATATAGAGAAGTCGTTCGTTTCACTGTTTCCACCCATATCGACAATATATTGATTTTTGAGGGTTGCATAGCAACCAAATTTAGAATGATTTCAATGAAATGTCAAATAAATGCCGATGTACGTAGAATACTATATTGAAAAACTTTTGGGATGCATTATTGTATGGAAATAGCTTCGGAAATTTCTGCCAGAATCCTTCCCAGGAATGTATTTTACAATTCCCCAAAGGTTCCATGGCGATCGGATCAGTGCTTTACTAACGCAAAGGCTCATACATAAATACATACTTACAAACATTTATAAATATATATATATATATTTTAATCCAACACAGGTAATTCAAATACAAGAATATTTATTATTTAGGATATAAAATAATAAATATTCTTGAATTACCTGTGTTGTTTTAAATTATTAAACAAGAAAACGTATTTTATATTTGTATATATATATATATATATATATATATATATATATATATATAAATATATATCCATGTGTGTGTGTGTGTGTGTGTGTGTGTGTATGTGTGATTTGGGGGAGGGGGAGTGTAGTGTGTGTGTGTGTGTGTGTGTGTGTGTGTGTGTGTGTGTGTGTGTGTGTGTGTGTGTGTGTGTGTGTGTGTGTGTGTGTGTGTGTGTGTGTGTGAGAATGTGTGCGTGTGTGTTATGTGTGTGTGTGTTTGTGTGTGTGTTTGTGTGTGTGTGTGTGTGTGTGTGTGTGTTTTTGTGTGTGTGTGTGTGTGTGTGTGTGTGTGTGTGTGTGTGTGTATGTGTGTATGTGTGTATGTGTGCGTGTGTGTGTGGGTGTTTATATATAATATTTTATTGTATGTGTTTATGTATATGTAAATATAGCTAATCGGTTAGCTTTATCTTCACTCTATAGAATTGGTAACTCTTCCCGCAGCACTGAATCTCTCTCTCCTCCCCGACCCTACAAATCACTGCCCAATCGTCCCGCAACCGTAAACACAAGCCCTCGCCATGCTAATTATTGCACCAGGCGTTGGTACTTAACTGCAACAAGGAACTGTTATTAACTAACTTAGTACTCTTGAACTATCTCCAAGGCTCCGGCAAATGCCACTGGACATGCCGGAAGCTAGTCGACCGGATAGAATAGAATATGGCTCAAACACAAGGTTAGATAAACAGTCGGGCGGGAGTGTGATTCAAATGGCATTGGTTATTGTGATTTGTCACTGGTTTATCCGTGACCGTTCGGAGTCGTTACTGTGAAATCACCGTCCTCGTGCTTTTATTAGACTAATAAACTTGGCTTTACTGTTTTCGATAAAACCATTGCTTGATATTGGCAATTATTTGTAAAAGTCTCAAAACCTGAAACATCATTGTGTTTGATTCAAACTCGAGGTAACTGAAAACACCTCTTACGGCCTTGAACCCCAATAGGTGAGGGTACCTATATTCGAATATTCGTATCTAAGGAGAAATAATGCAATATTGCCTTCCAGGCCTGCGCTTGGGTGTGAAAACAAATGTTTTTTGAAAGGAAAAATACACACAAAATTAGTAACCTATAACGGCCGAAGTTCAAACGGAAATTAACAAGAAGGTTTTAAGATCGTAACGTAACTTTTAAAAGCCCTTAAAACCTTTTACAAATCCCTTAGTAGTTCAATTTTCTTGTAATATACAATTTGCCAGTTCTGAGGAAAAAAAATAAAATTCATCATCTTCAGTTTAGAAACTAAATTTTACAATTTATAATGGCAGAAATACTAATAAATAGCACAAGACCACTAATAGTTTTGATACTTAATTTTGTCAACGTCTCGATCACGATATCAGAAAATAACCTTTTAATATTGAGGCCTAAACTTTACAAAATATATTATTAAAAGTAATAAACGCCTTGTGCTATTCATTAGTTTTTCTAGCAATATATTTTATTACAAGACTTGTTACAACAGATGTTGTGTGAAATAATTTGCTCAAATATACGATATTTCAATTTATATATGAAGTAAAATGTAAATACGAGTAATATGTAAACATAACATAAGAACAATCCTTAAGTGAAATCGAAAACACCTGTTGGTATTTACTATTTTCCTTCGGAAAAAGAGCCTGAAATTTGCACTTTTAAACACCAGATTCAACTTTAGATCCATATAAAAAAAAATAAATTTGAATATCCAAACTTAAACTATGAATAATAAATTGCCCCGTGGATTTAAGAGTTAGAGTGTCTAGAATGCGCTACTTAAAACGCTTTACTTTAACCTCAGTCTTTCTACTAAAGGCAGAACAGTTATTTCGAGACTCCCCGATTGGAGATTGGCGTGTAGGGTTTGGTGTTGGGTTCAAGGCATTCCTTCATTTTACCGGTTTTACTTGGTCTCTCACTTTGAAAAAACGAAAAATACACGACAGATTATTCAAAAGCCAAAACTATTTTAAGGTAAAACAGTTTTATTACAGAATCATGTTTGTTTGTTTGCTTTTGAAGTGGTCAATCTTACGATTTTTTGTCATTTCATGACATGTAGTTAAAATAAAATATATTTTTTTCGCCGTAAATCACACAATCTTTTAAAATACGACATTTTAAAAAAAACGCCAACAAAAAGAAGAAGATAAATCCAGCATACAGATGGGTTTAAATACTTTACCCTATGGATAGTAGCCAACATTGGTTGTAAAGGGAAATCAGTTTATCTGCACAGTTTATCTCGTCTGACGTCATGTCTGAGCGATAAACTAGGAAAACTTTGCACTTCTCACAGACTACGCTAGTAAATAGTATTTAGCGAGGTTTATGCAGGTTGACGTACATTTTACCCATAGGCCACCGCTTTGAATACGATGACCTACGATTTAAGAAAAGGTTTGCTTTTAGCATTCATGGACGGCCACCGATCTCTTCCTGGGCTTTGTGCTACACCATATGCCGATCTTGCTAAAGAAAAGTGCCAGCCTACGAGGTTACTGAAAAACTGAAACCTTTCGAATCTTGATGATGTATTGAGAAAAATAACAACTTAAGATTGGTCTTTCGCAAAAAGCTGACGAAAGTGAACTATGTAAAGAGATCGGAGCTTCGCCGCATAAGGTTCATGATCCCGGGCTTTGGTATTTCGAAGAAACAATGTCTAAGCACAATTATTTGAGCAAAACGTGTCTTTGCTAATACCAACATTTGGACCAATCATCAGAGCGTTTTTGCTCTTCTTCTGACAACGCCGCTGCACCTATGCAACTTCTTTCCGGATCTTCTTTTTCTGTCAACCATTAGACTAGGATACACTGCACCTGAGAATACGCTAGAACGGAGAGAAAATCGAACGAAACGAAGAGGGAAACTCAAGGAATTCTATACACCCTTCACTCCAGGTAACTGCTGAGCTAAACGTGTGCAAGTCCCTTAAGGAACTTTGCATAGATTGACAAGATGGAAGCATTGAACCAGATGATCAAACGCACATGCGTGACCAGAACACATATGCAGTGTTATTTATTGCTATAAAACCAGAGCAAAGACCAGTGAGTAAAAACTGCTGAAGAACTCTGAAGGACCTGTAAGTATAGATTGATCATAGAAATGAGGAAGACCGCAGATATACTTCTAAACAGATCTGTGCAAGGGGCAGACCAAGCATAAAGGTTTTACTGCGTCTGGACGTGTGAATCGGACAAGACGCAACTTGGCTTTCAGGTAAAACATAAAATTGAAACAGATTAAATGCGACATAAAGAAAAGAAATAACGAAAAGAGTTAAAATCAAAACCAGAAATAAACGTCGATATAAAAAGATTATGACTGACAGACACGATAAAGATAGACCGTTTTATTGTTAATAACATAATTTAATAATAAAATCGTACGGGTTGAATTAATTTACTATAGCAGAGTGAGTTAACTTTCATAAAAGGCCGTCAGAAAGCTAACTGACTCCGCGCCAGGTATTTACGATGCTTCATTAGGCCATGTTTATGTTACACGCATCGTACGACCGTCTTCCCAGGCTCAATCAAGTTTAAAATGCAAATGCAATTATTGGTTAATAACACGTGAACTGGAACACAATTAAACCTGTGGTATTTGAAGCAAGGTTCATGACTGGAAGCATCTGGTTCGGACATGATGCGCACAGTTCACAGGCAGGCACGCCGCGCACAGATACACAACGGCAAAACTTGTGACAGTAATATTTTGTAAAACTTAATTGCGGCAAAACTGTTTGTTATACTACATGAACTGTTTCTAAAAGTTTTCATGAAATCATCAAATTTTTAAATAAATAAAACCTCTAAATCACAAATAACATTTTATTTAAACCTTATGTACATTTCGAGCAATCATCTTCAGAGGTATTTAAAAAATACAACTAACTTTAAACAACATAATACAACAAATATATAGGCTTAAACCTATATATGTTGTTGTATTATATTGTATTATATATTTGTTGTATTATGTTGTTTAAAGTTAGTTGTATTTTTTAAATACCTCTGAAGATGATTGCTGGGCAATCGAAATGTACATAAGGTTTAAATAAAATGTTATTTGTGGTTTAGAGGTTTTATTTATTTAAAAATAAACATTACGCCACAGTTGCTTCATATAGTTAAAAATCATCAAATGTTAAGAAAATCAATGGTTTATTTGCTTAGTAGTATATCACGTTATGCCCATTGTCAATTTACGTAAATTCTTCTCCTTCCTCAATAAAGACGTTGAAGGCTTCTTTCCTACTCCACTTTGCAAATCAATACACCCTCTGTTCATCACCTTTTGTTGCAGTCTCCGCCTTCCTGAACTAAAACAATACAAATAATCCTTAGATTACTATAATAAAATATCTTTCGGCGAAATTTGTATAAATAATTAACATAAGGTTTAATCTATGGAACGTATTCTCATCACTTTTAAATGGCTACGG
The DNA here is from genome assembly GCA_036971475.1 of Prosapia bicincta. Taxonomy (NCBI): domain Eukaryota; kingdom Metazoa; phylum Arthropoda; class Insecta; order Hemiptera; family Cercopidae; genus Prosapia; species Prosapia bicincta. The sequence goes on along the minus strand of JBAIZL010000006.1, from coordinate 22,301,529 downwards.
AACGCTCGACAATCTAAAAACTAACTAATTGTCTCGAAGATTTCCGAAATTCAAACATGTCGGTTAATGTTGACAGGTGTTTTAGTTCTCATTTAGAGGCTATGTTTAAATGATTTCATAAAACAGCAGTCGATATTACGAGCAAGTTCTGCATTGTACATTGGCAGTACAAACAGCCCATGTCTAACGAGAATTTTATTATTCCCTAATACGCTGCAAGAACACATGCCCAACGTGCTGATTAGTTAATGCATTGAGCTATATTTATTATGTAGGTTGCCTCTTCAGCAACTCTTGAGAGTAAGATTTCGAGATCTACATGTTCCCGTTAGAGCCGGTTTATTCGTATGTCTTAAGATTATACAAAATGAATTGGTCAATAAAAGGCTTTTTATAAATAAGAGATGTTTTATTGGGCTATTACCAATAGAGTTTGGGAGATGTTAGGTTTTACTAATGACTGTTGCTTTTGGAAATAAAACAGTGGGTATTTCTTAAATTTTCTTAAGCTTACTGGCACTTAGCGCGTCCATTAAGCTTAGCTTCGGCTAGGTTGCATTTACCGTTTCTAATAAAGCCTAAGGTTTACCGAGAGCATAAGAGTAAAAGATCGAAATGATGATCACAGAATAGTTCGACCTTTACTATTGAGATGGTAAATCTTAGATTTACCAAAATATGGTGTTTTACAGTAAAATGTAAATATCATAAGTTGTGAGTTTGAAATATAAATTGTAGTAATAAATCTCATAATGTTACACTCTGTATTATATAAATATATACTACAGTGGTGTGTGTGTGTGTGTGTGTGTGTGTGTGTGTGTGTGTGTGTGTGTGTGTGTGTGTGTGTGTGTGTGTGTGTGTGTGTGTGTGTGTGTGTGTGTGTGTGTGTGTGTGTGTGTGTGTGTGTGTGTGTGTGTGTGTGTGTGTGTGTGTGTGTGTGTGTGTGTGTGTGTGTGTGTGTGTCTGTGTCTGTCTGTGTTGTCTCTGTGTTGTCTCTTTCTCTATATGTATATATATATATATATATATATATATATATATATATATATATATATATATATTAGCCAAAACTAAACTGAAAATATGTTGAAAAGTTTAATGCAATGTTAAATTAAATAGTTATTCGTATGTTTTCTAGTCCTATAGCCAGTCCTAATTAGGTTCAAGATATTATAATCCATGAGAAATACTATACAGAAATAACCTACAGCTCTTACATCCCGTTTGCCGTCGTGTCGTAACATAGATTCTAGCTTAAGTGAACCGATCTATAACCGCCTATAACACCAGCCGAGATGGTAAGGCCGTGCCTGAGTTTTACAGCGGAATCATTATGCTTTTACGCCGCGCCACACTTGAGGAAATGAACTCGTATAGTACGCGGCCATATACATTGCGATGTGAGGCAATAAATTGAGTGAGTGTTGCAGTAAAAATGCACTCAATCGCTGCAGCGCACGTGACCTGTGACCTTGACACTGTCTGCCTTTTTTCTTCGCTTAATTAAATGATCAAGGAATGGCGTCGTACGTGGCTGCATGAAAAGTAGGTTTTATGTGTATGGAGATCGTTAGCTGACCTGGAGATATTAATACAGCATAGAAGCTGAGTCCGGCGGGTTCATTTTCAATGGAAGTTCATTGAAAATTTTTTAAATTATTTGGTAATATATGGGCGTGAATTTAAAGTTTGAAAACATTAAAATACTTTCATAACTATAACTCCGAACTGTTACATTTAGAAATAAAGTTTTATTCAGAAAAATGTATTAATTTCTTACCTTCATATTTTTTTTTCGTAAAATGTTATACCTCATTGTCGGTTATAGGGTACACACAGACAACTATACGTCATCACTGGTAGAGAGAGTCAAAATATTATGGAGAGATTATATAAAGACAAAAACATTGAACAACTTAGCAAATCTGGAATATTATCTAAAACATTTAACTGAATGCCTAACGCTATGTAGGCCTACTATTTACTGCTGAAAACACCTGTCTGGGAAATATATTACATTTAAACCCTTAGACTGAATTAATGTTAATTAATTCAAATACAACAACTAATTGTTAATATTTGTTTACGATTTCCAGGTATTAGTTTACACATGTAGGCCTACTCCTCAACATGATGCAATATATAAACACTTGTCTATGGTAGGACTTACTTTTATAGAAAAAGTTTAACTACGCTCTCTTTTAGGAAAATCTGAGTGCTACTATAAGAAAGTACTTACACATTACCAACATGCGTAAAGGGACAGATTATTTTTAAATAAATAAGGCCTAAATTAAATAAAACCCCATTTTAAATAAATTGAAATGTACATAAGGTTTAAATAAAAGTTATTTGTGGTTTAGAGGCTTTATTTATTTAAAAATAAACATTACGCCACAGTTGATGTATACAGTTATAAAAGGGACAGATTGTTCGTTCGTTTCAGTCTTGAATATATTTTGAATTATAAACATGTTTCGGCCAAGTTAGCACCCTTTTTAACGGAAGTACAATTGTAGATAAAAGACGTCACATTTCAGTTCCATGTTCTGTTATTTTTCCTTGGATGAATGAACTATCCCAAATATTATCTGATTCCAAACATGGCGATACGTTAACTACTACAGTTTTTTTCTTCTTCGCTCAGAGGTTATTTAGAGGTTATGTTTAAATAATTGTCAAATGAAAATTCGTATATCTGTTTAGAAATACCGTATTTTTGATACGATAACGTACAATTTCATACGAGAACTGTTTTTATTACTCGCATACCATGTCATTTTCTGTGTTTTATATAGCAGTGAATTAATATGTATGTTAGAGGAAAATTCTGTTATCTCATATTATGTTACGGTAAATATACCTATCTTGTATAAGAACTCATTATTCATTAAGGCAAATTTATTAAGTTTAATTTACTAAGTAGTAAAAACTAAGTATGTAAACGTACAATAACAATTAAGGTTATGTTTTGATCTATACTGTACGAGTTTTACGCCTTTCTACAGGACATTAGAATATACAATAAATAACTAGGGAAAATTAAACTGTAAAAGGTTTGTGTGAGGTTATGTTACGGTCTTGTCGACTTCCTAACGACTTCCATGATCTTATCCTTAAGAAGTTCACACTACGGCCGTGCATGGTCGACCCACCCACTTTTTAATTAGGAAATACTATTCACAATAAACGATATTTCACTGCAAAGGTCAAAGTAAAGGTCTTTTAAAATATTTTTTTTATCTTTCAACTCAGGCGGTTGTTGTTTGGACGTGCTCGTCTATTGTTCCTAATCAAACTTACCCAGCTCTGATTCTCGTTCATTTACATCCACAGAGATTCTTTTGTTCCAGTTCCTTGGGCAATACTCCCATGCGTATAGTGATTTGTCGCCCGTTATCTCTTTGTTGCCTTGGCATCTGGTTCCCTGCCGACCTTCCCATCCTACAGGATTTTTATGCTTGAATTCAGTCCATGTCTTCATAAGCAAACAGTTTTACGCTTGTCGTACGTTTGTCTTAAATTTTCAAATACTGAATTGGATGGTCAGTTTTGCTTTTTTGTATCGATCTTTAAACTAATCTCGTTCGATTCTCTCTCAAATGATTTAATAGTGACATTCACCCGTGGCGTTATTGTTCAACGCTTGGCAACAAAACCAGCTTCCCGTGTGACATAGCAAGCTATGGAACCTATTCACTATTTATTTGAAATAAATTGTGGTTAAATAATAATAAACAAAACCCAAAAGCCTCTAACTACAAATACTTCTATTTTAACCTAATGTATGTTTCGATTACCAATTAACCATTCTCAGAGGCGTGACAAAAAGGATGGACTATACGTATCGAATCTCGCATCTTTCTCTATTTCTTTTGTGTCAGTGACTTTTTGTTTGTTTTTTCTTGTTCCTGAGGACATGCTACGTCACCAGGTGAGGGTTTTGGAAATTACCGTCAGCCCAGGCGCAGTAAATTATGGCAACCAAGACTTATGCCAAGCGATGTAGAAATTTCTCAGCCATAAGGAGAAATAATAAGACGTGATAGTGAAGTCCCGAAAAGGACAGAAATGTCAACATCAATAAATATTTTTTTTTAACAACGGAGCAATAATTTTCGTTACATTTGAAAATAGTATTAGGTATAGAGTTGGAAAAAGATTTGGTTTTATTAAAAAAAATAATAATAAAATTTGATAATGTTAACAAGTGAAGTGGTTTTCGTTTTGGTATAAGCTTTTATATCTCCAAACAAAACAAAAATGACATGTTTAACGATTTCAACCTTTTACCTTTTGCATTGGTAAACGATATTTTTTAACCAAATATATCCTAAACTGATACGATTTGGTAATTCTAACACAGTCGTTGGTTTTATTGAAATAACATGATTTTAAAATTCTTTGTATGTCTTGTGAAATTATATATCTTTTACTCAATATTTTAATAGTTTGTTCACCAGCTTCAAGTTTTATTATTTTTTCCGTGTTCCTGAATACTTTCTGCATCGCCAAGTACAATGTTTCCCCAGTATCGACTCCGTCTTTAAAGCAGATATTTAAAAAATTGTCCGTAGTATTGATGATATTACGTCTAGAGAAGAGTTATGGTAAAAATCTGAATGACGTTTCCTTTACTCAGGAATCATATGTCATATAAATGTTTCATAACGGAAGATTTCTTCAGGTGGTTCCAGACAGAAACAAATCTCTGTAAAGTGAACTGTTCATCTACACCTTATTTTTTGTTTTATAATATGAGTGCAGGTTTAAAAATGATTTTAATGCCCGAAAGGACTGTTCCCACCTTATATCAGATAGTTACACAATCTCGTTTTGCATCACAGTCAACACGCCATTGTTCTTGACCACTCTTCAAGTCACTTTAGCCAATCGCCTATAAAAAGACACGTAATCTAGCACGTCCTTTGTCATTTTTGTTGTTTTTAAATTAAACCGCGCGTTGCAACATGTGGTAATGATGTGGGCGAGCTCACAAAGGCTCCATTATGTTGCCCATAACGGAAGTCCCGGGGCTGCCGTCTCTTGGGCGTTTAAAACGATAGTCGATTAAAATGTTATAAAAAAAATCTGATACAATTAATAGTACTAATTATAGCTGAGTGAAGGGGCGTGGCTCGGAGTGAAAGGGTGAAAGGTGGGTAAGAGGCAACCCCTGGAGAGAAAGGATAGTTCCATTTTGTTACCGAAATTCTTGGACCTACTGACGTGAGACGAGGAAATTTGTGTCATGTCCGGGTTGGGTGAAGAAAGTTAATTTCTTAGTATAAATAATGATGCTATAAAAACTCATAATTTCCTGCGAACATTGGTTCTCTTAAAATAACTCTTATGGTAAATTGTTTAGATGTGTAAGTAGATCCATGTTATCGATCGAAACTACACAAACCAAAATATATAGATAATAAAATAATTATTTTTCGCATTATAATTAATAACACATTTATAAACATTTATGCATTCAAAACATCGTATTTTAATGGCACTAAATGTATTCATACAGTAATACAAAAATTACAGTTCTGTATTCATTATTTATGTATACAGACTTTGTTCAGTTTGTTTTAATTTAAAAGTTTTTAATCATCATTTCGCCGTTTCTAACAAATTGAAAGATTTTGTAACATTTTTTTTTAGTTTATTACCAGTTTATAGAGTATTTTTTTGCTTATGGTTCCTAGCTACTTTGCCTTTATTGTATTGAATTAAACTAATAAATTTTGATAATTTTTTATAATATGTAAAATTGGGAATTGCTTATTATTGTAGTGAAAAAATGTTTATAAAAACGCCTACATAAACGTAAAGGATGGACATACGCGTCAGTAATTTCCATCAAATTTATAGAGTTAGCGTACTATGTGCCATCTCAAAGTGAATTAAATGATAACGTATGATTTCACATATCAGCTGATTTTATGTTATACGTTTTGTTATGAAATAACTGTTTTTACACTTAGGTTATGTTACGTTATTTATTGAACTTTACTAAGGGAAAATGTTATTGTTAAATAGTTTTGATCAGTTAATAAATATAATAGTTTATTTAAATTGTGATAGATCTCAACACAAACGATTCAATATAACGATAGTAATAAGCTAACTTCAATCCAATTTTTCATCAAAATCTTAGACGCGTTTAATATTTTCTAAAAACTTATTTCAATTGAATTTGTTGGAAAAAGATAATATTCAGTAAATATCTAACACATAATTTGTTTTTAATAATAAAATAAATGAATAACAAGATATCAAAATCGAATGAAAAATGTATAAATTCATATATTCGGCGATTTTATTGAACATTTTGCAAAACTGTTACATCTAATTTGTTATTTATAGTTCAAATATTTGTGTTAAATGTAAAAATTTTGTTTTTTGTTTCTTATAATAAAACAAATGTTTAGGTAATTTTTTCAGTTGTTACTGAAAATGTTTCAACTCAGATTTTCTACATGAATGTTTTCACTTCTGTCGGTAAGAGGGCCACAAAGTATTTTTTTATATCAATACTGACACATTATTATTTTATTGACAGCATCTAGCGAACAAATAGAAGTTATGATTTAAAATATATTTAAGACAAAAATTTAAACATTAAATAACATTTTGTGGGACTTTAATCCCAAAGTTAGCCCAACAATTGACGAAATGTGTGAACTAAATTCCTTTCTAATCTCATAAAATATCCCTACATTTAAAGTACTCGACGAACTTTAGATTTAGGTTCAGGATATATTTATTTACAAGTAAGGTTTTATCCTTCCAAGAAATAAAAAGGTACAAGCAAGCTTTAAATGTTCGTTTTAACGAACAATTTTATGAGGAAATATTGGGTCTACGAGTAAGATAGTTATAAATGCTTCTTACAGCCAAAGTGTTAAGCTACAGTCAGCCTACTTCGGACTTCGTTTAACTTTTTAATATACGGCCAAATTACGTTAATAACTTTGGCGTCTTATAGGATCGTAGGGTCCACTCTCTGATAAGTCGTTTTATAGGAAAACTAACATGAGTTTATAATATTTATATTTGCTTGTGAGATTTTGAAATTTATTTGAAATTTTTTTACAAAACTGGTAATTTAAAATATCTTTTTAGCCAAAGAAAGGCTAAAATGAAACCTTATAACTCAACAGAAATGTGTTAACTTCCAAAATCTCCTCACAGCGCCCAATGTCGGTCTTTTTTTAAACCAACTCATGTTTAATAAGACATGTAAATAGCGTTGTATATAGAATATGTTTTGTTTTCTATGTAGCTTATAAGATTTCAAGCTAGTGCTAAAGACTCTCAGATATTTTAGCATAATCATCTAACATTTGTTACTGTCAATTTTAAAAGATAATTTTTACTCCACACAATACTGAGACTAGTTCTGAATAACGTACGCTGTATATTGAAACAGAAGGTTTATAAGCCACACGGTGTCTTAGAGACTTTAACTCAGACAGAAAGCATAAAAGAAATCTTTACATCTCGCAGATGAAACCTATATCTCACAGATTGATGTTCAGCAGACACTAATCTGTCATCTAAGAGAATGTAATGATCAAGTAATTGAGTAATTATCTCAATCTCAACCTGTCTTACCCGAGCGATGAAGTCCTTTCGGCCAGTCTCATTGTACTAAATGGGTGATGTGCATTAATAAAATTACAGGTCTCTGACACGGCATAAGGACGCATTCTTGTCGTAAAAGAAAAATGACTGGTGAAAGGAGCTTTTTTCGAAAGGAGATAATTGTTTCTACGTAGAGGAAATATTCCTCTCCTAAACACGTAATACGCATTTGTCGGTGTGCGTGTGTGCGTGCGTTCATCAAGATGAGAAGGTTATGCCCATAATAGACACGTAAAAGTATAACCATCTTGTTAATTTAGTGACAGTGTCAAGGCCGGGTAACAAGTGTTAAATTACATGGCAGGATATTGTGTTTAAATGAAGTAATTAGGTAGAGTGTATAGTATTTTCGAAATCCGGTTTAGGGCGTAATGAAATGGAACCACGTTGGTGGGATGCTTTATTTAAAGTCTGTCTCTCTCCGTTCCTTTTACGTCTCCCAATTTTAATGTGTTGCTTTCATGACTCATTGAAAATGATCGACTCGGCTGGGAGGTGGGGCTGCGCTCGTCGATATAGTCCAGCTCAAGTCCTTATTGTTTACGTAAGGTCCTGGAGCTAGTAAAAGTCTACTTTGCATATAGTAGCTCTGAAGTAAACAGAGAAAGTGAGCAGTTTGAACGGTTACTACTACTGGTTACTAGTAGCTCCGAAAGGGCTGTCATTTTTATTACATGCCCCCGAAGGTGTCAGTTCAAGTCTTTCGTTAAAGTCTTCGGAATCCTCTATACTGGCACTACGGGACTGCAGAGGTTGTGTGATTCGAATCACACAATTACAAGAGTGAAGTGTTTAATTTGTAATTGTGGAGGACGGGTTTTTGACTTGGTGGTATTAAGCATCCACGATGCTTATTTTTGTGCTCTATATGGCGAATGGATTTGAAGCCAAGACCTTTTCTTCTTGTTTGCTTTATCTTTAATTCTTCCATTTTCTTTCGCTACGCATTGCTGATAGATAAATGAATCATACGTACCTTTCACTTACGTTTAATGAGTTTTCAAGATACTCGAAAATGAAACGGTAAAATATTTATGAATTATTAAAGAAATGTTATTTTGATAAAACAGGCTTCCCGTACAAATAATGTAGGGCTATGTTTAGTTTTGAAGTGAAATCGCCTTTGAGCAATCCTGACACTTTTGACATGGAGAACAAGCCTTCAGTTCGCTTCATGAGATATTTGAGCACGTCAGAATTATTTTAAATTAGCGGACATGTGATTTCATACAACATGTGATTCAAACATGTGATGTTTTTATGTTGTACAATAGCTATATAGTTTTATACAGCAGCTGATTTTGTGTTATAGGTTATGTTGTAGAACAGCTGTTTTACGCGTAAATTATTATTTATTTATAATCGTAGATTATTTATTTAATAAATAGTTTTGATCGGGCAATAAATATATTATTCATTTAAATTTTGATAAATCTCAATAGAAATAATTCAATATAATAATAATAACAAGTTCTGTATTTTAAATCCAACTTTTAAAAAGGAAACATTTTTAGGCCCGTCTTATACTTTTTAAAGAACTGAATTGAATTAAATTTATTTAAAAAATGTGTATCTAAAAAAATTCAGTAATTATCTAATAAATATTTTATGTTACATACATTATTTTACCATACACTACAATAAATAGTCTTTATTAAATAAATTTCTCACAAACATATAGTTTCGTACAGCAGCTGATTTTATGTTAGAGGTTATCTAGAACAACAGTAAACATATGATTTCATACAACAGCTGATATTATGTTAGAGGTTATCTTGTACAACAGCAAACATATGAACGAATAGTGAGATTAAAAAATATTTCCTTACATATCCTTCGATAAGAAAATTATATACTGTTGTGAAAAAACTATAAATTGTAATAACTGTAGAAAAATGGCAAACCAGTAACTGACCCTACAATTAATTTTCCTCTGTACAAACTTTATGTTAAGGCACGTCAAAGCAGTATTAAATTAAAAAATAGTATTGGTGTTTTTCTGTAGGTCATCGTGTTACCCGGACACCGACAAATATTTATAGGCTTTTTGGTCAGTCACTTTCTCCACACACACACACACACACACACACACACATGAAAGGCAAAGTGTGACAACCCTAAAAGTTCAAGTCACGGCTAAGGGTTAACAAGTCCTACTTCTCATACGATCCGAGTTCATCTCTCATTCATCATATCTGATCAACAGATTGTTCCAATTGTTTGAATCACTATTTAGTCAAGCTTTCTAAAGATTTTAACGCTTGTCTAATTGTCTGATTATTGTAACACGTGTGTCCCTGACCGTCCGGGCGTCTTACTTTGTAATCTACATAGACCGTTGGCCGGATTTATCTGAACTTACAGTAAGCCTTTGTAAGTAATATCCGATTTCTAAATAAACTGTTTTGCTCAAATAATAATATTAGATCTATTGAATGAGAAATTTTAAGCAAATATATCTTGTAAGGAATAAGTTGAATTTTTATTTTTATAACCAGTTATATTATTTAGCTTGATAAATTTTCGAGCCAGTTTTCATGACCAGTTTTTTGAAAATTTTTTGTTTTAGTATTCGTGTAATTTTTTTTATTACTTTTACTAGACGCTACAGCCTAGTAACGAACTACAGTAGGTTTTGTTTTTCGGAATTGGTTTCATCTAAACCTTTATACTGGTTATCGTGTTTACACATCTGTTTTCAACTATGGCAACTTAAACTATATAAAGAATTTGCTATCCTAACGTTTACAATAAACACTCACAATAAATGCGTTTAATCAATCAAACGCGTCTCAGTGGCTAAGTTATCATCAGTATTTAAATTATACTTTACAATACATATGTGACTAAGTAGGTCTAAAGAAATTTAGTTATACTTTTCTTGCCAAGAGCAGCTAAATCGCTTTGCAGATGTATGACGTGGTCAGTGGAACTTAGCTTAGATGTTATAAACGTAGCGTGTGGGTTGTGCGTTTATGTCAGTTTTATCTTTAGGCAGTTCCCTTGACGCACAGGACTAGTGTTAATCTTAGTTACTTTTAAACGCTAGCAAATATGTATATTCTTTGTTAAAACATTGGCAAATAAATGAAATTAATACTGTACAAAATAATAAAAATACCCAAAAAGCTATTCTGTATACACAACACTTATCCGAATCTAGAATTATAAATGGAACTGAGCGAACACAATAACAAAATTTAATGAAATAAGGCAGCACTTTTATGTTAGCAATATTGAAATTTCTAGATTTTCTGTCAGGGCAAACCTATTTCTTATTAAAGTGGTATAATTTTTATTTTTTAAATTATTATTCAACTCCACGGTGGATAACTGCTGTCTTGCTCCACTGTTTGTTTTCCTGTAATATATTTTGTCATTGCCTTTTGTCCCATCTGTACTCCATTGGTTTTATTCAACGACCAAAATCAAAATTTGCAAAATGCATGGGATGTAAAATAAATTAGATAAAAATATTGGCATATAAATTTTGTTTATAAATTACATTTTGATTTAGAGACATCGTTGGTTGTGAAGTAAGTAACCTGCATACAAACGTTAGTAACAAGTATAGTACAGAAACAAAACAGAAAAAAATACAATGTGCCACTCGGTAGGACTTAAATGAAAACTTCAGTTGAAGTATGTAGCTAATGAAGATTTTGTTAGGATTGAACTAATGTAGGTAATAATAAGATAAGAATATAGTTAATAGAAAACCTTTGTTAGATGTTGAAATGTTTATTAAATACAAATTTGTCTAACAAATTTAAATGAAATTTTTGTTAAAAGTTTCAGACGTCCTTGTAAAGGTTTTCATTTTAAAAATTGTACTAACAATATAAAACTCGATATCTATTTATAATATATATATTCACTTAATTATAGTGAGACCTTGTTGAAAAATAAATTTTTATATTTCTTAACTGAAATAAAAATATTGAATAATATTTTAACTTGATATTGTACAATAAACAAGTAATATATTTTTTAAAAAATTTCAACTCATATCCTATCCATGTCAACAAAGAAAAATTTCATTTAAGTTACTTTTTATTAAATAAATAATAACAATTACTATAAATATGTATACACTTATGACAGGGTCACAATATTAAGTGGTAAAATAGAAAGCGAAAGTAATTATTTTAATTAATTAATGAACTAATATTTGACAAAACTGTATGAACATCAAGCGTCATCCACTACGAGTTTAAGAAAATGTATTTAAACTTGAGTGAATGAATAAAAAGTATTACAATAAAGTAACATAACCTATGCGTTAAAAAAGCTACAAAATAACCTGTAAAGAAAAATCAGCTGATGTATGAAATCGTAGATTATCACTTAAGTTAAAATAGATGTGTATATATAAATATATATATATATATATATATATATATATATATATATGTTCTTGATATTTAACGTTATCCATTGTTTTTCCGTTGCACTGACTTTATGAAGTTAATATATTACTATGTAAGTAATTTTATCCACCATTAAGTGCAATAATTTTACCTTGAGTGATGAGGCACCTTTCGGTCAATTGACCATTGTCGAAAGCCTCCTACTACTTTAAATGTTATTGAAATGTCGCAATTGTGGATGCACGATGGGCGACAATTGTTATATAACGAATCTTCACTTAATGCTTCTCTACAGGATAATTTTTACTCTTAGGAATTTAAATTAATAATCCATCTACTTGCTTTTATAATTACAGATTTATTTTATCCTGAGATCAATATTGCATTTACAGGTAGTTCATATAATTCTTTTACTAACTCTAATATTTGCAGATAGGCATCAAGACTCTTATTTTACTATTGATTTTTTTTACAATTCTAAATTTACTTTCTTTAGCTATCTAAGGGCGTGTATAAGTTACTGCACTTGTGGTTTGATAAATTTTATATTTCAATTAACTATGACTTTTGTTTATGGAATTTATAAAAGTTTAAAAGATTCTTAATGTTTGTTGCTTTAAAGAGTTGGCCTTAAGTTAAAATAAATGTATTGTTTATTACTTGCATGGTTCCTTGTTTTACTTCACTTGACACAAATTCACTTAGTAATACCTTCCTATCAATTTCACATTTCTTTTTTTTTCGAAATGCTTCTATTCCTTAACTGACTTTATTAATCACTCCCTTATTTTAATCTCACTTGTTACCCTTTAATCTCCCTCTTTATACTTCTCTTTCTATTTAATAATCTCCCTGGCTACCCTTTAATCTCCCTTTTTTAATCTCCCTTACTTTAAATTTCCACGTTACTTGTTTTAATTTGATATTTTTTTTTTTTACTAAAAACTCAACATTACTTCTCCTCGAGTTCTACCACTTGACCCTTTCGAGTACTGAAAATTGACTGTCTTTCCTGAACATCCTCTTGGATCGTATCCATTTGTGTATCATCCCCTCTTCAAATTTGATTGGCTCCCTTATGGCGCTCAAACTCTGGCTAGCCTATGAAATTTTGACACTTCCCGCACTTTCCTTTTTTGACTTCGTAGGAATTTGTTGAGCTTTCTCACAGGTGCATGTGTTTTTCTGTATTCTCAGGGATTCCTAGTCATAAATCTCCCTGGTCCGTCGATGTCTAGGTAAGGCTTCTCTCCCATGAACGAGGCACGTCCTGGTTTACTTACAATGAACCCCTTTCGAATTATTTTTATTTATGATTTGCAGGTGTGTGCAGTAACTTATTTCGGCCGATAGATGTGACAATAGACTAGCGCTAGCTAGAGATATTTCACAAGATCAAATAATTTTACCAACAGCCTTCCTAACTTAATGAATTTCGTTATTATATATATAATTAATAAATTAAAAATATTTCTAAAACAAGAATAGTTTTAATGAATATATTTATTCAAAGCTTTCCGCTGATAAAATAGTACCAGCATTTTCAGGAAGATAATTATCTAATAAAATATTTTTACAAAATTAAATCATATGTGCTACAAACATTATATATATATAATATTATATAATATATATACATTATGTTATATATATATATATATATATATATAACACATATATAAAATTACATAGAGCTTAGATGATTAATTTTATTTTATTAAATCTATAGTAAAAATATTTAGCCCCACTTAAATATGGTATAATGGTTCGAAACGAATGAAAGATATTCACCAGCTCTGGATTATATCTGATTATATGCCTCATAACATTCTTACATTTTTAAAAATTAACCGAGATAAAATAGTCACAATAGCTTCTACAACATCATAAACCTAGAACCGATAAGGTCACATTGTTAGAAAGAATTTGTAATGGACGATGAAGCAAATGAAGTCACCACACATCCGGGTGTTATGTCAGAATCTTGGGAGGCTCTTTACATAAGAATAAAGCATAGAAACTCTTATTGAACTCTTACCTTTAATATACAAAACATAAACCAACGACAGAGCCTGTAATAATCATAGCAAAATGTAAAGCTATAAATTACTTATTGTGTTAATATCAGAGAGTTGACTGGGCATGTGTAAGCGGATGTCAGACAATGAAAGGTCGGTTAAATAATTGTCTTTTAGGTTGGCAGGCCTGTGCATATTAATGGCGGTTGGCTCGTGCCTCGACAATGCAAATGTCATGGCGTCAATTCAATTATTGTATCTGTCTGGAAGTAAACAGGTGACTGGGTAACAATGGGCTGAATCTTTGGCGGTGACATTATCAGATGGGATGTGAGGAAATTTTAATGGTGGATGGTGATTGTGTGTGCCTGGTATGTTAAAAACCGTATGTTTACAATTACAGACATGTATTCTAGTGCCTCCGGTCTAAAGCGATCTTCCTGTAAATTTTCAAATTGTATTTATACATTTGGCAATTAAGAAGTTTTTGAGTAGTTTTTCCTAATAAACCTTGCTTTAAACTTGTATTGTGATAGAAATCCTTGTTTTCCTTACAGGTCTTTAACATAATTTTCTTAATAAATGCTATATTGTACATATCCCTTAATTTAATGTTTTATTTATATTTAGATAAATTTAAATTAAATTTTTTCCAGACGAAAAGCCAATCATGGTTATTATCGCCTAACCAAAGTGTTATTTAAAACTAAATTTAAATAAATGAAACTAAACATAGTAAATTAAATGGTTAAAACTAATTTTAATTATCTAAAACTAAACAAAATAAAATTTAAGTTATACAGATTTTAAATATCGTTGATACTCGTATATAGATCATATATATATATATATATATATATATATATATATATATATATATATATATATATAGTTAATATAGATTCAGGTGGCGTAAGAAAGCGATGACAGCCGTGACATCGTCCCATAAAACCACCTTTAAACTTCCTCGAAGTTTGTAACGTAAATACAAATCGGTCAACTTATCGCTGTCAAGCAGAATATGTACCTCTACAAGATTGACATAGTGGTGGATCCTCTTGTCGCATCAACCATCCATGCGTTAACAAAGAATGGCCGCTGCGAAGTCGAGTTACCACCACTTCCTCCCTACGATTCGAACGAACATGTCCTTCATGGTCTGACGGTATTTTTGATGTCCCTCAGCTTGCTTCCACCCGTTCGCTTTACCGAGAAGGCGAAGGTATGGCTGGTCATATGACCACCTGCAGCGTACAGGATCCCTCCAACAATAAAGTTACCTTGCGGAGACTAGCAAGGCTCTACTGGATGGTATGGATCCAGCTTCAATGTTAAAGCCGAGCGTTTGGCGAGAAGTCGAGGATGCGGCTGATCATCTGACCACCTGCAGCGTACAGGATCCCTCCAACAATAAAGTTACCTTGCGGAGACTAGCAAGGCTCTACTGGGTGGTTTGGATCCAGCTTCAATGTTAAAGCCGAGCGTTTGGCGAGAAGTCGAGGATGCGGCTGATCATCTGACCACCTGCAGCGTACCGGATCTCTCCAACAACAAAGTTACCTTGCGGAGACTAGCAAGGCTCTACTGGATGGTTTGGATCCAGCTTCAATGTTAAAGCCGAGCGTTTGGCGAGAAGTCGAGGGTACGGCTGATCATCTGACCACCTGCAGCGTACCGGATCTCTCCAACAATAAAGTTACCTTGCAGAGACTAGCAAGGCTCTATTGGATGGTATGGAGCCAGCTTCAATGTTAAAGCCGAGCGTTTGGCGAGAAGTCGAGGATGCGGCTGATCATCTGACCACCTGCAGCGTACCGGATCTCTCCAACAATAAAGTTACCTTGCAGAGACTAGCAAGGCTCTACTGGATGGTATGGAGCCAGCTTCAATGTTAAAGCCGAGCGTTTGGCGAGAAGCCGAGGATGCGGCTGATCATCTGACCACTTGCAGCGTACCGGATCCCTCCAACAATAAAGTTACCTTGCGGAGACTAGCAAGGCTCTACTGGATGGTATGGAGCCAGCTTCAATGTTAAAGCCGAGCGTTTGGCGAGAAGTCGAGAATGCAGCTGATCATCTGACCACCTGCAGCGTACCGGATCTCTCCAACAATAAAGTTACCTTGCGGAGACTAGCAAGGCTCTACTGGGTGGTATGGAGCCAGCTTCAATGTTAAAGCCTAGCGTTTGACGAGAAGTCGAGGGTACGGCTGATTATCTGACCACCTGCAGCATACAGGATCCCTCCAACAATAAAGTTACCTTGCGGAGACTAGCAAGGCTCTACTGGGTGGTATGGAGCCAGCTTCAATGTTAAAGCCGAGTGTTTGACGAGAAGTCGAGGGTACGGCTGATCATCTGACCACCTGCAGCATACAGGATCCCTCCAACAATAAAGTTACCTTGCGGAGACTAGCAAGGCTCTACTGGGTGGTTTGGATCCAGCTTCAATGTTAAAGCCGAGCGTTTGGCGAGAAGTCGAGGGTACGGCTGATCATCTGACCACCTGCAGCGTACCGGATCTCTCCAACAATAAAGTTACCTTGCAGAGACTAGCAAGGCTCTACTGGATGGTATGGAGCCAGCTTCAATGTTAAAGCCGAGCGTTTGGCGAGAAGTCGAGGATGCGGCTGATCATCTGACCATCTTCAGCGCTCTGTATTACTCTAATAGTAATTCCTTGCATGCATGCGGAAGGTTCTACTGGGAAGCACAGAGTTCAATGGTAAAGCTATCACAAACGAGCGTTGGCCGAGAAGTCGATGGTACGGCTGATCTTCCTGCCGTCTGCTCCACTATGGATCATTAAAACGACGATGCCTTGCAGAAACGAGCAAGGCTCTACTGGGAAGTACGATTCCAACGATAGTGCTGTCACTAAGTAAGTTATCTTATTAAATGTGAATGTGTTCGTGGGATCTTACAAAGCTAACAAACCTGCATTGCTAAACTTCTTATTTCTGCGTTCATCGGAAAGACTGAAGATTGAATGATTTTGCCAAAATAATGCAGTAAATTGTAGCTTCTTGTTAAAATATATTAATTAATAAGAAAGTAATTAAGACTAACAATAAAACGGTAATTAATTTTGTACCTATACTTATACTGAAAAGTACTTTATTACCCTACAATTCATTTTTTCATTATTCAGTAATTACTTTTGCAATTACTTTAACACGATTTCCCTTTTCTGTGGAGCTCTTTCATGTCTTATATTATGGCATCTTCAGTACAGTCGTTACAAAAGACGCTGTAAGTCCGTAAATTGTTGCAGAGACGTACGAATGAATCTAGGAAACAGAAAAGTTGTGATATAAAACCCTATTCTAATTAATCATTATTTAAAGAAGAAAAAAAATTTTTGCATTTGTTGTTGCTCCTTAGTTGTGTTTGTGTTTGAACACTTTATCACTACCTTCTTGATAACTGCTTTCCTCCTTTTTCTTTTATATAGGCGCCATTCTGCTGGCTTTCGAATGTGTCTTGAGTAAGTTGTATTGCTCTTCCCACTGATTGTTCCCCTATAAGAGAGCATCTCTCGTTTTATTTAGAACTATATCTTTCTCCAATCTGGTTACGTGGTTGTTCAGCTCCCGTCTTCCTTTCACCACCCATTCGTTAAAGTTTCCCACCTCGCGCCTCCGTGTTATGTCGGTGGTTTTGCTCTGTTCTAGAATTTTATTACCGATTCTTCGAAGGGTTTTCATTTCTTTTGATTTTCTTATTCAAGCGAGCTAGCTCAAAATCGTTCGTCTGTTTTAATAAAGCTTTCATTCTCTATCCATGAATGTTGTTTCTACAAACTCAGAAAGTAACCTTATCTGTTCAACTTTTCCATATCAGCTGGTTTTATTCTGTACAACTTAATTTGCACATTTTACACGTAGATTACCTTTCACAAGCATTGCTTTTAACTTTTACTTCCCTTAAAAAGAGTTCAAGTTTCTACACTTGATAAATCCGATTTTATAATATAAAAAGACTTGAATATATATATATATATATGTATATATATATATATATATATATATATATTAAAACAACATAGGTTATTCAAATACAAGAATATTTATTATTTGTTGGATATAAAATAATAAATATTCTTGTATTTGAATAACCTATGTTGTTTTAAATTATTAAACAAGAAAACGTATTATATATATATATATATATATATATATATATATATATATATATATATATATATATATATATATATATAAATGCAATACACATATACATTCTCCCCCATTCCATATTTAAAGATTTACAGTAAATAGAAAAAAATAGATTTTATGCTTTAATAACCACATACAAAACTTCTAAATATATTAACAATAAAATGACTACAAAAAATAAAAACAAACAATAATTAAAAACATAACCCTTCTATTAGATATCCAGCAACCTATCCTAACCTAACGTAGTCATTAGATAGGTTCTATTCATTAAAAAATATTTTCTAGAGCCTCTAATTAACCCTAATCCGTGTTATATATACAGGATGAGTAACAAAGTGCTTTTCAACTTCGAAAATACATATAAATTTATTTGTAGAATCGTTAGATGTGTTATTTTCTATCAAAACGCTTCCAGTTTGACTCATGTAGTATCCTACTACAATATACCATCACTGCTAGCACTAGAATTGCCATTCTTAAATTGGCCACCTTTAGTGGCGCGGTGTGGAGTTCCACAAGATAAAGTTTGCACTTAAAACCTACAGATTTACAACGGCGCAACAGTATATTGATTTAGTAAAATTGTTCGTGGAGAATTCTGTGCTGAAATGTTAGATCGGGTAAAGGAGGATGAAAGATTGCTGAAATCAATAATAAGCGATGAATCTACGTTTTATATCAGTGGCAAGGTAAACCTCCAAATCTGCAAAATCTGGAGAAGCGAACACCCAATAAGGTTTGACACCCTGAATGTGTTTTGTGGATCAGTAAATTTGGAGTGTTCGGGTCATTTTTCTTCATAGGGTGAAATATTCATGCTATCATCTATACATATTATATTAAAACTTTTTGGAGAAATATGAAAAAATGGGCCTTTATACTAGCAGCGACACGAGGCACAATCTCTTTTCCTTATAGAGGTGCAGGATTTTTGATGGGCCGCTTCCCAGGTCAGTGGATTGGGCGTGCAGGGCCAATGAATGGTTACTTCGTTCCCCTGACGACACCTAACGATCTTTTCTCTGGAGTTTCAATAAAGACAAAATGTAGGCCTGTTCCACTCCCAACAGATTATTTTACAAATCTTAGAAGCAGAATTTACGCCGTGGTTGCAGAAATTACGTCGGATTTGCTAGAGCAAGTTTGGCAAGAAGGGTGAGATGTCTGGTGGGTTAGCAAAGGCAGTCACCTAAATGAGAATGTTATCGTAATTTGTAAGTAATGTCACTAAATTATATACCACTTCATAGTAAAGAGATTTGGTAGTTTATTACAGGACTAAGTTACTCGAACTAGAAATGTTTTGATAAAAATAATACTTCTACCGATACTGTAACTCATTTGAATAAATTTATATGAATTTCCAATAATTTACAGTATATTTTAACTTACCGTGTCATAAAATGTCTCCTACTTGTTATACGATACTACTGCGCGTACATGCCAGTCCATCATTGAACTCACTTCCGCCTCCAGGTATTAATGACTGCCGCCGCAGGTTTATGCATGAGTCCTGTTACATAGCCGCGGCGTTGCTAATGCAACCCATTAACTGCACACATGGCGTCCCGGAAAACTTTGCGCTAATTTCAAATATTCCGTACAAATCGACAATTACACGGTCTTGCTACTAATCTGTGACTGATCACGGAAGCGGCTGGCGTTAGGTTACAGGTGCAGTGTGTGTGTGACAGCATTGTTGCCAAGACGCTAGTGAATGTTGTAAAGCAGTGATGACCAAAGTGCTATTAGCATAAGCTAGTCGTAAAGCACTTCCTTGCTAATTTTAAAGTAAGACGTTATAAATCAACATTATAGCTACATCTAAAACCTCCATCTCGTTCAAGTACAAAGACAACCGCTTTCGACACTTGATAACCTAATAAATGAGACCTAACATTTAGAAAAAATTCTGTTTTTAATATTATTTTTATTTGATCAATAAAAGAAGAAATGTACGGATAGTATTTCATCAATTCTTTACGATTGCAGAAGGGACATCCAAAAAGATTTATATTCCAATTTGCCTATCTTTAATTTTATCGATTTCAGTTTTAAACCGAATTTTTAGTTCAACCTGATTATGATGCTACATGACGATACGCAATTACGTTGGAAAATTAACGCTAAATTGGCACAGAGTAGTCAGTGTTCCACACAGATAACACTGCCTTTTCCATATCCTATGTTTATCTGTATTGATCAGTTATCCAGAGCGAAATCCCTTATAAATAGTGTTATCGATATTATGAGGGAACTTTAAGCTAATTTAAACACTTGTGGCAAAATGTTTTTAATTAAAAATCATTTACGCTTGGAATTAGATAAAAGTAAGTGATTTTTTTCTAATTTAAATTATTTCATATTGCACCGGTCTTCGAAGCAAACCTAAACATCCGCCATTCAAAGCTGTTTTTCATAACCATCTCGAGGTTCGTTACGATGCGCGTCAACGTTCGACAGCTCCCTTCGGAATAAGAAGGTTGCGCATTTTTAGTAACCTAAATTTAGAATTTCCGCTTATACTCGAATGGACATTGTGCTATATCTCTCCATGGACAATACGAATGCCAAATTTCTCACTGTCCAGATACCTAAAACACAACACTCCTGAAGTTAAATTTCGTCTAGAGATTGCTGGAGATTTATGGAACCATTATCATACTGTAACTATTTTTACAGATGGTTCGAAACTAGGCAATGAGGTAGGACATGCATTTTATATGGAAGGGCAAACCTACTTCACAAATTTCCCTCAGCATGTAGTGTTCTGCAGTAGCAGAACTTTATGTATATCACAACTTTTCTGTTTCCTAGATTCATTCGTACGTCTCTGCAACAATTTACGGACTTACAGCGTCTTTTGTAACGACTGTACTGAAGATGCCATAATATAAGACATGAAAGAGCTCCACAGAAAAGGGAAATCGTGTTAAAGTAATTGCAAAAGTAATTACTGAATAATGAAAAAAAGAATTGTAGGGTAATAAAGTACTTTTCAGTATAAGTATAGGTACAAAATTAATTACCGTTTTATTGTTAGTCTTAAATACTTTCTTATTAATTAATATATTTTAACAAGAAGCTACAATTTACTGCATTATTTTGCCAAAATCATTCAATCTTCAGTCTTTCCGATGAACGCAGAAATAAGAAGTTTAGCAATGCAGGTTTGTTAGCTTAGTAAGATCCCACGAACACATTCACATTTAATAAGATAACTTACTTAGTGACAGCACTATCGTTGGAATCGTGCTTCCCAGTAGAGCCTTGCTCATTTCTGCAAGGCATCGTCGTTTTAATGATCCATAGTGGAACAGACGGCAGGAAGATCAGCCGTACCATCGACTTCTCGGCCAACGCTCGTTTGTGATAGCTTTACCATTGAACTCTGTGCTTCCCAGTAGAACCTTCCGCATGCATGCAAGGAATTACTATTAGAGTAATCCAGAGCACTGAAGATGGTCAGATGATCAGCCGCATCCTCGACTTCTCGCCAAACGCTCGGCTTTAACATTGAAGCTGGATCCAAACCACCCAGTAGAGCCTTGCTAGTCTCCGCAAGGTAACTTTATTGTTGGAGGGATCCTGTACGCTGCAGGTGGTCAGATGATCAGCCGCATCCTCGACTTCTCGCCAAACGCTCGGCTTTAACATTGAAGCTGGATCCAAACCACCCAGTAGAGCCTTGCTAGTCTCTGCAAGGTAACTTTATTGTTGGAGGGATCCTGTACGCTGCAGGTGGTCAGATGATCAGCCGCATCCTCGGCTTCTCGCCAAACGCTCGGCTTTAACATTGAAGCTGGCTCCATACCATCCAGTAGAGCCTTGCTAGTCTCTGCAAGGTAACTTTATTGTTGGAGAGATCCGGTACGCTGCAGGTGGTCAGATGATCAGCCGCATCCTCGACTTCTCGTCAAACGCTCGGCTTTAACATTGAAGCTGGCTCCATACCATCCAGTAGAGCCTTGCTAGTCTCTGCAAGGTAACTTTATTGTTGGAGAGATCCGGTACGCTGCAGGTGGTCAGATGATCAGCCGTACCCTCGACTTCTCGCCAAACGCTCGGCTTTAACATTGAAGCTGGCTCCATACCACCCAGTAGAGCCTTGCTAGTCTCCCCAAGGTAACTTTATTGTTGGAGGGATCCTGTACGCTGCAGGTGGTCAGATGATCAGCGGCATCCTCGACTTCTCGTCAAACGCTCGGCTTTAACATTGAAGCTGGATCCATACCACCCAGTAGAGCCTTGCTAGTCTCCCCAAGGTAACTTTATTGTTGGAGGGATCCTGTACGCTGCAGGTGGTCAGATGATCAGCCGCATCCTCGACTTCTCGCCAAACGCTCGGCTTTAACATTGAAGCTGGATCCATACCACCCAGTAGAGCCTTGCTAGTCTCCCCAAGGTAACTTTATTGTTGGAGGGATCCTGTACGCTGCAGGTGGTCAGATGATCAGCCGCATCCTCGACTTCTCGCCAAACGCTCGGCTTTAACATTGAAGCTGGATCCAAACCACCCAGTAGAGCCTTGCTAGTCTCCGCAAGGTAACTTTATTGTTGGAGGGATCCTGTACGCTGCAGGTGGTCAGATGATCAGCCGCATCCTCGCCTTCTCGCCAAACGCTCGGCTTTAACATTGAAGCTGGATCCAAACCACCCAGTAGAGCCTTGCTAGTCTCCGCAAGGTAACTTTATTGTTGGAGGGATCCTGTACGCTGCAGGTGGTCAGATGATCAGCCGCATCCTCGACTTCTCGCCAAACGCTCGGCTTTAACATTGAAGCTGGATCCAAACCACCCAGTAGAGCCTTGCTAGTCTCCGCAAGGTAACTTTATTGTTGGAGGGATCCTGTACGCTGCAGGTGGTCAGATGATCAGCCGCATCCTCGGCTTCTCGCCAAACGCTCGGCTTTAACATTGAAGCTGGCTCCATACCATCCAGTAGAGCCTTGCTAGTCTCTGCAAGGTAACTTTATTGTTGGAGAGATCCGGTACGCTGCAGGTGGTCAGATGATCAGCCGCATCCTCGACTTCTCGTCAAACGCTCGGCTTTAACATTGAAGCTGGCTCCATACCATCCAGTAGAGCCTTGCTAGTCTCTGCAAGGTAACTTTATTGTTGGAGAGATCCGGTACGCTGCAGGTGGTCAGATGATCAGCCGTACCCTCGACTTCTCGCCAAACGCTCGGCTTTAACATTGAAGCTGGCTCCATACCACCCAGTAGAGCCTTGCTAGTCTCCCCAAGGTAACTTTATTGTTGGAGGGATCCTGTACGCTGCAGGTGGTCAGATGATCAGCCGCATCCTCGACTTCTCGTCAAACGCTCGGCTTTAACATTGAAGCTGGATCCATACCACCCAGTAGAGCCTTGCTAGTCTCCCCAAGGTAACTTTATTGTTGGAGGGATCCTGTACGCTGCAGGTGGTCAGATGATCAGCCGCATCCTCGACTTCTCGTCAAACGCTCGGCTTTAACATTGAAGCTGGATCCATACCACCCAGTAGAGCCTTGCTAGTCTCCCCAAGGTAACTTTATTGTTGGAGGGATCCTGTACGCTGCAGGTGGTCAGATGATCAGCCGCATCCTCGACTTCTCGCCAAACGCTCGGCTTTAACATTGAAGCTGGATCCATACCACCCAGTAGAGCCTTGCTAGTCTCCCCAAGGTAACTTTATTGTTGGAGGGATCCTGTACGCTGCAGGTGGTCAGATGATCAGCCGCATCCTCGACTTCTCGCCAAACGCTCGGCTTTAACATTGAAGCTGGATCCAAACCACCCAGTAGAGCCTTGCTAGTCTCCGCAAGGTAACTTTATTGTTGGAGGGATCCTGTACGCTGCAGGTGGTCAGATGATCAGCCGCATCCTCGCCTTCTCGCCAAACGCTCGGCTTTAACATTGAAGCTGGATCCAAACCACCCAGTAGAGCCTTGCTAGTCTCCGCAAGGTAACTTTATTGTTGGAGGGATCCTGTACGCTGCAGGTGGTCAGATGATCAGCCGCATCCTCGACTTCTCGCCAAACGCTCGGCTTTAACATTGAAGCTGGATCCAAACCACCCAGTAGAGCCTTGCTAGTCTCCGCAAGGTAACTTTATTGTTGGAGGGATCCTGTACGCTGCAGGTGGTCAGATGATCAGCCGCATCCTCGACTTCTCGCCAAACGCTCGGCTTTAACATTGAAGCTGGATCCATACCATCCAGTAGAGCCTTGCTAGTCTCCGCAAGGTAACTTTATTGTTGGAGGGATCCTGTACGCTGCAGGTGGTCAGATGATCAGCCGCATCCTCGACTTCTCGCCAAACGCTCGGCTTTAACATTGAAGCTGGATCCATACCATCCAGTAGAGCCTTGCTAGTCTCCCCAAGGTAACTTTATTGTTGGAGGGATCCTGTACGCTGCAGGTGGTCAGATGATCAGCCGCATCCTCGACTTCTCGCCAAACGCTCGGCTTTAACATTGAAGCTGTCTCCATACCACCCAGTAGAGCCTTGCTAGTCTCCCCAAGGTAACTTTATTGTTGGAGGGATCCTGTACGCTGCAGGTGGTCAGATGATCAGCTGCATCCTCGACTTCTCGTCAAACGCTCGGCTTTAACATTGAAGCTGTCTCCATACCACCCAGTAGAGCCTTGCTAGTCTCCCCAAGGTAACTTTATTGTTGGAGGGATCCTGTACGCTGCAGGTGGTCAGATGATCAGCCGCATCCTCGACTTCTCGCCAAACGCTCGGCTTTAACATTGAAGCTGTCTCCATACCACCCAGTAGAGCCTTGCTAGTCTCCCCAAGGTAACTTTATTGTTGGAGGGATCCTGTACGCTGCAGGTGGTCAGATGATCAGCTGCATCCTCGACTTCTCGTCAAACGCTCGGCTTTAACATTGAAGCTGTCTCCATACCACCCAGTAGAGCCTTGCTAGTCTCCCCAAGGTAACTTTATTGTTGGAGGGATCCTGTACGCTGCAGGTGGTCAGATGATCAGCCGCATCCTCGACTTCTCGCCAAACGCTCGGCTTTAACATTGAAGCTGTCTCCATACCACCCAGTAGAGCCTTGCTAGTCTCCCCAAGGTAACTTTATTGTTGGAGGGATCCTGTACGCTGCAGGTGGTCAGATGATCAGCCGTACCCTCGACTTCTCGTCAAACGCTCGGCTTTAACATTGAAGCTGGCTCCAAACCACCCAGTAGAGCCTTGCTAGTCTCCGCAAGGTAACTTTATTGTTGGAGGGATCCTGTACGCTGCAGGTGGTCAGATGATCAGCCGTACCCTCGACTTCTCGTCAAACGCTCGGCTTTAACATTGAAGCTGGATCCAAACCACCCAGTAGAGCCTTGCTAGTCTCCGCAAGGTAACTTTATTGTTGGAGGGATCCTGTACGCTGCAGGTGGACAGATGATCAGCCGTACCCTCGACTTCTCGTCAAACGCTCGGCTTTAACATTGAAGCTGGATCCAAACCACCCAGTAGAGCCTTGCTAGTCTCCGCAAGGTAACTTTATTGTTGGAGAGATCCGGTACGCTGCAGGTGGTCAGATGATCAGCCGTAGCCTCGACTTCTCGTCAAACGCTCGGCTTTAACATTGAAGCTAGCTCCATACCATCCAGTAGAGCCTTGCTAGTCTCTGCAAGGTAACTTTATTGTTGGAGAGATCCGGTACGCTGCAGGTGGTCAGATGATCAGCCGCATCCTCGACTTCTCGTCAAACGCTCGGCTTTAACATTGAAGCTGGCTCCATACCACCCAGTAGAGCCTTGCTAGTCTCCGCAAGGTAACTTTATTGTTGGAGGGATCCTGTACGCTGCAGGTGGTCATATGACCAGCCGCATCCTCGACTTCTCGCCAAACGCTCGGCTTTAACATTGAAGCTGTCTCCATACCACCCAGTAGAGCCTTGCTAGTCTCCCCAAGGTAACTTTATTGTTGGAGGGATCCTGTACGCTGCAGGTGGTCAGATGATCAGCGGCATCCTCGACTTCTCGTCAAACGCTCGGCTTTAACATTGAAGCTGGATCCATACCACCCAGTAGAGCCTTGCTAGTCTCCCCAAGGTAACTTTATTGTTGGAGGGATCCTGTACGCTGCAGGTGGTCAGATGATCAGCCGCATCCTCGACTTCTCGCCAAACGCTCGGCTTTAACATTGAAGCTGGATCCATACCACCCAGTAGAGCCTTGCTAGTCTCCCCAAGGTAACTTTATTGTTGGAGGGATCCTGTACGCTGCAGGTGGTCAGATGATCAGCCGCATCCTCGACTTCTCGCCAAACGCTCGGCTTTAACATTGAAGCTGGATCCAAACCACCCAGTAGAGCCTTGCTAGTCTCCGCAAGGTAACTTTATTGTTGGAGGGATCCTGTACGCTGCAGGTGGTCAGATGATCAGCCGCATCCTCGCCTTCTCGCCAAACGCTCGGCTTTAACATTGAAGCTGGATCCAAACCACCCAGTAGAGCCTTGCTAGTCTCCGCAAGGTAACTTTATTGTTGGAGGGATCCTGTACGCTGCAGGTGGTCAGATGATCAGCCGCATCCTCGACTTCTCGCCAAACGCTCGGCTTTAACATTGAAGCTGGATCCAAACCACCCAGTAGAGCCTTGCTAGTCTCCGCAAGGTAACTTTATTGTTGGAGGGATCCTGTACGCTGCAGGTGGTCAGATGATCAGCCGCATCCTCGGCTTCTCGCCAAACGCTCGGCTTTAACATTGAAGCTGGCTCCATACCATCCAGTAGAGCCTTGCTAGTCTCTGCAAGGTAACTTTATTGTTGGAGAGATCCGGTACGCTGCAGGTGGTCAGATGATCAGCCGCATCCTCGACTTCTCGTCAAACGCTCGGCTTTAACATTGAAGCTGGCTCCATACCATCCAGTAGAGCCTTGCTAGTCTCTGCAAGGTAACTTTATTGTTGGAGAGATCCGGTACGCTGCAGGTGGTCAGATGATCAGCCGTACCCTCGACTTCTCGCCAAACGCTCGGCTTTAACATTGAAGCTGGCTCCATACCACCCAGTAGAGCCTTGCTAGTCTCCCCAAGGTAACTTTATTGTTGGAGGGATCCTGTACGCTGCAGGTGGTCAGATGATCAGCCGCATCCTCGACTTCTCGTCAAACGCTCGGCTTTAACATTGAAGCTGGATCCATACCACCCAGTAGAGCCTTGCTAGTCTCCCCAAGGTAACTTTATTGTTGGAGGGATCCTGTACGCTGCAGGTGGTCAGATGATCAGCCGCATCCTCGACTTCTCGTCAAACGCTCGGCTTTAACATTGAAGCTGGATCCATACCACCCAGTAGAGCCTTGCTAGTCTCCCCAAGGTAACTTTATTGTTGGAGGGATCCTGTACGCTGCAGGTGGTCAGATGATCAGCCGCATCCTCGACTTCTCGCCAAACGCTCGGCTTTAACATTGAAGCTGGATCCATACCACCCAGTAGAGCCTTGCTAGTCTCCCCAAGGTAACTTTATTGTTGGAGGGATCCTGTACGCTGCAGGTGGTCAGATGATCAGCCGCATCCTCGACTTCTCGCCAAACGCTCGGCTTTAACATTGAAGCTGGATCCAAACCACCCAGTAGAGCCTTGCTAGTCTCCGCAAGGTAACTTTATTGTTGGAGGGATCCTGTACGCTGCAGGTGGTCAGATGATCAGCCGCATCCTCGCCTTCTCGCCAAACGCTCGGCTTTAACATTGAAGCTGGATCCAAACCACCCAGTAGAGCCTTGCTAGTCTCCGCAAGGTAACTTTATTGTTGGAGGGATCCTGTACGCTGCAGGTGGTCAGATGATCAGCCGCATCCTCGACTTCTCGCCAAACGCTCGGCTTTAACATTGAAGCTGGATCCAAACCACCCAGTAGAGCCTTGCTAGTCTCCGCAAGGTAACTTTATTGTTGGAGGGATCCTGTACGCTGCAGGTGGTCAGATGATCAGCCGCATCCTCGACTTCTCGCCAAACGCTCGGCTTTAACATTGAAGCTGGATCCATACCATCCAGTAGAGCCTTGCTAGTCTCCGCAAGGTAACTTTATTGTTGGAGGGATCCTGTACGCTGCAGGTGGTCAGATGATCAGCCGCATCCTCGACTTCTCGCCAAACGCTCGGCTTTAACATTGAAGCTGGATCCATACCATGCAGTAGAGCCTTGCTAGTCTCCCCAAGGTAACTTTATTGTTGGAGGGATCCTGTACGCTGCAGGTGGTCAGATGATCAGCCGCATCCTCGACTTCTCGCCAAACGCTCGGCTTTAACATTGAAGCTGTCTCCATACCACCCAGTAGAGCCTTGCTAGTCTCCCCAAGGTAACTTTATTGTTGGAGGGATCCTGTACGCTGCAGGTGGTCAGATGATCAGCTGCATCCTCGACTTCTCGTCAAACGCTCGGCTTTAACATTGAAGCTGTCTCCATACCACCCAGTAGAGCCTTGCTAGTCTCCCCAAGGTAACTTTATTGTTGGAGGGATCCTGTACGCTGCAGGTGGTCAGATGATCAGCCGCATCCTCGACTTCTCGCCAAACGCTCGGCTTTAACATTGAAGCTGTCTCCATACCACCCAGTAGAGCCTTGCTAGTCTCCCCAAGGTAACTTTATTGTTGGAGGGATCCTGTACGCTGCAGGTGGTCAGATGATCAGCTGCATCCTCGACTTCTCGTCAAACGCTCGGCTTTAACATTGAAGCTGTCTCCATACCACCCAGTAGAGCCTTGCTAGTCTCCCCAAGGTAACTTTATTGTTGGAGGGATCCTGTACGCTGCAGGTGGTCAGATGATCAGCCGCATCCTCGACTTCTCGCCAAACGCTCGGCTTTAACATTGAAGCTGTCTCCATACCACCCAGTAGAGCCTTGCTAGTCTCCCCAAGGTAACTTTATTGTTGGAGGGATCCTGTACGCTGCAGGTGGTCAGATGATCAGCCGTACCCTCGACTTCTCGTCAAACGCTCGGCTTTTACATTGAAGCTGGCTCCAAACCACCCAGTAGAGCCTTGCTAGTCTCTGCAAGGTAACTTTATTGTTGGAGAGATCCGGTACGCTGCAGGTGGTCAGATGATCAGCCGCATCCTCGACTTCTCGTCAAACGCTCGGCTTTAACATTGAAGCTGGCTCCATACCACCCAGTAGAGCCTTGCTAGTCTCCGCAAGGTAACTTTATTGTTGGAGGGATCCTGTACGCTGCAGGTGGTCATATGACCAGCCGCATCCTCGACTTCTCGCCAAACGCTCGGCTTTAACATTGAAGCTGTCTCCATACCACCCAGTAGAGCCTTGCTAGTCTCCCCAAGGTAACTTTATTGTTGGAGGGATCCTGTACGCTGCAGGTGGTCAGATGATCAGCTGCATCCTCGACTTCTCGTCAAACGCTCGGCTTTAACATTGAAGCTGTCTCCATACCACCCAGTAGAGCCTTGCTAGTCTCCCCAAGGTAACTTTATTGTTGGAGGGATCCTGTACGCTGCAGGTGGTCAGATGATCAGCCGCATCCTCGACTTCTCGCCAAACGCTCGGCTTTAACATTGAAGCTGTCTCCATACCACCCAGTAGAGCCTTGCTAGTCTCCCCAAGGTAACTTTATTGTTGGAGGGATCCTGTACGCTGCAGGTGGTCAGATGATCAGCCGTACCCTCGACTTCTCGTCAAACGCTCGGCTTTAACATTGAAGCTGGCTCCAAACCACCCAGTAGAGCCTTGCTAGTCTCCGCAAGGTAACTTTATTGTTGGAGGGATCCTGTACGCTGCAGGTGGTCAGATGATCAGCCGTACCCTCGACTTCTCGTCAAACGCTCGGCTTTAACATTGAAGCTGGATCCAAACCACCCAGTAGAGCCTTGCTAGTCTCCGCAAGGTAACTTTATTGTTGGAGGGATCCTGTACGCTGCAGGTGGTCAGATGATCAGCCGTACCCTCGACTTCTCGTCAAACGCTCGGCTTTAACATTGAAGCTGGATCCAAACCACCCAGTAGAGCCTTGCTAGTCTCCGCAAGGTAACTTTATTGTTGGAGAGATCCGGTACGCTGCAGGTGGTCAGATGATCAGCCGTACCCTCGACTTCTCGTCAAACGCTCGGCTTTAACATTGAAGCTAGCTCCATACCATCCAGTAGAGCCTTGCTAGTCTCTGCAAGGTAACTTTATTGTTGGAGAGATCCGGTACGCTGCAGGTGGTCAGATGATCAGCCGCATCCTCGACTTCTCGTCAAACGCTCGGCTTTAACATTGAAGCTGGCTCCATACCACCCAGTAGAGCCTTGCTAGTCTCCGCAAGGTAACTTTATTGTTGGAGAGATCCGGTACGCTGCAGGTGGTCAGATGATCAGCCGCATCCTCGACTTCTCGTCAAACGCTCCGCTTTAACATTGAAGCTGGCTCCATACCACCCAGTAGAGCCTTGCTAGTCTCCGCAAGGTAACTTTATTGTTGGAGGGATCCTGTACGCTGCAGGTGGTCATATGACCAGCCATACCTTCGCCTTCTCGGTAAAGCGAACGGGTGGAAGCTTCTATGAGGCTCATTCAGAAAAAGCAGCTGCTCGCCCAGGTTGTCTTCACCATTTGGGTGATAATAGACTACGTGTTAAAAGGTTGCACGAAAGTGGATAGCTTTTGAGAAATATTTTTCTAAAACATCTAAGTCAGTATTAGAGAGTTTCTCGTGAAGATCACTGAGTTCAGGGTACATTGTAGACAGATCTTTTTTTCTGACCCTTTTGTGTTTCTAAAAAAGTTTTAAATAGGCTACAATGAGGTTGAGTCAGAGAGAAAGACTATTTTTGTATCGGTGGAAGTTTCAAGTTGAGATCCTTTCAACGGCTTGAAAATGGCGATGTTATTTCTGCGTAAACCGACTGGTAACGACCTTTCCATGAGGTTGTATAGAATCTAGCTCGATCCGTTCGGCGTAAAGCTTTTAATAAGATATATTAATGTCGCCTCCTGGCAGTTTCTTCACATCTACAACTGCGTACGGCACCGCCGCTTTCACATGTCAGAATTATCGAGAAGACTGGAGCATTTAACTCCGTGTAAGACACAACCATATCAAAATCCACTGCAATATTTTCTCTCAAAGTTACATACAACTTTTAATGTAATTCTGAACTCTGTGATTAAATTGTATCATTTAATTTAATTCAGTGTCTCATCTGTGGCGATTATCTTTCTGTTGATCTAAATGTTTTGGAGTTGGCGTTAAAATTACAGTTTCTCAATAACCTGCAGTTAACATTTGAGTGACAGGTTGAAGTGTCGGCTTCAGCGGCCGGTCTGTAATAAAGTCAGGTCCAACTGACATTTATAACACTTTCGTAGTCTAGACGCCGCGCGGTTTTACAGTTAACGAATGTATAACATCACTGTTATTGTCTATAGCCTACTTAACGATTATGTTATAAATTACAACCGTTTTTAGTTTCTTATATAAAAGTAAAACATTTCCTAGCAAAACTGTCAATTTCCCTTCATACAGCTACTGTTTATGGCCTCATGTGTAGTTATTCCTTTTGTAATAAATTAAACTTAAAATATAAGTAGCTAGCTTCTGAGTTGAGGTGTTAATAAATAACTCTACATCAACTCACCATTGTAAACACTTTATTCTAATGCGCGTTTCAAAATACATATGTCATCGTCCTCAATTAGACCAATACATCATCACAGAGTTGCAGTTGTGATTATGTAGCGGTCTCACTAAAGATGATAGCATGAGATGAAACGCGTATGAGGATAAAGTCCTTACAAAAGTGATCGTATTTACAGTTTTTAATAATATGTATTACACTATTAATATGACACTACAACAAAAATACATGAAACAATAATTTTATCGAACTCATTTTAACGATAATTCGTCATCTTACTATAATTTTGTTATATACTTCATTGTTCTATATGAGTGTCCTATATTTTTCAGCACAGATTGTGATTTCTGATGTATACTTTTTGTAGTTTACTTGTCCCATTTACTAATAAATTTCTTTATCAAAATCCATACTACCGCAATAATTATTTATTACCGTTTTTGTTCTTTCTTTTTCCTTGGCTAACTAACACGCCAAGGTCAGTTCTTAGTAATTCAGAACATAAAATAATGGCCTATAAAGAAATATAATTTTATATGAAATATAATAATATATTATGTAATATAATAATATGATATGTGATCAAATAGAATAATATGTTATTTATTTAATTTGCGCAACGTTAATTCCAAACAAAAATAAAATGTAAACTAATTATTCTCATAAAATGTATTCTTTTTTCTAGATTTGTTAAATAAAGTTGATCTTTCGTTAAATGAAGACCCTAGTCTCCGTTGTTTCTCTCGAGAGAGAAAACATATTACTTGGTTTTGATTCACGTGTTGACATAATTAGTACTGTGCAGCTTGTTCAGTGGTACTTTGGTTTTTTACAAATTGCTGTCTATATTATCAAATTATTATTACTTATTTGTTTTTTTTATTCATCGTTTTATATATTGTTTTGGATTTCCACGTAATTCATTGTAAATTTTTCCCAGGTGTCAATAAACCCTGGGTATGCTTTACATGTGTTTGATTGCAAAATGTTGTTACTTTGTTAAGAAACAAGTTTGCGGATTCCACAACCACAAACAAATTATTTCCCTAAAACACCCAAAGTAATGTACTGAAACTGGTAAAGCTACGACACCAATAAACGGAATTAAAATTCCACCACTGCTAATTAATTCTCCACGGCCTTTTAGATTGTAATTCAAACGTCTTGTCCGAGTTTTCGATATGTCACGCGTGACTTATGCGCAGAGATAGCGGAATTCCAGTCCGGCCGATTTGAGCTATTAATTACAGTGACTGAGGTCTGTGTGTCTGAAGTTCTGTTTACAACGTGTGACCTTACATTCTTCATAGTGGTTCTACGAACATAGGCTAAGCTCCTTATGTCCTTCAATATATCAAGCCTTTTTGCTTGAATAACTTGTATTTTAGTTTGCAGTTTTATGACTTTAATGCTTTAGTAAGCATGAAGTTTTCAACTGAAAATTTATGGAAATTTACTATTAGGTTGTAACTTGCGATCTCTACACCGCATGAGTTGTGGCTGTATAACTCAATACAGGTTTCTTATAGAAGGCAGCAAACTGTCACTTTACAATGCTTAATGCTTGTTTTGTTGGTAGCAATGACAGTATAGTTTATTTTAAAGGCGAAAAGCATATACTTTATTGTTACCTTTACGGGAAGGGAAGAGACAGTTATACATGTTGTGTGCTAGGATGAGAACCCGAGTAAAAAAAGGCGATCAAAAACGTAAAGAGGACCATGGGGACGTTCGTATGTTATTTTCCTACATTTTTCTCTGATTGTTTTACTATTTTAAAGGTCTTAAAACGTGGTACAATATTCAGTTTCTACGGGCTGAATTTTGTGTTGAACAAAGTTTTTTATGGTCATCCATAAAAACGTTTTGGATGAATGGTGGCACGAAAATGCATACAGCGAAAGATGCGTACATGAGTAAACAATACCAATTGACGAGTGTAAGTTGTAAACTTGACAAGCAAAAAACGCGTACAAACCAGACTCCCGCTGTCAAACCAGGTCAGCTACCCCTAAACTACTTGCTAATAACTTTCAAGGTTTTAGATTTTCCAAGTCAAGATGGGGCAAAAGAGGGTTTACATGTTGTCAGTGGTTACTTTGCGTTTAACTGATAAGGTGATAAGTTAGATTTAAACGAAAGAGAATTATCAAAAGGTGCTGAAACTTCGACACCTATGCGCATGAGACTGGACTTACACTTAGAAGGAAAGAGAAGAAAAAGAAAGCATATTAAGTCGGACGAAAGAATGAAACAAAAACAAATAAATAAAAAACAGTAAATAATACCTAGAAACCACAAACTAATGTTCGTTTAAGATCTCTTTTCTTCATCAGAAAAAAAACATATGGATTATATCTCTACTAGACCCAAGAAATTAGACGTTAAGATCAAATAAATTAGTCAAATTGTAATAGCCTATAGATTAAAATTTAAAAAAATCTGTAAAATGAAAAAAAATTAAAATATAAAAGAAAAAACTACCGAGGCTACAAGGTGAATTTAGATACACCAAAGTGATAGCTCGACATATCTATAACATTTTGTCAGTCCAAAGCCTGGAAAAGTGTGATGGCAATCATTTGTAATAGATAAAGTTTTAAACGATCTCCAGTCCCGAGAAAATAAGCGACATCTATGTTTAGATCAGAGGTAATCTCATTTATGTAGCTCAATCGTTTTAAAAGATCCGTGTTCGCCTAATGTACGCAATTTTCGCCTATCAAAATGTTCTGACGTCATAACACCCTCGTCTTCTGTCAAAACTTGATCCTGTACCATCTTTCGCAATATTCCTGGTGTACGCATATTTCGTTGTAAGCATCTTTCGTGTATTCGGATGAATAATGTAAAAACATTGTCTAAGCTTAGAACTGCGATAAACTGATCGCTACGATATCGACGATTCGTGATCCGGTCATTTCCTAATCCCTCAAGTTAAAAGCTTCTTTTTCGTTGTCCATTCGTTTAAATTATTTAAATTTATTCACTCTCTCCATAACTTCCTGTTCCAATTTCATTGCTCCTAATGTTCTTCAATTGAATCAGATTTTTTTTTATCTTGTCTTTAAAAACGTTAATCCTCTTGTAGTTATTTCTATACACAAAAATTTCAAAGGAACACAGCTGATCATTATTTTAAACATTTCGTCAAGCCATTAGTGGCTTTCATTATAACCTTTAATTTCACCGATCATAACAATCTCCTGGATTTATCAAGCCTAAAAATAATAGTTTAAGTAAATAATTAATAGATTTCACCATTCGAAGATCGACAAAACGACCGCAGGTAAAACAGAAAGAGACTCATATTAAAATGGGTGCACTAAGGCTGAAATTTCAACCCTAGTTTTTTTACTCAGACCGAAATCCACCCAGCCTATCGTGAATCCCTACCGTCTCACATGCACATGGGCTTAGTATCCCTACCGTGAAAGTAAAGTTGAAGATAAGGTTTTCATGTACCAAGCTGTCCCGCGGATATTCGGAAGGGAGAGAAAGGAAACAGTACAAGTGTCCCGTGAAGAGCGGGATGAAATAACCTGGGCAAAAGTTTAGGTAGAATCGTGTTCCCTTGTCGGTGTCCAACGTTACAGTTTCATCCACCAGCTGGTCACCGGAGAAACTGCAATAAACCAACAGAGGTCCGGGATTGCGGAAGGCTTCAGAGCGACTGTAATGGCGCCGCGTGAATGCAAATCAAACAATCGACGTCAGAACATCGCAAGTAGTACCTGCCCGGGAATAATGTTTGCATTGTACATCCTTCTGTGGCATCGGGAACAATAGATTTGAAGTAGACAATGGGTGAAAGAGGCAGTGAAGTGTGACCAGAGGCGGTCATTCCGATTGGCTTGACGCTTTGTGCCGGCATCTGATCCTCTACGGATCGGCTGTCATTTGTAGTAAGTTTGCAATGATCATAAGGGTTTTGTTTGCCTTTCATTTAACCGACTTACATTGTGACGTCGATTATTAATCGGCCATAGGCGTTTTGTAATGAAGAATGGCGCACAGTTCAGTTATTCAGTCTCTGAGTGTGCATTGTAAAGTTTGCTCCGAGGGTTTCAGCTCTTCCCATTGTCCTACGATTTTGGCTGGTTTTACTTTTCCCGTAGATCTACCAGTGTAATGGGTTCAAAATTACTTGATTATCTATGACTTTTTGTCAATTTTGTTCTTCTTATGGTAGTTCTTATCTGTTGGCTATCATGTAGGCTGTTTGTACGTTATTTACAGCAGCGCGAAAGGAAATCTACAGTTTTACTGTAGAATAAATGTTATGTACTGGCTGCAGCCAGCAGTAGTCACCACAAATCACATGCTTAAACGTTTTAGTCATGATATCTTTCGTCCAGCTCATCTCCTTCCCAGTGGTATAGCTTGCAAACATACACCGTCTATTATCTTCATATGTCTCAATCACTTAGGTTGTCTCATCTCTACAGTATTTACCTCTCTGAATCTCTACTATCTTACAATATCTAGCGAGATCGTTTCTGACCTAACTGAGTCTTCGTCTATCCATAATTACCTCTCCAAACTTTTTTCACAAAGAACCTTTAATATTTGTAATAATAATGTGTCAGAAATCTTCAAAAATCTAAAACACTGTTCACCCCATTGGTGGAGACTTTATCCAATGAAGTTTTGTGGAAAAATTACCCCCTTCAGGGAAAAATAAGGTACTGCAGGGGTCTCCAACCTTTTTTACTCAAAGGAAAAATCGAAAACTTTTGGAGGAAAGGGCCGGCAATATTTCAGGTCAGAAAGTCTAGATCTCCCCCCCCCCCAATACACCCACGACGTTTTTTCTAATCAAGAGCCCAGTAGTGTTTTTTGAGATTTTCTTGCTTAGTTTTTTACTTGTTTACAGCTAGTTTTACACTTATAGAGAAAATAAGTGGCAAGTGAGAGACGAGTACTTTACTCATATTTATTGGTAAAAATGTTTCAAAGGAAATATATTACCAAATACAATTTTTTTCAGTATGCTAGCTTTCCGCGGACCGGAAAAAATCGAATTCTCTGGCCGGAAGTGGCCCGCGGGCCGTAGGTTGGAGTCGAGCTACTGAGTTATGGTATTTTATTATGTTAGATTACTATTTCGTTATGGTATTTCATAAATCATTTTGAGTTTCGTGCAACTGTCGTGTGTTTTGCCCGAATACACCCGAATTCAAATCGAATATATCCGATTGATAGAAAGACTATATCTGAAGTACCTGACGCTTCCAGTTTATTATTATATTTGCTCGTATTATTATTTTAGTTATTATTATTAGTTGTAACTCTTTTATTTAAGAGAATATTTTGTATAGTAAACTTTTTATAAAATATATGAATGTGTGCCTCTACTTCAAATCAAACATTTTCAGAGGAAATTAATACAAGAGTTTTTAGTAATTTCTTCTGAAGACGATCTCTTTACAATCGAAATGTACATTAGAAAATGAATAAAACGTTCCTGTGTTTTAAGAGGATTTTATTTATTTTTAATTAAAAAAAATGTACTACAATTCCTCAAAGATATGTAAGGGCGATTAATAAATATTTGTTTGGCGAGTTGCATAGCCAGACATTGCGAATAAATTGAAGGCACATACGATAGTCTTTTCTGTGTTGGAGAACAAAAATATTTACCTGTTCAGTTTTTTTAAGTGGTAGAAAAATATTTAGTTTCTTGTAATTTTGTTTATTGATATAGAGCTTTTTTATAGCTTTTATTGTTTTAGAAATAGCTGTTATACTCACAGTTATAACGTACGCAATTTTACGCCTAATAATTAATCGGTTTTTTTTTATTATTGTCATCTTCCCCTAGGCAATTCTGCTTTTGTCATTTTGTAAACGGAACTTTATTTTTCTGTACCCCCATTAAACATTCCGCTAATAGTGACTCTAACGCGCGACAAGACGGATAACGCGTAACCGCGACAGGGACGCGCAAGTGTAGAAGCAGGCTATCAGTTGGGAATCTCACGCGTCCACCGTCAAAGTCATTCAACTCCGGGCAGATCGCAATCTGAGCCTCCGTCAGATTATGGTCTTGATAAAAAAATCTTAACCTCGGCCGTTGTGGCGCATTGTGTCAAGCGAAAATGTCAATTAAAAACGAGATACCGACTGAACTAAACCCTCGGCATCAGTTTAATAGTATTTATAAACAAAACGGCGCGGTGAAAGGCTCTCCATTCCATACGGCCGCAGTTTATGTGGCTTTACTAATGATCCGTCCCAGGCGTCTGTCACCCGTGTTCCTTGCGCTTGTAACTTGTCAAGCGGGCGCGTCCTCCATCATCCTGACAGCTAATCGAACCTCGATCCTGCTGATAACGGATCGTACTGTTCCACTTTGCGTAATTAATTTCACTGAGTAATTATTACTTTCCACTCGTCTACCGGGCGACAGACACTGAGCCGCCATTTTACACGCTTAATGATGCGCCTTTTCAAAATACCGACTTGGCTAATAAATTACTGTTTTCTATGAAATTATTTTTGAATTTGAAAGAGCATCAGCGCGTTTACGTTTTATATGCGCGCGCACACACACACACACACACACGCGCGCGCGCGCACGCACACGCATACTCTCTCTCTCTCTCTCTCTCTCTCTCTCTCTCTATATATATATATATATATATATATATATATATATATATATATATATATATAAGGCCTTTATAGTAAATAACGACTTCTACCAATGCTCCAGAGAGGTTATCCTTGACCACAGAGACCATAAGAAGGGATAAACCCTCAGTAACAAGCACTAATCAAGACTAGACCTACAAAAAGCTCATGTCACGTCAGTTTACCCGCTGGTACACCTCTCGTCTGTAGTCAGTTTCAGTGCAGGTATCCACGCCCCCCTGAAAACTTTCTACTTCCTCTTTATATCATAACAGCTTCTCTAACTAGGTTTCGCATATTTTTATCTAACATAACATTTATTAGTTTCACCTTTTTGATTGTTGTTGGTAATTTTGTCTACAACCGTTGCCATGTGAGTTGTTAATAATGTAGTGTAGTAGTTTTTTCTTTACAATATGAAGTGTACTCAAAATTCTATTGTGAGATCTTTGTATTAATATTTTTTGTTATGTATTTTGCGTTACGACCAGCGTTACATAAGACTTGCTTTCGCCACCTTCCACGTTCATTAGTTACCCACTTGCCTGCTGCCTCTAATAAAACCGCGCCATTAGATCTGTAAATGGTCACCCATCGTAAGAAGTTGTTACAGCGGCCAAACAAAAACACTCCGCGAAGGCGCTCGCGGAAACCATTTTGCGCTACAGATTTAATAGATCAACTGTTGCATTTCTGGAGCACTTTTTGTACAGTTTCGTGTTGCAACATTTCCGAATTTGTATTCTCCAAGGTTTAAATTAAAATTTAATGGGCCTTGTTTGGTTGACGCTTGTAACACTTTATTATGTAGTATATTGCAGAGTGTTTCCGCCTGCAACTTGTTTGAATATTCCTTCCCGCAGGACACGCTGTTGTGTAAAACTATAACATATTCGCGTGTAAAGCGATTGTGTCAGACTTCCAAGTCACCGAGTCTGTTGTTTGCAGGATTTCTATTTCCTTCAAGCTATTTTTGTTCCCCCTTTAATAGGGGGTTTTCCATACTTGTGTGCCTTTGCTTTCTGCTGACGGATTTATACTTATTTTTCAGCTTACCTGTCCTCCCTACTCGCGAGCTCGTACCCCACCCACACACACACAATACTAGATTTGACCTTTTACCCTTTTATAACACGCGTTTCTTTTAGCGGCTCTTGCAACAGCTGATATTGACGTATAACAATATAACAGATGGTCAATTCCGCGAAACCTATACTACAAGTACTTTAAAGCGATAAAACACAAACTTACATTGCAGTAGATGTTCATACTACGAACCTTAACTACCGGAGCGAAGCCTCAGGGCACCACCTGTAACAAACCACATGAGAGTTTAAAGCACTGTACAAGACCTCTTGAAGGGCGTCACAAGACCTGTAGGGCTGGGTATGAGTGTTTAGGGCATATACGAAATGGTAGGGCACCCATACGAGTCTTTAGAGCACCATATGAGCCGGAAGGGTACAATGCCGGAAGGATACAATACGAATTTGAGAGGCTCCAAGAGGATCAGCAGGGCATCACAAGACCTGTAGGGCAGGATATGAGTGTTTAGGGCATATACAAAATGGTAGGGCACCCATACGAGTCTTTAGAGCACCATATGAGCCGGAAGGGTACAATGCTGGAAGGATACAATACGAATTTGAGAGGCTCCAAGAGGATCAGCAGGGCATCACAAGATCTGGAGGGCAGTGCGTGAGTGTTCAGGGCACCATACGAGCCGGAAGGGCACAATACGAGTGTGAGGGGCAACGCAGGCAGCTGTATGACGCCACAAGGGCCTAC
Source organism: Prosapia bicincta (assembly GCA_036971475.1). NCBI lineage: Eukaryota > Metazoa > Arthropoda > Insecta > Hemiptera > Cercopidae > Prosapia > Prosapia bicincta. The sequence continues at coordinate 22,261,335 of JBAIZL010000006.1, read as the reverse complement.
ATGAGGCGCCACTCAAAAGCAAACACACATAACCTTGTATAAACCTGAGGACAGAGTAAGCATCCACTAAGCGAACTCTATTCAGTGAACGAAATTGTGTAAGACATGTTTACCAACATTACTACGAAAAATTGGATGAATTTCCCAAATGCATCCCGCTAAATAATACCATTTACTTTGTGATCACACCTCGCACTGGAGATTTTTAATTTAGATTGAGTATTTGTTCTGAACATAAAATTAAATGTGTATTTTAGTCTCGACTTCCCTTATATAATTAGGCAGCATTGTTTTTGAGTTTGTCAACATTTTATTAAAGGTTTTTTCGATAAGGAAGTAGATAGTTAGAGAAGCTCCGGTTAGACATACGTCAGGGCTGCGGGTTCGTTAAGACGTCTACATAGAGACAATATGTGGCCGCTATTGCCAATAAGTCTGTCCGTCCGGCCAGCCTTTGTCACAAGTCATTCAAGTTTGGTTACCTCTGAAGGCCTGTTGTCTGCAACAATAGGCCCGATGAAGTCATCTATTGCAAGACGCTGCCAACACGGCAACGCGATAGGGGTTAATTTAGTAGTGACTAGTTTTGTGAATTTTAAAATCCGCCAATGTCACGGAATCTTACGCTCCGATCCCAAACTGGAGACGGGAGATTTATAGGCCACTCTGTGCGCATTCGTCAAGCTTCCCACTATGGTGATGAGTTCTCCCGAGGTAGATAAGTTATTGGGAAGCCGGCTGAAATAAACAGATGTATATTACTAGTCGAGCACACACGATAATAAATTATAAAATAGTTGTAAACTCGATTTTCTACTAATTTTAATCCTTTATTCAGTCGAAAAATTATTTTTTCCAAGATGAAGTTGTTTTAAATAATGCATGGCAAGGAGTGTACGTAGATTTTACAAGATCATTGAACCTCTAAATTTCGTGGACGTTTTGTGTGTCTAAAGAATTTGTCATTGTCTTCATTTCTTGCACTTTGTACCTAATGTTCAATATTTTGTATCTTGGTATTTGATATAGTATAAGATTCCTGTTTATTGTAGTATATTTTATTTCCTATTCTATTTTTCGAGGTCATTTTATTATTTTTTTTACTATATGCCTTATATTGTGTCTTACGTTTGTAGACAAGAATTGTTTTGTTCAAGCCTTGATACATTCGTATTACTTCTTCAAGTACTGTTGAGAAAATGTAATAAGGACAAAACAGGACCTGAATAATTAGGCCGTTTATTCCTTCTCTATACGGTGTCCACCCTAGCAGAGACTTAGTCAAACAACAAACCTTAAACCATTTTTTTTATTTACACGTTCAACCATTAGACCTATACATACTTTGCAGCTTTTATTCGTGTTCATGAAAGCCTATTTATTTCTATCTCGTGCGCGTGGTAGTTTTTATTCACTTCTTACGTAGTGCGTGCATAGTTTGTCGCGGTCTTAATTCGGCCATAAGGTATTCCAGGAATGTAATCTATCCAGCAATACATTTTAAGCACCCATGTTAACCTAAGTTTGACTTTTTGTCACAGATAAGTTGACCTGAAGGCTGAAAAGCGCACAGAAATTTTTTAGCTCTACCGGGGATCGAACACAGTACCTTTATTTTAGAATTTAACTGCTCTACTAAATAGTCCATTCGAGTCAAGATAATTTTTAATCTTGTATATAGTTTACTTGCATTAGTTAGTTATTTAGTGTAGTTTTAATTTTTTGCATTGAAAAAATTTTAGAAATTTTGTAATTAACTGGTTGTCCAGAAATCCCACGGTTTTTATTACCTCAAGCTATTTACTTTAAATACAGGTTGTATATGTTTAATTGTTTAACGTACTTTGCTTGTTAAAACTACGTAAGCCGCGAGGTTTGGAGATTTTAATTCCAAAGCGATGGTTTGTACAGTCGCATCGAAGGCGATAGTTTGAAGCGTCGGACGTAAAGAAATGTAGGTTCATTAACAGGGATGCCTCGTCGGCCGCTAAACGAGATCCGACCTCTGTAATTAGGTGAGATTCGACCCAGGTGGTTTCGACGCCACATTAATTACCTCCATATGAACTCTTAACGTCTTTTTTTCTCAAAAATGGTGAAAGAATGCCATTGTGAAATTGAAAATGATGTGATTTTTTAAAGCTCAATTTATACAGAAACCAGTATTGTGTGTTTAAGTAAAACACTTTTGAAGACCTGCTAGGGATTTCTTTACAAGGTTTAAAGTGACACTCGACACAGAAGGCATGGCGTTTAGTGAAATGAAAAAGGTGGTCTTTAGCACCTGTTCTAATAAACTTTGGTGGTGTTTTACAAGCAAAAGAAGGGTTTAAGTCATAGAGAATCTAATTAGTTAGAAATTAAATACTCCCAAGTAGCAACCTTAAGTCCAAACCTTAAGGGGAGAATAAAAACAAGAATACGTTCTTCGGGAAAAGGTTAGTAACATTTAAACCTCGCTGTTTTCACTTAATTGCCTGCTACATGAGAAACGCAATCCTATCCACTCGATCCATGATCCCCTCCTGCCACTATTACTATAGGTTCAGCATATCCCACCCTTAATGTAAAAAAAAAGAACAACATAAATTGTTTTCACTTATCGATTAGGGTATAAAAACGTTAATACCTAATATGTAACTCAATTTAATAAATTTATATGAGCTCTCAAAGTGTTAAATACCTTTTTGACTTGTTATGTAACCCTAAACACGAGACGAGCAAGTCTCTGTACTGTGTCGTAAGAACATGGGCAGGGATTAGGAGTTCAAAATTGTAACTTTAACTTGTGTTTTGTAAATGAAAAGATAAACTTATTAATGCATTTAAGTTTAAATACGAAGTAGACTATGTAACGTGTCTTCTCCCCGGATGGGGGAGGTCTACATTAGGTTAGTTTTGCTCTATCCTCAGTATCAGGCATTGCGTCTTCTTCCTCATCATTTTTCTTACAAGAATGGCTAGCGTGTATACACTCTCTATGACTCTCTTAGAGAGTAGGTCTTCTTCAGGCATCCAACCCTACTTACTTGGTACCATAACAGAAACAAACTGCTTTCCCTACTTCTTATGCAATGTGTCCTTATCACTAGTTTTATCCAAATTCTTTTATACATCCTTGCATTTCTTCCTCATCATTTTTCTTACAAGAATGGCTAGCGTGTATACACGTCTCTATGACTCTCTTAGAGAGTAGGTCTTCTTCAGGCATCCAACCCTACTTACTTGGTACCATAACAGAAACAAACTGCTTTCCCTACTTCTTATGCAATGTGTCCTTATCACTAGTTTTATCCAAATTCTTTTATACGTCCTTGCATTTCTTCCTCATCATTTTTCTTACAAGAATGGCTAGCGTGTATACACGTCTCTATAACTCTCTTAGAGAGTAGGTCTTCTTCAGGCATCCAACCCTACTTACTTGGTACCATAACAGAAACAAACTGCTTTCCCTACTTCTTATGCAATGTGTCCTTTTCACTAGTTTTACCCAAATTCTTTTATACATCCTTGCATTTCTTCATATATGGGAGTGTAATCAGTATACACCGCGCTATGACACCTATAAAGAGTAAGTTATGTCTAGTACGAGAGCGTTGTTGCTCACTTAACGCCATGATCCCAGGAAGTTAAATGTCCTTCCCCTTAATCCTACTTATGTTCGGATCCTTCGTCGGCGACAATATTCGTACTGGTTGATCGCGATAAGTCAGCAAATTTTAAGTAAACAACTATTATTGTATTCTAAAGTAATAATAAAGAAATCCTTTAGTTAGGAACCCTATTTTATTAAAAAGCACCAAACAAGTGACTGGCGAAGTACTTTAAGTCTTAATTTTCTGGGGTGTTGAACCTGGTGATTGCGAGAAGCTAAGAAATATTTCCGGGTGCATTTCAACCTGGAATTAGAATATAATAAGTGGTTGAACATACGGAGAGTTTAAAAAAAAACCTTTTTATTCAGAGAGTTTAATGAAACTACTGAAGAGGTAGACAATCCTTGCCAACTGTGCAAAACGAAAACATATGCTGCTATTTACAGCAAAATCCAAATTGTTTTATAAAACCCCATCAGGAAATAAGAAGTAAGGTGGGAGGGTAATGTCTAGTCCTTGGCGCGAGACGGGGACAAATGGAGAGATCTAGTAAACCTTCGGGCCTCACAAGTAAATGGAGTTTGTGATCACTAATCACCTGCCGGCATTAATCAATACCAACGGGCGACATATTTCATAGTTGTTTAAATAAGATAATTTACTCCATGGGAGGTAATTATAAAACATTATGCAAGCCGGAATGCCTACAGTTAGCCACTCGCGTGCAGATGTATTATTACGGGGTAATTAACGGAGAAGTAAAGACAAATATATTAAACATACATTCCCCTAATGCAGGGCATTCAATCAATACTGAAGGCGGCAAATGGAGAGTGATAGCTTTGCAATTACTTTGACTTAATTGTACAAGTTTTAATTACAATCATTTTAGAAATGGATTTGCGCTGTGCGCGAAGATTTCTCCCAGCCTCAAGTATTGCACTAGAATTTTATTATCGTACCTACTCAGTTTTGTAGCTCCTTTTCTTATCGCGTAGAGTATATAACATATGGGTATAAAAGTGTGACGTCATCGGGCAGGAATTCTAACGAGAATGCGTAACAACACTCTACATCTATATAGCCTTTATATGAACACTATAAACTTGCCCTCACAAACAAAGGTCCCTAGAATTTATGATACCGAAACAGGGCGGCAGTTCATCGCAAACATCCGTTATCCTTCAGATAATGTTTAGAGGTTATGTTTAAATAGTTTATCACAAGTATTTGGCTAACTTTTATTCTACAAACGGCTACAACGGCGAAAATCTGGTAACCCTGAATATCCTGACAACCTAAATGAATACAGTTCTCCTGAAATTATTAATTTTCAGGAAGGAAGGCCATTTCTTCTTACGCCTGAAAATCTTCCGGTCTTCGCCTAACAAGTCCAGACGATCCGTACAAACCGCACGAGTACATTTATACCGACCTCACAACAACTATTTGTAACTGAAGCTTATTACAAAGTCGGTAATCACACTTAAAGGCGGCCGATTAACATGAGACAAACACGCAATTGTTAGTTTAATAATAATCAAGAAACCCGTATCAACCTTTTTCCCATATTATGCATATTTATTAGATTAAGTTTTTAAGTGGAGTAATCGGCGATGCGTTACTAATGGGATGTTCTCACCGGCTGTTCCAGCCTATTCATCGGCCGAAAAACTCCTAATCCCCCAGCTACCTGGCTTGTCTCAACATAGGCCTACCGTGAGATGTGATATAGATCACGTAAATTACACAATCCTGACCTTTCCTGTTTCTACGTCTACTACGACCTACAATCATCCTGTTTACTAACACGTGCCTACTATACTGTTTCGTATTTAATATAGATTTTTAAAGAAGTAAGACCAATTAAATTTTAAAACGTATAATTAAAATTAATAAAAATCTGGTTTTGATTTACATTTTAAACAATGTAGACTATTCATTTAACATAATAAAATAAAATTCAATACTGCTCTAAATATTTTTCACCCTATAATTTGTCTAAACAGCCATGCGCCCTAAAGGATTAGAGCGACCCTCGCTCCCCCACGCGCAGGCACACTCACAAGCGCGACCCGACCTACCTGCCGCTAATGGTTGTTCTATGAATCACCAACTAGTCCTTGTACTACAAAATCAATTTTTTTTAACTGTTAACTTTACTTAATTTGTACTCTAATAACTGAATTCTAAATACTAATCATTGCAAAATGAGTCCAAACACGGTACAATTGTGACAACTCTAAGGGGTTTTATGGTCAGTAGGTTACAAAATTATAAATTTGACTACTTAAAAATGGTTATAGACGTTTTATTTGAATTCGCACGATCAGAGTAATATACATAATTACAGTAATTCTAGTAGAGATTTAAAATTTATGAAAAAATAATTTTGAAAAACGCTTTTTCTTTCGTGGCGTGGTGATCAATATGCGCCTTTTGTTTGCCGAGGTAAAGTTTTCTCCATCTTGAGTAGGTTGCTCTGCCTCTACAGCTTCGGTGTACCCTTCACTGGTTTGTTTTGTCTCGTTTGACGCGATTTCCTCCTTTAATTGAATGTTTATTCGCTAAACAGTTCCATATGGAACATTGCAGGCATCCGACACTCTTTCCAAAACCTTTTTCACATCCTTCAAAGGACCCACATTATTTTTTTCTAAATAAAAGTACTGGATCACAGAAGCTACTATTCTTGCTTGAGAATGTAGAATTTGTTGTGATTTTCCGGAAGACATTTCTATAAAATAATAACACACACATAAGGAACACTACACTTATAACAACAACAACAAAAACAGTCAATATGGAAACAGATACGCACTACTTCTCCGTACTGTTCCGACCACCACGGAGTTTCACTCATCACTAACTTGTTTTCACATCCCTTAAGTGTGAGTCACTTTACAGATTTCGCTTCCGTTACGTGTGAGTCACTTTACACTTATGACTAATGCCGGGGTAACTGCCGGAATTTAGCACTTAGCGTTTTACAACTATTTACGAATAAAATAAAACTAGTTTGTAGTGTAATCATTTGTTTATGTTTTAGGTTAAGTAACTTTGTAATTTGTTCATAGTTTTTTCCTTATCTAGTAAATTCATATTAATAACTTTTTTGCTTGATTTATTTGATAAAAGTTAGGACTACAGCTAATTTGCAAACAATGTGAGTCAGCTCTAGTATAATTGTAAACTGTTTCCATGTTATTGATCTGATTGCTATTTCATTAAAGACGTCTGATTAATACAATATAAAATGCGTGATAAAAGTCTCGTTTTATTTGTTTTCTAATTTTTACACCCACTAAAACCGCTCAGAGTTGTCACAATTGCACCTTGTTTGGATTTATTTTGCGAGGAATAATATTTAGAATTCAATTATTAGAGTACAAATTAAGTAAAGTTAACAGTTAAAAAAATTGATTTTGTAGTACAAGGACTAGTTGATGATTCATAGAAGAAAATTAGCGGCAGGTAGGCCGCGCCGCGCGTGTGAGTGTGCCTGCGCGTAGGGGAGCGAGGGTCTAATCCTTCAGGTCGCACGGCTGTTTGGACAAATTATAGTTATTATTTTCTGTATACTGTCTTGGAACAATTAAATTGTTATAGAATAGTTTAACAGAAGGTTTAAAACTTTTTCGTAGAAATCATAGATTTTATACAACTGTTTCCATTAGTCGTTTGGATATGTTACTATCTGTAATGCATATCAGCAATGAGTGGAAATGCAGAAGTGAGAAAAAGTGTTAAAGTTTTGTAGCTTTTTACAAAACATATGCTTTTTACATATGTATGTGTGTGTGTGTGTGTGTGCGCGCGCGCGCGTGTGTGTGTGTGTGTGTGTGTGTGTGTGTGTTTGTGTGTAAATAGTAAATAATAAATGTTACTTTTTTGCAGGTTTTCAAGTACGAGCATAAACTTTCGAACTGACTTTAAAGAAGTAATACCGATGTGAAGATATTTTTGGTAAGTTTCTGGTAGTTTATAAAATGTAAAAACATTTCATTATGTTCATTGGGTACATGTCTTTGTCAACCCCTGGCCATTGTGAGGAGATGGTGGAATGCTACCCTATCCTTTGAAACTCCTGCGCCAGGTCTAGCGTTACCGTGCTAATTATTTAATCATTTAATCTGGCAGACATAACAATCGCATGTGTAGTATCTGCTACAAAATTTAGTTTGTCTTACTACCTAACCTTATTTGTTTTTTTTTGTTAATTCTTTTTAAATTTTGTTAAATTTTACATTTATGTTTTTTACTACTTTTTTACAGATTATTATGAAGTCTTGTAATGTTTATTTGTCCCTTATTTATTTTTCTAATTATTAGCCTGTATTATTTATATTATTTCCTTCACAGAGTTTTGTGACTTTATTTTAGTTTATGTTTATCTTCAAGTTAATATTCACTCTCAAGTTTAGAAGGCATTTATACACGTAAATTCCTGCTTGAATGACTTCAACAGGTGGATGACTGTTAACGTCAGCTCCTGGCTTACAAGCTCCTGTATGGAAATGTTCAAATTTATCGACACGCAACTAGTTCTATCCCACGCGAAGGTTTCTACTTGTAAACACGATACCGTATTGTCTTCCTTACACAATTTTCAAATCCAGCGTGCCTCTATGTTCCTCAATAACAAGGAGCGAGATTTCTAAATCTTCACTCTAATGTTCCAGTTGGCAAGAGTCGCGGAAGTGATCGTTCATTAGACGTGGGCCGATAGACTTGTTTAGTATGCACGGAACGCCCCGAGTGATGGATTGTATTTAGGTAATGACGACCGTTTCGGAAGGCATTTAGTTAGCAAGCCATCAAACGTCCATCAGCGCTGATGTATAGGCTCGTGTTGATATTTGAGAACAGCTAGGCTGTTTTGAAACACTACCTGTTGTACGGGTGATGGATGTCGCAGGGACCTGTCGATGAATGAAAGGATAATTTCTACATTTCTTAATATCAAAACCTGGTTATTTATGTTGGTAGTATGAGCTCCAAATTAAGGGTCCTGCTTAGGTCGTACTTTATAAACGTAGGTTAAGTGTTTAAAATTTATTGTTTTAACCCTTATTATGTGGAATATGTTCCTGGACGGGCCTATAGCATACTGTATTACAGTAGAACCTCTATAATTCATCCCTCTTTAATTCGTCACAGTAATAAGAAAACGTCGTCTGCACTGTCACGTAGTATAGACGCTATCACAAAAGAATTCTCTAGTACAAAAGAAAATAAAAACCTTTTAAAAAAAAAAACTTAAATAAATGTAATGTAGGCATGCCGTATTTTTTCTTGCTAGTGTTGCTGTTCATACAAGGTATTGTAACATGTGCTTTTGATAATTTTTTTCCACTTTTCCGCTAGGATTTATATTCTTCTTTTTATTTTGATTAGGTTATCTTAATTACCGGCCAATACTAGCATTGCCCCACTCCCCGCTTAAAGGAATGGCAGGTAATTATGTTACTCAAAATTAAAATGGTTACTTTTGTCTTTTATGAAAATAGAGTAACGTACAGTATTTGTATTAAGGAACTATAGCCTACTGCAGGCTTCTAGTGGTTTTATAGCGTTGTTGAGTTTTTCGCCCGACATAAGTAATTTAAGTACGACATTAATTACATTACATATCAATCTATTTATGTTTTATGTTTGCTCATAATTACATGTTAATTTCACCACTTCCGGAGTTTCTTCTTTTTCTCAAATTCGTCACCCTCTTGATCCCTTGAACGTGACGAATTCGATATGTTTCACTGTATGTTTGTGTGCGAAACGCGCGCGCGTATATGTGTATTTGCAGTATGTATATACATGTGTATGTGTGTGCGTGCGTGTATATATCCAACTTAGGCAAATAGTAAACTTACCCCCTTAGTACTTTGATGTACGTACTACATATGTAGGCCTACATCAGCGTCGCTATAGATACTCAGTTCAAGTGTGTCGGGACGAAATCGCCCGGGGCAGTATTTTCCTCTAGCAAGATAAAGTTATTCTCAAACCGCTGCCTGTTTTCACGACATGGCGGCTAGTTCAGCCGAGTCGAGACTATGTAAATATTGGGCGACCGAAGGCTAATACTTGCAAAGGCCACCTACCCGGCGGTACAATGCAAGGAAATACACGCGTACAGGTATTTTTTCCTGACTCACAACGCTATTTGTTAGGTTAGGTTAGTTAACGAAGGCCCTGAATCCATCACCAGGACATAAGTTGGACAGAAGGGTAACTTTGCAAGACAGCTGATCGACAGCTGAAGGGAGTTAGTCTGATTGACTCGCCTCCGTACGGCTGCCTCAAGTTTCTATACAAAACACACTTCCTGCTTGGCTATCTGCTCAATTTTCCCTTCTTTTGCGACTTGTTTTTTACAGTCAAGTTTATATTTACTATATCAACGTTCATCGTACTAATATTTGCTTATTTAATGTTACTAAAGTCCTGTTGGTTCTTCAAATTAGACTGATTGTTCAATGGATTTCTTAATTAAACTCAACAACATTTGTAAGGGTTTTTTAATTTTTTTGGTATAAGTATTGTTAATCTACCCCAAGTAAAGGATTGTTTATAATTTTTTAGAAATGCTAAATTTAGTTTCATTTCTAAAGAAACCTTTCACCTGATATTTGAACCATTGTTCAGTTCTTTCACCTGAGCCAGTTTCGACTTATAAATACTCTATCCAAATTTCGTTCCTCAACTTGAGCACAAAATGGATCTTTCTATGATTCTTTATCTATGTCTCAATTTATCTTGTAATACCTATCTCAAAACAGAACGAGAATGTTTTAAGCCTTGGCCACTTGATGTGGGCTCCTTGTGTCAATACCCTATAAGCAGACTTTGCTTTATTATAAATTCGAATACGCCAGCGATAAGCCTCGTTGTAACAGTTATATATATATATATATATATTCCTTCGTTGGTATTACTATGGACTTTGTTTTGGCAAGGAAAGGGAGATTTTAATAACGATAAGAAAAGAAAACTAGGTAGTGACAAGAAATATCGGTGATCCTACGAGTAGAAATACAATGACAATGTTTTAAGACATGCTCGCTCGTTGTGGGTAACAAATCAAATTACCTGGAAGTAATATTAAACTACGATTTTAAGGGGGAAATGCGTTAATTTCTTGTAAACAGTCTTTTTTTATAAATTCGAATTTCCAACAATAAACCTCGTTGTAACAGTTATATAGGAAATCCTTCTTCGGTATTACTATGGGCTTTGTTTTGGTAAGGAAAGAGAGATTTTAATAACGATAAGAAAAGAAAGTTAGATAATGACAAAAAATATCGGTGATCTTACGAGTAGAAATACAATGAAAATGTTTTAAGACATGCTCGCTCTTTGTGGGCTCGATGTGGGCAACTTGTGGGTAACAAATCAAATTACCTGGAAGTAATATTAAACTGAGATTCTAAGGGGGGGAATGTGTCAATTACTTGTAAACAGCCTTTGGTTTATTATAAATTCGAATTTGCCAATTATGACATTCGTTATAACACCTTATAACATCTTATAACAACGTTATAACATCTTAAATTCTTTGTAAGTATTACCATGTGCTTTGTTTTGGTAAAGAAAGAGAGTTTAATTTCGATAAGAAAAGAAAACTAGCTAATGACACGAAATATCGGTGATCTCAACGACCAGAGAAAATAGATTGAGATTGTTTTAAGACATGCTCTCTCGTTGTGAACTCTTTGGGCGTAACAAAATAAAATTACCTTTAAGTAATATTAAACTATGATTCTAATGGTGAAATGCGTTAATACCCTGTTAATACTCTTTGTTTTATTATAAATTTGAATTTCTTAAGTATAAACCTCCTCATGACAGATGATATCGGAAATCCTTCGATGGTATTACTATGTGCTTTGTTTGGGTAAAGAGAACGAGATTTTAATAATGATAAGAAAAGAAAGCTATTTAACGACACAAAATATAAATGATCTTATGTAGCCAGAGTAACAATGAAATCCTTCACCTGGCAATTCCGTGAAGAAGGACAGTAAAGTTTTGTGAATAAAGTTAGGAATAAGGGTAGAGATAAATCTCTCTAGTAAAGGATATAATGGGTGGCCATAAAGGTTCGCTGTACAACCTGTAGGACTATATCAAGGATATAATATTCCCCAGTTAGAAACTGTGGTATCGCGTGGACAAGGTCACTTGAGAGATGTATACACCTGCCCTCAGCTGCGGTAAACTGAGGTGTCTTTTTCCTGCCCGAAGGAAGAAGATACAAAACGTGACCAACTAATTGAGATCTTGCAGAAATAGAATTCCATATGTAGATTTAAATTTTGAGGGGCGGATAATCGATTAAGAACTTTTGTGCAGCCGATGTTGGATCAACGGTCGAAATTAGCAATACTGTAGCTTAAACAATGATATTCTTCAATTTTAAATCTCACAGTAAAAGATAATGCGAAATTTTAATGAATCTCTTTTTAAAGTGAAAACTTTTATAATCATTGTTTTAGCGTCACGCTATTTCTGAAACGCTTACCTAACAGCATATATGTTACAACACATGATTTCATGTAGCAGCCGATTTTTTGTTATAGGCTATTTTGCAGAACAGCTGTTCTACGCGTAAATTATTATTTATTTATAATCGTAGATTATTTATTTAATAAATAGTTTTGATCAGGTAATAAATATATTATCTATTTAAATTTTGATAACTCTCAATACAAATAATTTAATATAATGATAATAAGTTATGTATTTTAAATCCAATTTTTAAAAAGGAAACTATTTTAGGCCCGTCTTATACTTTTTAAAGAACTGAATTGAATTGAATTTATTTAAAGAATTTGTAAGTATCTAAAAACATTCAAAAGTATCTAATAAATATTTTTTGTTACACATATTATTTTACTATACAATATAATAAATATTAGTCTTTATTAAATACATTTCTCACAAAAAGATGTAAAAATTGAATAAACAATGTATAAAATCATATGATCGGCGATTATTGTTGAAAATTTTGCGATACTAAAAGCTCATTTTATTCTCACTTCTGTAGGGACTCCCCCAAGTGCTAAATCAAATTTTATTTATTGCAGTACTTTTTAAAAATAAAATTAGAGATTCTATGTTTATTTTATTCAAATTGTTCCCTTAGCTGTAAAATTTATTTTTCTTTTTTTAAGTGAAAAAATTAAATATTGTTTTTTTTAAACGAACCTATCGCCTATTCAAACCTCCCCACCTGTCTTTCATATCCGTTTCTAATGTATTCAAATGTGTGACTGTTTAAATAACAATCTTCAACTTCTTTAAACACTGACGTCAATCAAATAACTCATGCCAAGGTCGTGGAAGGTGAAATTTTCCTGCCATGAAAGTGGGCGAAGCCCCGCGATTAACCATTGAACTTCCATTTAGGTAGTGATTGCGCTTCAGTTTTTACCGAACTTGGGAGAGCCGGTCTCGTTGAGTTATTGGCAGCCTGTGTAGGCGTAACCAGATTTGCGACCACAGAAGCTGCCGGTTGTAAATTGGATTGATTAGTCGAGCTCAATAAACGTTGAAAGGTTTTATATTTTAGAGTTCAGTACACAACAGGCAGCGATAATACCACGGATGGCAACGACGCTAGCTCGTTCTGTTTCTCTTTGCTAGATTAATGTTTGTATCGAACTGTGTTTGTTCCTGGCACAGAAAAATATGGAGTTTAGATTGTTTAATTTTCTCAAAGTACGTTTTGACCAAGTTTTCATCATCAGGGGAAGATACACTATTTTAAGAAATAGTTTTAATAAGTTACAAAAGAACAGGAAAGTGTGATAATTTGAGAAGTAGTTTTTGTTAGGTTGGACAAAGAATTTTGTACTTGTCTAAAGTTAGAATTGTTGTGTTCACGAACTGTAATAATTAAATAGAACTTATACTCCATCTAGGTTATTAGGGATGGGTTATGGCAGGAATTACGGGTTTTTTATAAATAAGGTCGATTCATAAAGAAACAAAAATACTTTAGGAAGTGAATGTACATTAAAGAAAAAAAACATTCACATAAACATTGCTATAGAAGTGCTTTGTTAGCGAGTTATGGCTAGTCAAAGTTTTCGACCAGATTTCTCCTTCCTTGAAATAAGCTCGGCCTAATCTTTTGGGGCATTAGTTGCAGTTTTTGTGTTATACATCTTGAGGTTGTTATTTTAATGTTTTCTATTAAAACTGATACAAACACACCCTGGTAGAACATGTTACGCAAAACATAACACGTGCAAAAAACAACAATAATACACAAAGCAAAAGTACGTAACATTATATCACAACACGTCGCAAAAAATAACGTCTTCATTCCGCAAACTCAACATAACACACAAAAACACTCCAGAACAAACAAGACAGGGCAGGCGTATGCAAACACGCCAAACACGAAGAAACTTCACTACAAGATATGAGAAACACATAAAAGAGATAAACATAAATCAAACTTTATAACTCACATACAGAACAAGCCACACACATACAACAATATAGACATAAACCTAAAAGTTCTTCATTACATCAAAAAGCCATAAATTAAACACAACATAATGCTTTGAAATATACAAACACCACAAAAACAAACTGCAACACATTCAAAATGACAAAACACACCCACAATCAAACACTATATTCGAGCACATAATTAACAACCATTCTATGAACAAAACACATCACATAACACCACAGACTCAATATAATACAACACACCTGAGCAACAGTCTTATCCGTGACTCTCAGCATTGAACAAAGAACTGATCCAGTGCGAAACGCGTCTGGTTGAAAATATCAATATGTAGTGTTTTTTTTTTTTTTTTTTTTTTTTTTGTCAAGTGATATTAATAAAAACGTTATCAACTAGGGCCTAAATAGTGATTTACTTGGTTTTTGATATGTGAAAGCGATTAAAACACGTCTCAGAACCATAACTCTAGTATTTTCTTTTTTTTAAATACTGGAGTGAAAACGGAAAAATTTTTGTAAAATTCCTCTTTTTGTACTTGACGTATAACTTTGTATTATTTTAAATTCTTAAATTATCTTGTAAATTTATCACTTACTTCTTTTAAAATTTGCGTTCGTTAACATTAACGTTATAATTTGCGTTATAAATTCATTATGTCTTAACATTTGAAATTTTATGTTACCGTTAAAATCTTCAATTAAATATAAAACAAGAAAAATGTGATTAACCTTAAACAAATGCCGAGCATGAGTAGGAAGTAATCAGACAATGGTTCACATGTCATTAAAAGTGTAACTCATCTCTTAAGTAAGTTGTCCATGAAACCACCTCTATTGCGGATTGGTGTAATTACACAGTTCTTTGATTTGCTGATCTCGAGAGATTGTCGTTAGACGCCGCGGGCAACAGATCTCTGCTGCGCATTCTGTCAGACATGTATGCAACTAAATGGGGTTGTATTTTCACTGTAATTTTTGAGTACAAAATACAATATCATTAAAATAATAGATTTTTAAACTATGCTTTTAGAAACTTTATCATATTTTACTCTCAATTAAACCCAAAGTAAAAAAAACTTGAAAAATAAATTAGGTACTCCACTGGGATGTATAATTCTTTTGGAATTCTAATTCCCCAAACCTTCTCTTCGCCTTGTATTAACTGGACCCAGTTCACGTCTTCATGATTATCTTTTCTTCTATTCCTGTGACTTCTTATTTTATGATGATTTATTTTATAAATATTAAAACTGTTTTCTGATTCCTTTCCTGGTTACAAGACCAACGAATCAGTAATGGTTTACAGACCATAAAGACGTTTTGGAAGTGAATTTTGGCTTTTCTTTAAGAAAACATTCTCTATCGTTCAATATTTTCAAATCCTCAGTATTAGGTAGTCTGCAAATCCTCAGTATTTGGTAGTCTGAACCAATTTCTTTTA
This sequence comes from Prosapia bicincta, assembly GCA_036971475.1. Classification (NCBI taxonomy): domain Eukaryota; kingdom Metazoa; phylum Arthropoda; class Insecta; order Hemiptera; family Cercopidae; genus Prosapia; species Prosapia bicincta. The sequence goes on along the minus strand of JBAIZL010000006.1, from coordinate 22,245,813 downwards.
CCAGCGTACAACTCTTTAAAAATCTAATGTTTGGTTGCGTACCTGCTGGTGACCTCTAACTGGATCAGAAAGAGATGTCCACCCCGTAACATCCCTTTGTAAGAAGTCATGGAGACATGGACCTTATAAATCCAAGTTCAGAAACGTTTCACGTCTTCATCAGGGAAGAATACTCTGAATGTGCAGTTTGCAATAGATAAACAGACACGGTAACACTAAAATAATGCAATCAGCTACCAGGAGCTTTATAAACGATATTTTGATTACCCTAAGCTTGCAGGAAGATCAAGTAGTTAAGGGAATATTTATTACCCCCATTACATAGTGGTAAAGCGGCGCATCATACATTAGCGATGATTGTTGCTCTCACTCAGACAAGAAGACGCTCGGTTGTAATAATTTTGTGGTTTGGATTTTCGTTTCAGAGCTCCTGATTCTTAACCCTCCACTCACATCTCTACCCACTGAAAATATCCTTAAAACTTATTCGTTTTATAGACAGATAATTTTAAAATTAAAAACTAAACTTTAAAATAAACTTGTAAGTACTAAATGTATTGTAACATTCGTTTCTAACATTTCATTCCATCTTCAACTTGAGGTACTACTTTACACTTGAAGACTTGAATACATACTATTAGTGTGACACTAGCCCATAGTAGCAATAACGTTTTTTCTGAGTGAGGACAGCCGTTTCGGGAGATGAAGCCCATTGTCAACTTGAAACTGACCTCTTGGTTGTTTCAAGTTGGCGCCTGAGAAACATTTTTCGAAACTACCGTCCTCACTCAGACAAAAACTAATTGCTACTATTGTCGAGTCCCATATATTATTATTTTCAAATTTGATTGCACCAATTTCTAACAGCAGTTTTACAATAGACTGGAAAATTTTCCGTTTGAATTTTTGGTGAAATTAGTAATGCCCTACTATAGTGAACTATAGGCCTAACTGTGATTACATTTTTAGAGAAAGAATTTCGCCTCTGCTTAAAATACCAGACACACTGTAGGCCGGCGTATATCAGGACATAATAATACTGCCAGCAGCTGTGGCAGGACTGGGCGAGTACGACAATTACCCGAATGCTACCAAACTATTCATTATGTGTTTGGTTGCCTTGCCTAGCAAAGAAGAAGAGCGGATTGCCCGAAGGCGGTGCCATTTATATTGTTGTGAAACTCCCAAAGTGTCCACCACCCACTTAGTAGCTCCTTGAGAGGCTTGCGTGTGTTTTAGCCTAGATTCCTGAGAGAAACAAAGCCGCGGAGATCGACTATGTAACTGCTACTAGCTTCATCGTTCTTGACCACTCGTTGAATTTACAAGCAATCCTTGAGAGCACGACTCGATGTCACAGTTTCAGTGATGAAAAATATTTAATATTCTTAATCCTTAGATTCAGAGCATGAGATAGCTAAAATCTTTTCGATAAACTTTCTAATATCTTTGCGTTTTTATGGTCAAAAATTATAAACATAAAAATTACTAAGACGTCTCAGTTATTTTTGAAAACTACAAATTTTCATTGTTGAAAAAAGTTACAATTGTGATTTTTTTAAATATATACTAAGACTTTCATTGTTTATTTATCGTTTGTTTTCATTTACCTTTACACTTTTAGGTCTACTTATTTTTCCTCTTTCCAAAAATATTAAAATTATGTTTTATAATCTATAAATATTTTCATTATTTACAATAAAATAGTTTGTCGTGAGAATAAAGTTAATGGTTTAACTAAATTTTAGCCTATGTACACTGACGCAGTGTTTTTAGGCTAAATTGTAGAATCGCAGGTAAGCGACTCTGCACACACGATTTTAAACTTTCAGTCTATTTCCAGTACCAGCGAATCATTACATCAGTTTCGTGTTCCAACTGAATTCCATCTAGTTTTCTTACAGGAGGGTAAAGTTATTAAAGGGGTAGATATTGGAAGGGGTGTAACAGGACACTCCTATATGCCCTGGATAAAGAGTAGGTCTACTTGGATACGCGATGGCGTAATATTGTCTATATAAGCTTTACAGCTTGCTTTAGTGCCTACCTTAATTCTAACAATATTTACACTTTTTTCCACCTTCATAGGCAATAATAGCGATAGTAGTCTACTATAACTAAAAATTAACAAAAACTTACGGTCCCAGTTTAGGTATGAGTATACGTAAATAAACAAATTTGTATTGCCATAATATTTTACAAAATTAGATTCTTTAAGATTCTAGTATTAATTACTATGGTTTCTATGCTTCACAAAATAAACATTTTGCTCTTTCTGCAATTCCATTTAGGTTTCTGATATTAACTATTACGGTTTCTACGCTTCAAAATATACGTTTTTCTCTTTCTAGTGTGCATTAAAGTCTCTGGTAATAAATACTATGGTTTCTACGCTTCACAAAATACGCTTTTCTCATTCTAGTATGCATTAAGGTCTCTGGTGTTGAAGCTTCTACGTTTCCCAAAATGATAAGGTTTCATCATTCCTACCCTTGTGTAGATTTCACATATTGTATCGTCTTTTGTCGATACTATTTTCAGCATCATCTTATCAAGTTATTTTCAGCTTATTAAATTCATGAACTGGATACGTATAATGAGATAAAGATCTCTTTATGACTGCGAGTCACTATCTACTTCAACAACATGACCTCGCACACATAGTATCATTCTATGTCCTCTGCCACGGAGTATTACGTTTCTACTTTAATCCTATTTATATACATAGTCCTTTACTTTCCTTCGAAAGCGATAATATTCATAACCACATGAACGCCTTGTATTCATTTCCGTTGATTAGTCAAACTTTCCCTCATAGGCTTCTCGTCCGTTTTCTCTTTGAGTCTTTTCTAATATATCCGACATCCTTTTTAAGTAGTTGCTCTAGAACGAACGCACGCACGCGCACGCATATTTTGTTCATTTAGGTTTTCAGCTCTACACAACCAATTGCTTTTGGCCTTCGATATTTTTATCGAATTTATGTAATTTAGTTTTTTAAAGTTTTGTGACTCTTCTTTCAGCGTCAATATGTCCGCACAATTCCAAAAATCCTATGTGGATTTGTAACGATTATTCACGTGGTAAATCTACTACCTGCAAAACCAGGAGCTATAAAACCATGGACAAAACCATGTACTCTGAAATAGGCTTACAGTTTTATTTTAATGCACTTAGTCCACTGCATTCTTTTTATTTAAAAATAATGATATTTAATATCAATATATTATCACAAATTAATTTTTGTAAGTCAACAGTGCAAACAGTTTGAAATAAATGTAAATAATACTTCTTCATTATTTTACGTTACTTTATTCTACACATCTTCAGATATTACGCCTTGAACATACTAATAATATCTGTTTTTCAAACTGTTTAATATCGTTTAAACATATTATTATTAAAAAAAAAAACAATCATACTGCTTTCTTCGGAAGCAGTGGTAACAGTTCCTCACTTTTGTGTTTGGCTGCGCCACAGAACACGCGACTAATATCTTACAAGAGACCTAACAGCAGCATTTACATAATACAGTACTTTACTGATGCAGTTTAATATCCATGAATGAAATGTTGTAGATTTCAACATTACTTTTACCCAGAATTATTTGAAAATTATGCAAGAAGAAAAGGATTTGAACATAGAAACGTTTATTACAAAAACGTGTTTTACATATTTTTTAATTGAGACTATTAAACTAATTTATAACGAGGCCAGGTGAGAGTAATATTTTTTTTACCCCTGAAGTAAACGTAGGTCAAATATACGACCCTTCCCCCCTTTCCAGTAACACCAGAGCTTATCACCTGTTTCCCACTCATCCTTTCTTATCCCTTAACAAGTGGACACTTCTTTAAATCTTTGGCTAGCACAAATAGAGAAAAGCTATACTTTATGTACCCGCCCTACACTCCATAATCATGACTTCCTTCAATCTTCCTGGTCAGTATAGTTTTATGCCCTTCTTAATCTTACTTAAGTTCAAAGCCCTTTTTACAAGTGATAGCCGTCATTTACCTCATTGCGCTGTTTGCTTTAAAGGGTGAATAAACGGAGGAAAATTAAATTAAATTTTGAGATATTGTTGCTGCTAGCGATCGCTTACAGTGTCTCTACATTAGCGTGACAATATGAAATATAGTGTATTTGATAGAATAATAAAATATTATTATTTATTTAATAGCAAAATACTAGATATAACTTGTTCTGACGTTTAACTTTCACGTCAACCTGATATATTTCAATTAGCACTGAAGGAGGGGTGCGGCTGCTGTAGAGGGCTTCACTGTATCTCCAGAGGCATTCTATATCTCCAGGAGGTTCTTCATTACAAATTTGATCATTCATAGCCACTTACATTTTTGACACCGCTGCATAACCAATATTTTACATTGGGGTTCCAGGGTGCCTCCTCCACTCAATGGTGTTTTTCAATATTCATGCCTAGTTAACGAGCTGCAGCAGAGCACACCTTTTTTCTTTCATGATGTGTCACAGTTATTTCAGTTTTCATTTTTTACTATCAGTTAAAGATAGTAATTTCAAAATATTTCTCTATACACGAAGAGGACAAGTCCTCCATATTTAATGAACTTCGTGTTTCACAAGTTCTTCTTACCCCTTCTTTATTGTCACGGGTTTTATGAACATGTAAGTAGCAAGTCCGATCTATGCTGGATCTATACCTTTCACCCCTTGTATTCGATTTTCTTTCTTTTCACCTCTTTTTCTTTGCGTCATTTGAACTCTTTTTTTAATTGATCCGTAGTACCTTTAAAATACGAGGAGGAACTTTAAAGTACCTTTAAATTCGTATTAGAGGAACAAGCGTGGTTCTTTCTTTACTTCAGATTATGATGATTTTAACGTTTGTTAAGGACTGAAGGTCACTTGTCCAAGTAACCTACTCAGTGATTTCTATGCGCGATCTGGTGCTAGTCTCGTTGTGCAAAGGTTCTCCCTTAACGTTGCTTAAAAATTGTGATTTTATTAAAATAATAAGATAAAATAGTAACTTATTTGAAAACTTCTGGATTAATATACCTACAGTAAAAACAGTCTACTCATGACGATTCTTTTTAGGAAGTAGATGCACTCCAGGTGCACAACCCTGCACATGTGGCGACATTGCTTATCTACTACTAATAGTTGTTACATCCCTAACCTAATCTTGCCTGCGTTCATATTCCTCTCCTTCGTACAACACAGAGCGTTAAAATATACAAAATATCAGGTAAATGGAAATCATAGAAGCTCACGGAACCGCGGAGCCCCTGGCGGTCTCCTGGATCGCCTGTACCTGGAACCGCTACTCCGTAGGCGATAATAGCCAAACTGGCTGAGTGCTTAAAAAATACAATATATCTTTAACCGCATCTTCATTGAAAATAAAATTCCTCAACTACTAATCTTATGGGCGTATAGTTGAGGCCTGGAATTGACTACTCCGATGCTCTGGAAGATGGGATGAATGTGTGTCATATGCGCTAGACCATAACTCTCTATCAGGGATATAAACAGGTGCTAATGCGCTACCCTCTTGTAGGCATATATGGAACTTATTGGGGCGTAAGGAAAGGACAGTTAGAGGATCGTACGAAAATAATTTAAAATACCCAAAAAAGTGCATGAAATTTGTATTAAATATAAACTGTAGTATTGTGAGTAATTCAACTATAAATCCATCTACCTAATAAGTGCTTCACTGCAACCAGTATTAGTTATACATCCCCTATATAAAGTATCCCCTACACGTCCCCTAAATCTCTCTGTACAGCATACAGTAATGTTTTCAGCTAGGTTATTAAGCATATACGTTTTTAAGTTAATCATACAATAAGAGTCCAGTTCATTAACCCCCCGCTTCTCGCGTCCACTCGGCCATTTTCAATTTGACTCATTATTGATAACGCTTTCATTACCCGTGTTTTTCATTCATTATAATTTTTCGCCTTTTAAAATTATTAACTGCAATCGTGTGCAACCGGAGCGATCAGATAAACGTCCAATAAATGGAATCGACTTTGCTTGTTAACGGAGCGTGCGATTGCGTCGCATCCGATGTCCGGCCGTCCGACCGGGCGATATTATCGGCTCATTTTGCATATTTAATGTCTTTAGCGTGTCATATTGCGCGGCCGTATTGATCGGTTGTGATTGGCTAATGCTGGGATTTCGTATTGCACGCACGGTGCATCTCAGGTTTGCACATTCATAGGTTTTCTCACTCGCTCTTACGATGGTATTTTGGGGACCGGTTAGTTATGCTTGGTAAACACGCACAGTACTCTAGTTTCGTTGGGGCTAGTCACGGATATTTTTATAGTTTAAAACTATTTCTTATGCACGTAGTACTTTCACGTTCCTAGTTTGCTCTTCCTGTACGAATATTTTAATTACAAAGGACCAGATACGAGTCCTCACTTGTGACGGTTAGTTTACTTCTTTTGCCTCCGCCACGTCTACCTAGTCCTTTCTTCACAATAAGTTCCAAAGACTTATTTTGTAATAAATATTAACAAATACCTGTTACTTTTTATTTTTATTTACAAACAATTATTTCCACTGTCCACATGTGTTAGGTCTAGATGTGACATATTTACCTAAGTGACTTCATGTGTTCTTCTTCTTCTATCCAACGTCATTAGCTGTTGAGCCATTAGACGCCTCGCTGACCAGTACAGCCTTGCCTGCCCTCTACTGTAACCTCCTCCTACTCCAGACCACTACAACCGCCAGGTAGGGCGTTATTTCTCTATTGCTGCCCAAAGGACAGATCGGGGGATCTATTGGCTATCTTTACTGCTTGGTTGAAGCGCTCCGCTGTAGGGCGTTTAATGTTACCCAGGGCGCACCACGTGGAGGCGGACTACTTTGTACCACCAAAGTGACTAGATGAAGTCACCACGGCATGTTATTCATGAATTGTAACATATTAAGGATAATGTTGGTGACTTCATCCCAAGAATATGGGATAGGACAGAATTCCATTCGGTTTCCGTCACAACATTAATAAATGTTACTGTAAATGCTGACTTTCACAAACGTTTACAAAACAAATAATAGTACAACAGTAAAAAAATTCATAGACTACAAACTGTCAGCTGAGGTCAGGACTCGCATGAAAGTGGAAATAAACAATAGCGTCATTAAATGAGTAAACTTTAAGAAAAAAAATTAGCATACTAACAATAAATACTATCAGGGGCCCAGCGAAAGGATTTCGGTTTAACTTCCTCGAAAGGATGGTAGTGTTTATTTTTAAATTTTTATCGACTAGAACATCACACACAAAACCTCTTTTTTAAAGATACCTCTATGTTAGAATATAGCTACAATGTATTCGGTTAGAGTAGATTTGGTTAGAAAAATATACTAAGCTTTATAATATACGAGGTAAATAATTGAAAGTTTTAAACGTGGCCTTCTGGTTCCTTGTAGCGTGCAGTGATGCAAAATTAAGGCCACTCCAAATGTCTATTAGATCTCTTAGCAAACTTTATTTTTTTAATCAAACCTACCCTTCTACCAATTTATGTAGTAGAACAGCTTCTAACGCATAGGTTATGTTACTTTATATATATATTAATTGTAATTATTTAATAAAAGTTTTCTTTGTTGACATAGTTAGTTTTAACTTTTAAAACTTTTTGTTTATATTACTTGCTCATTAGAAAGACATTAAAACAAGTGAACCGATCTTTCTAATCGTGCCTAATCACCGTACGGAATGCTGACAATGATGTACGAGTTGGCCGAAACACGACAAACTGACACGAATGTGATTGAGCTGCGGCTTATTGGCGTGTGCGGCCCGCGCACGCAACCATTGTATCGAGCTCTTCCGATCGGGTTGTCCCCTGCGAGGCGTTCCCGGACAGGCCCACCACGGTCCCTAATTGCCGGAGTGGCAAAGGACACAGCCAACTAATCACTCTCTTGTTTTACTCAGTTCTCGTGTCGTGACGTCACGTTTTGCCAATTCGACACTTGTACAACGCGTAGATAAACTGATCATGGAGGCGTTTAATATTTAACGAAAATTTTAATATTAACCTTGCGTACTAAATTTGAATTTTAAAAAGCTGCGGATAGGATAAGGGCGCTGGGTTCTATGAGGACGATTTGAAACAAGTGTATTTTTTTAAAATACCCTATTTTTCTTTATTAGTTCTGCTACTGCACAGAAACAGTTTTGAAAATTACAGTTTTCGATTCCGCCCTATAGTTCATGACAGTGAAGAGTTCTTGTTAAATAAGAACGGAATATACCGAGCACGCATCGCTTTGTATGCACACGTAAACTGACGACACTCATAGAGTCACCCATATTAGTGAATGCCCCAACGTTATGAACATTGCACAATATTTGTACAAGGTTTGGGACATGAACTATACAGTTTTAATATTTTTGTTAGTGGCCTGATTGGGTTGAGGCCAGTATAGTAGCCATTATGCAATTCCTTCTATTAGTTCACACACTCCTTATAGGCTATATATCTTTTTCAAGTTTTCAATCGTTAATAAAATACTTTTTACGTATCCAATCAAATTCAAGTGATTTTTTTAAAACTTGTAGCGGATGACACTTGATGTTAATACCGGTTTTTTCTTTATTAATTCATTAATTTTAGTTTTGTATGGTAGAAAAACTTTTCACAAAAGGGGCAAGGTATGCAATATAGTTATTTCGTTCCATTTAGCTTAAAATAAGTGACAACATATGATTACATAAAACAGATGTTTTTTTATAGGTTAAGTGGTAGCACAGCTGTTTTAACTTACCTGTATAGGTTATATTACTTTATTTATATTAATTGTAATTACTAAACAAAAAGTAACTAAAATATTTTTTTCTTTGTTGAACTTAGTAAGAATTGACTTTACACGATTTTTCCAATATATTATTTGTTTTTATTACGAAGCATTTCTTATGTTTAATTTTCTGTAAAATTAGTTCCTAAGCAGTAGTCAACCTGTTTAAAAGGTAAATATACCCTACACTTCCAGTGAAAAGTTTAAACTACGCGTCCGATTGTAAATGCATTTTGTAAACAAACACGAGCAGCACCCCCCCCCCCCCCGGTTACGTGCCTCCGCTCCTTACTGATACGCCATATCGTGTAATTGCCGCGCTCGGCTTCCTGTTCTTCAACGAGAAAGTGCAACCGGCCGCGATTACCAGTTTATTAATTCCTTTGAGTGGAACAGAACCTAGCAAAAAGCTAGCGATACTGTAGCTAGAAGCTTGTCGGACGGGACCGGCTGCGCCTTTCTTTGGAAATATGAACCGCTTGTTGCCCTGTCAAACCCCTATAAGAAGTATGATTACTTGTTACAGAGCGGCCATAAACGGGGCAATTAGAAAGTTGCCGCCGAAGGAATACGGATTCAGATGTCAGTCGCGTCGGGGCTTTACGGCGTTCAACGTATTACTGGAAACCTCTTGTACCGTGACGTCAGCGGTGGATTTGCTTAGTACTAGGGAGGCTTGTTGTAGCATAGTACGTGAGCAAGTCATACAAAGGTCTCTACTGCTCCAGTCCTAGAATGCAACTCTTGGGAATTGTCTACCAAAATATAAAGTCGACTTATATCTCTGTTCACTTTCACTTTTTAAATTAATGTTTAGTTCTCTCTCACTATTGCTTGAAGACTAATAAGTAGTTTCTGCACTAACCTTCCTTTTTCAATTCCTTCTATAATATCACACTCTTCCTATATATATACATTTATCTTGTTCAAATTTCAAATCGTTAATAAAATACTTTCTATTCATCCACTTAAGGTAAAACACACATTTTTAAACTTGTAATGCATGACACTTGATGCTAGTACATTTCTTTTCAAATAATAATTCATTAATTAAATTTAAAGAATTAATTTTACTTTTATATGGAAAAAAGAATTTTCACGAAAGGGGCAAGGTATACAATATAGTTATTTCGTCCCATTTGGCCTGAAATAAGTGATACCATATGATTTCATAAAGCAGCTGATTTTATGTTATAGGTTATGTGGTAGAACAGCTGCTTTAACACATAGGTTATTTTAGTTTATTTACATTAATTGTAGTTAGTTAATGAAAAAGAACTAGAACAAAATTTTTCTTAGTAGACCCAAGTAGAAATTAACTTTAAACAACTTTTGTTAAACATTTGTCTACCCTTACTATTAATATTTTTCTTTGTTGACTCGTTTCGGAATAACTCCTTTCTAAAAACTTTGATAGTCATTCGAATAAGAGTTTTGAGAAATGGGTCATTCAGGAACGCTTCAACAAAGAAAATTGTTTTAATGCTATGAAAGTCAGAAAGCCATTTTTGCACGACTGCAGGTTACATAAAATGGCTGCGTCATTAGATTTATAAATTGGCAAGCTAAAAGCATATATTTGTTTTTAAAAATGTTTTCTATTTATTTTGAAAATGTCGATCTTTTGTAGCTAACTTTTGTCGATTCTCTCAACGTTTTCACACTTTTGTGTATTGACGGTGAACTGAATAAACTTCTCTTCGACTGTACAGACGGGCACGCTTACTTCACCACCTGGCGATGCATCTGATGATGTGTAAACCCCTGAACTCAACCTAGGGGAAGCATTTTTTGTATTAGGCAACTTCTTTGAAGGCCCACTTGACTTATTTACAATAGTGTCTTCAATTGAACACTTTCTCCATGTGAAAACGGAGCAGGAATTTTCACTGGGTAAACTGTCTAGTACTTTGAAATATGTTTACATCAAACCTTTTTTATTCTTGCTAACACCTTTTAAGTCTTGTACACTTTTTCTGGGGGAGGGGGAGATACGTATTACTATCAGTTCAGCATTACCTTAAAAAAAGGTAGACCTAATATAAAGAAAAAAAAATTGTATGTGTTTTGTTTTGAAGAAAGTAATATAATTAAAAAAGTTTCAAAGTCAATTCCTACTTAATTCAACAAAGAAAACATTTAATTTAATTATCTTTTATTAAATAATTACAATTAATATAAATATCTATATAGGCCTACACAAGATAGAATCGCAACGTTAAGTGGCAAAATAGAAAGCGTAATTAATTAAATTTATTTATTGAATTAATATTTGAAAAAAAAACTGTATTAAAGTCAAGTCTAATCCACTGCAAGTTTTAAAAATTGTATTTTAACTAGGGTAGATAAATGAAAATATTTTATTAATGATTGAAAATTTAAACAAGATATATAAATATATTTAGGGAAAGTGTGATCTAATAGAACCAATGGAGTAAAATTATAAATTAAAACTAACAGAAGGTAATATAAACAAAAGTTATCGAACAACTTTAAAGTCGACAAAACAAAACATCTCTGGATCTAAATGACTCTCCATTTATTCAAACATTTCTTTATTCCTCTTAGAATCACAATGTAAAGAAATTATTAACATGTTTGTACATCATTCACATATAACTGTAATCAGTAGCTATTTTATTAAAACTATACAAAATTTAAATTACACAAATACACATTTAACTACACAATATATGCTGGTTATAGATTTGCTGTACATAGAAATTTAAAAGATGAAATTTTTGGAAAAAGTATGAATGTAGAAACAAGAATATAATTTGCGATTATGTGCTGAAGCTTTAAAAGTGAAAAACAATAGTATGCATTGTCATGCAGTAAAAGATTTTGTTAATTTGTCGAAAAAATATTAAAACATGTTCTGTTGAACAATTTTAAAGTGAACGCTTTGAGATTCGTAACCTTGAAGTGTTTTGAACTGTTTAAATTATTTAAATTTTAAAGTAATTAAATTTAATTTGTTTTAAGATATAATAACAATACAAAAACAAATCATTTTATGTAGAGTAGATAAAGTTTGTATTTATATAGACAAGAGTTTGTACTATTCACTATTATTCTTTTAGTGAAATTTATTTTTTTAACTAGGAAAATATTATGACGTAAAATAAATCTTAATATAATAGGTAGATATTAATACTTAATAGTTAATATGCTTTGGGCAATGATTAGTTAATCTCGATTCATAAACATTTCTGTGACGTCCTGAACTGTTTCTTAGTTAACCCGTTGCAACTGGCCAATCAGGGAAGGATGTTTCTTATTTCTTTTCTCCTTAGTAGCTTGGTAAAAGGAAATTCAGTTTACTTTCTGAATAATTATTCATAAAGGCGTAAAAAAATTCGGTTTGTTCGTTGATTGTGGGTGAACCGAATTGTTGCTCAATAACAACGGATAAAAACTGCAATCGGAAACAAGTTTGTGGAATCAGGCAGGAGAAAACATCGCAAGAAAAGTGCGGAAAACTTGGCCAAACATAGGACAATACAGATGTCAAAAAGTAGCAACTCGGAAATACAGTTCAAAATTTACTTTAAAAAGTAGATGATTTGGGTGGGTGGTTAGGATTGAATCATTGATATTGGATGTCTTTTGTTCCCGACGTTTTACAACTGAAAATTTTATCTATAAATTTAAAAGTAAATAAGACTAAAAAATTATACGTAGATGAACGGTCTATGAATCTTCCGTTTAGAAAATCATTGCTAAAATTATATATTTAGGATTTGTCATTTCATGTGAGGTTATATATGTGAGGCCGTTTTGCGCAAATTCTAAAAGATTTGCACACGGAGTAGAAACGTTTTCTAGTAATATACAAATCCAGAATAGTCAATAATAAATCCTATAAATTTATATTATAACATATACTGAAAAATATATAGTTCCAGAGTATATGACTAGGCATGATGTATTCAAGATTGGGTGAATCTCGGGTAGTAAAGAGTTACTAAGAGAGATATCGAAATTAGGACCTTACACCTAATTGTGGAGTGTCAAGAAATATCGCTTTTGCAAAGCGTTTTTTTGAGCGTATGAGTGACAATAGAAGTAGCGTCAATGAAATTGTCGTGAAAATTTCAGACTTGCATGCACTCCCTGTTGTAAGTGTTTAAGATAAAAATTATTGTTTACAAAGTTTAAGAATTTATCGAAATGTGAGCGATCTCATAAGAATAAACACTTGAATGTGCACATTAAGAGAGGAAGTGAATAATTTTTTATAAAACAACATAGCTACTATTTATGGAAACTAATTTTCTACGACAGAAAACGATAAAAATCATTATGTCACAAAACGATTTGTTTGGCAGAAACAAGTTTAATAATACAGAAACAAGAATAATAAAAATGAGATCTATAATTCAGAAATTAAAATGAAGTAATAGACTGATTGCGGGATATATATTTCAGAAGGTGAAGAAGAAATTATTGATTGTAATGTTCACAAATAAATTATTTGGAGGTATTTCAGTTGTACATTTTTCTAGCCCTAATTGAAATTGAAATTTTCTATTTTCAAAATATTAGATGTTATGATTTTTTAAAATATATACCTAAGCCTCCACTTAAAAACATTTCAGAAGAACAAGTGCAATTACTTCCAGCTAATTTTGAAGAAAGAGAACTCTTTTCTGTTAGAGCGTTTAAATTACGTTCTGAAGACTTCCAATATGGAATTTACAAACATTAATTAATACACTAATTTTCAGTCCTTTAATAACAAAAAACAATACATTAATAATAAATATTTTCAGATTTTTTAAAAATTATAAACTGTAATGTAATCTATTGTTGGAAAATATTAAACTTATTTTTATGACACATTAGCTTATTATATTCTCTTACATATGTCCAGATATTCTACTGTAGTTTATAAAACTAAAGAAATAATTATTGGAGATTTATTATAAAGTAAAACTGTTTATGTCTATAAGTATGTATTTTTTTAAAAAAATTATAGCGTTTAAAGTTAGAAATGTTATATTACATATTAAATAAAGGTTGACAACTTGAAATGTTATTAAACGTAACCTTTGGTATACTAATACTGTGTCACTGGACAAAAAAGAACACAGAACTACGAGCTGTCCACCAAGCACACAATACTGGTAACAATGTCATTTTCCACCCAAACCACTCAGACTGTATTTCGTTGCGCTAGAGATCATAAATCTGCCGTAGGAACTATTGGGTAGAGGCTAACTGAAGATATGTTGCTAAGTGCTGACTTGGATGCTCTCTATGTCCGTGTTGTTGTTCAGGACAGATTCGTCCACTTCGGTGATTTTAACCCCGCACGAGACCGGTGGCGAGAAACGTTTCCCAATCACCATTGAGAGAGGCGAGCTTTGGCAAGACTTGTACGTCTGGTTGTGGCGGAACTCGTCGGAGTCGGGAGAGATTTCCGAATCGTCTTCGTCGACCGGTGAGCTGATGGTGACGCTGTTCGGTTGCGGTGTGCGAGGCTTGTATACGTGCGCCAGGTTCGGCTTTAAGTTGTGGTTGAACGTCTCCAAACCCGAATAAGTCACTTTACCCATAAAGTTCCTGATTTCATCGAAGTAGGTGTCTTCCCTTTCATTTTCGTTGCTACTTCCCGGACTGTCGACGCCGTTACCTACGCCCGTGCCGTCGTCGCCTTCGTGTTTCTTCAGGTGCCTGTCTAGGTTCGTCTGCTGGCCGAAACATCGGTCGCACAACGGGCATTTGAACGGCTTTTCTTTGTTGTGGATGTTTCGCACGTGCCTCTGGAGGTTCGACGATATGCTGAAGTTGCGCTCGCAGTAGGTACACTTGTACGGCTGCTCGCCCGTATGGGTCCTCAAGTGGCGCGTCAAGTTGGCCGACCTCGGAAACACTTTGCCGCAGAACTTGCACGTGTACCGGTCTTTTAATTTGTTACCGTTGCTGACGTGAGAATTTAAAACGTCCTGATATGGCTTGTTGGCAGTGACAAAGTTTTGCATTGGTGGCCTCAGGAGATTAAAGGAAGGCCGGGTGATATTCTGACCGTTGGTTAGACCATCCATCAACGGGCCGAGGAACTGAAACCTAGGATTGAACGCTGGAGGTGGTGGTGGTAGTAGACGTTCGTGGCCGTGATTTGTATCGGGATGGTGAGAAGGGAAGTTTGGGAACGGTGGTCTGTAAAACGCTTCGAGAAACACAGGGTGTATAGGTCTTGGATACGCCATAGCTGGTATCATTTTATTATTGTTATTTGACACTGGTGATAAGTTTTTTTCACGAACCATCGGTGGTGAACTGGGAGTGTATGTGTTGAAACCGCTTTGGCGTTTTTCTGTAGTTATGTCTTCGTCAACTACAATCTCTTCGTGTTTTTCTTGTTTCGGAGAGTAGTCCTGCTCCACGTCGCTCTCTTCTGCTTCGGATGAGCTAATCTTCCTTTTACGGTCTCTGTTGACCCTTAAATCTAAAGGTTGGTCATCTGGTTTTGATTTTAAATCGCTTGGCGAGAGTTTGCCACTTGTATCCTGCGATTCGCTTTCACCTGGTCGGGGCGAATCGGGCATCTCCGTCTTTCCAGTATCTGACTCGCTTTGATCCGGTTCTGGAGTTCGGAACGTATTTACATCAGGTTTCCTGGGCGAACAGCTACTAGCAATTTCCTCTACTTTCGGTGGTGATATGTTCGGGGCGAAGTTTAAAGGAGACTTTAACACCGGTCTTATCGGTTCGGCTTCTAGGATCATTTTCATGGGAAACGTTTTACGTGCTTCGCTTAAGCTGTTCGATTGGTTGTGAAACTTGTGGTACGCTTCCACTGTCAGATTGTTCTTTAGGAAAATCTCGTCGTCTTGCAGCTTCTGCCTTTGCTGCGCTCCGAACAACAACGTGTTGTTGATGAATCCTGGAGGCGCGTATCCCGGGGTGTGGAATATGGAAGGGTACGGCGGCATCAGCGCGGGAGGGTAGAATTGAAGTGGTCCGTGAGGGCGAGGGTGTAACATGAAAGGATTAGGGGTGTTTGGTTGCGGTAGGTGGGTCATAGCTGATGGTTCTGTTGGCGTGTGTCCTGGAGAACTGGAGTCACAGAAGCGCTTGTGTTTGGTCAGAGATGAGTCTGTGCTGAAGGACTGGCCGCACTTGGAACACTTGATCTGCATGCGGCAGTTGGCGTGCATTCGTCTGTGGCGGCAGAGGTTGGAAAACTGCGTGTACGCCTGAAACAGGAAGCTACAAATGAACCAAGTTCTACGGCCATTAATTTTAGTAAGATAAAACACCTTATAAACTAAATGCAAACAACACAAGTCTTGTCTAGACATGAATTTATCTGATTTTTTTATGGTAAATGTTTTCTACTATGGTTGATGTAAGGAACCATTTAGTGCATCTGGAACAACAGTTTTTGGGCGTCGTAATATGAAACAAATCAGACACTCCCCCGCGTTAATATCTCTCCAAAGTAAATATATAACGCGTAACGTCCTATTAATGTGGCTAGTAATTAAAGAAATATAAGTTGAGCTAACTTAAATACAGTGTAAAGTACACTTGTTAAAAGTTAGACATTACGACAACAATAAATAGCGTTAACCGTTCTGGACGTATTAAATGTCAGAAATGTTACTGTGCTGAACAAAATCATAGTGGGCAACAAACTGGAGAACTCGGAAGAAAAGCTTTCGTAGAAACGTCTACACCCGACCGGAGAAAACGAGTAGGAGATTGTGACGATTCGTTCCAGGCACCAAAGACTTTAGACAATAACGTAACAAAATTTGACTGCAAACGAAATTTGTCAAAATTTAGTTTTGATTTATTATTGCGATAATAGGTTTTACCATATATATATATATATATATATATATATATATATATATATATATATATATATATATATATATATATATATATATATATAGGTGAATATTGACTTATTTTTATTTTTTTAGGGAAACTTCTTTAGGCGCGCCCGACACTTCTGTTGGAGGAAAAACATTCCATTCGCGTCAAAAGAAACCTCTCGTTCAAATTTCCGAAGATGAACGAAGTATCCCGAATTTTCCCAAAATAAACAAGGCTCTTATAGGCGTTTAACTCTAACAGAAGGTTTCCTTCCGCTAAGAGGTTATATAGAGGCTATGAATAAATGAATTTTATATAAAAATGCATTATTTCATACAATAGCTGTTTATATTGTTCGCAGATTGTTACTCCTTGTGTTGTACATTTATTAAATAAAATTATTCAGTTGCATTTAATATTTATTAAATATAATCATTTATATATTTCAACAAAATTTACTATAATAACATGGGAAACAAGTGGTGTAATATATAAAACCTCTTACGGATCACGGAAACTGCTTTGTTTGAATCCAGATGTACATTGCTATTGCAAAGCTATTATCTTTAGAATAAATTATTATAAGACTCAGTAGTAATTACACATTCTTTTAGTAATTTCCTCTAAAGATGATTGTTTTTCAATCGAAATGTACATCTTGAATTAAAATAAATGTTTAAGTGATTAGTAGATATTCGGGCCTATTTATTTATAATAAAAATGTTTATATTATATTAATTATAATTATTTCAATGTAGTGATAATGAGGGAGTTATTTATAATCTAGTTTTAGAAATAAACACTAAAACTAGAATAGGTGTGTTTGATATTTTTATTTCTAAGTACCAAGTTTTAAATGAATTCGTTAAATTAATTATTAATAAGCAACTTTTTATTCACTATCTACATAAATCCTAGATCTATTACTTCCTTCGGCCAGTCCTACTAGTACCGCCATTTGACTTTTTAGTTCTACTCGTGTTCAAAGTATAAGTGAAACATCGTTGCAACCTACCTTAAAGCAGACGACGCACTGGAAAGGCTTGACGCTGGAGTGGATGTGACCGTGTTGCTTCAAGCCTGAAGACGAAGCGAAGGTTTTCCCGCATACGTGGCACGCGTGCGAACGTGCACCCGTGTGGTGCTGCCGGATGTGGCGCTGCAAGTTACTCGGGTCGCTGAAGATCTTCGGACAGTTCTCGCACGTATACTTCCGGTTGTCTGCGTGATGGAGGGCGTTGTGTCCGGTTAGACATGGTCTCCAGCTGTACGACCGCGGGCAGATGTCGCAGTGGAACTGGTCCGGGGTGTATCGGTGACTGTTGACCAAATGTTCGTCTAATCTGAAACAAAAAGATAGGCGTAAGTATCGAGAATATGTGTACAATATATGTTATTTTTATTGTATATGAGCTACATACGTAAAGTGCGGACCACGTAACCGTGCACTTGGCTTTCCGTATACTACCATTTCTGAAAACATGTTATGAATGCTGCTCCATACACTAACAGCTTCTGCATCCGATTGTCTACTTCGAGAATGTTAGTTATTTCATACCGAACCTAATTTATCTAATACCGACCGCCTCATTCGCATCAGTGTCTTGACTGTTCTTATCATGTTTGTAGGAAAGAATTTATTCTGACCCTGTAACACCTCCCCCCCTGATTGCCTACTGTGATGTTCAAGGCAAAGTGCACGTTTACGTGCTCTATACTTTATATTCACACACACACACACACACACACACACACACACACACACACACACACACACACACACACACACACACACACACACACACACTCAGGCGCGCGCACATACACTCACTTACACACACCACACACACATGAGCTGGCGCGCACACACCCGGGCGTGCGCTCGCGCGCGCACACACACACACACGCACAATCACACAGAGTCCAAGAATATTTGCTTCGTTAAATGATATATGTATATATATATATATATATATATATATATATATATATATATATATATATATCATAATTTAACTAGTAGATTTCGTGTCTTATTCAGTTACAGGTTTCATTCGCAGCGTAAGCTATAATACCAATAAACTATTTGGCTTTGTAAAATCAGAAAACAATTAATTTCCGACCATAATACGGCACTTTATCAATCACATGTTTACGAATTATTCGAAATAACCTTTATACTAAACAAATTGTACATCTTTAATTACAAAAGATCACAAGCAAGAGAATGATATTCAACCCGAAACTTGCCACACACGCCATACTTTCTCATGGATCCATAAAGGGACCAGTAAAATTCAATTACCAGGAGTCTCAATAGCAATTATATGGAGTCATCACGTAATTTAAGTTGTATAATTTGAAGGGCGCTGGAAGTGTTTCCGTGGGACGCAAGCAGGTGGAGTGAACGCTATGGCTTACAGACATGATATAGACACTGCAAGGGGCGGGCTTCCTGTGTAATGTCAATAAAACACGGCACTAAGCGCGACTTCCTTTCTACTCCAGTTCCGAATCTTCCGTTCTCTAGACTAAAAATATAGATCAATAAATTAGAAATAATCAAAAAAATTCTTTTAATTCAAATAAAAAAATGCAATTTGTTGCATATTTATAAATCTCATTTTCGACCACGTTCTCTTTTCCACCTGAAGTATTTGAAAATTGAAGTTAAACCCCATGAATTTCAAAAATACTAAACTCTTTTAAAACTTACAGGAAACGTTCCTAAAATGGATAAACCACGTTCCTACTTTCGTTGCAGTCTCTTAAGAGTAAATGAGTAATCTACCTTCTTACTTTCGTTGCAGTCTCTTACGGATAAAATGTGGTCTCTTGCGGGAACAACTACGGTAAAATATTCTCTACAAAACTATATCCCAAAGGTTTTTAAGGTTATAATATTTTAGAAATATTTCTAACGTAAGTACTTATTTAACGCCATTTTTCACGAAATATTCCCTTACAGTGGTCGCTACGATCCTGTGGGGTTTCGGATATCTCTCAGTAACGAACGATAATTTACAGCCCTTTTAAGAGCACTGATATAAAAAATGAATATTTCTTGTTACATTGAACCGCCGAATCAGGGGATGTCCCCTTGCCGACCAGTGGGCCGTGACGGTGACAAGAGAATCCACTTGCCGCGCTCACGTGACGAGAGCTAAGTGTGCACACCCTATCCAACTGATCACAGCTGTTTCCTCGGCTAATTTCCTTGTTTGACAACATTGTTTTCAGCTGATAAAAATAAGGTTCTGCTATAAATTAGTTTTAAACATAATACCATTTGGAGAAACTAAATGTTGTAATAATGTCATTACAATTCATGTGAACTATTGTAAGTGAATATTACAATACTGTAAAATTAATCTCTATACTGTAAATTTCGTATGTAAGGTAGTGAAAACGTAGGAAAAATAATAACTTTTTGAGGTCCTATAAATCTAATGACCATGATTGGGGAAACATATCGAGGAAACATTTATATATATAGGCTACACACCTTATACTTAATTGTACCTAAACAAAAATCTTACTTGGTATATTTGTGAGCCGACTTTCAATAGCTCATTGATTACAATGCTCCTATTTTCGAGCTATTTCGAGAGTTATTGTAAAATCCCAAATTATGTAAAGTTTAGGTTATATATATATATATATATATATATATATATATATATATATATATATATGTTGTTGTAAAATCCTTTGTATTGTAAATAAATCTTAGATTTTATTTTTATAAAAGTAACTTTATTCATTAGCTAGGCCTATATTACAAGAAAAGGTAACAATATATATATATATATATATATATATATATATATATATATATATATATATATATATATATATATATATATATATAACAGGGTGTTTCAAGACGAATCTGCCATACTGTACAAGCTTATTCTTCTCCCCAAAATAATGAACAAAGTTCATATAAACATGGGTCCGAAAGTGCTTCGTTGCCAAGTTATACAGAGCCAAAGATTTAACTTGAAATTCACCTCCCTGAGTGAAATTAACTCACACTGACATTTTTAGGGTGTTAATTGAGTTTTTAATTAGATACTTTTTGTGTAAAATAAGCTGAAAAATCGTATTGAACTTGTCCAGAACTCTACCTTCAATAGTTTAGGAGAAAATTGGGGTAAAGCAGAAAGTGTTAGGGTTGAAATCACACTTTTTTGCTCTTGGACTACAATAACTCCTTTAATTTGCTTATAAACATAGAAAAATGTTCAATAAAATGTGTATAAAATTTTATTCTCATAAAATAATGTAAATAAAGTCAATAAAAACGGAATAGTTTTTTTAAATTAAATTTTATTAAGGAACACACAAAACTAAAAATTATGAAAACCACGTGGGCCTATTGGTAACGAAGTAATGAAGGTCATAGTGGTCAGCAAGATCCCTCCCCTTAGATTTCTTCTAGGGGAACACATGAAGACATTAGCGTATGCTCAAATCGGATAAAGAAGATGATCCTTTACACAGAACCATGATTGTTGCCCGAGAGATAAAAAAACAGTTCAATAATGTTCGAGAATCCTACGGCCTCTTTAAATCGTTGAACTGGAATGCGTATTAACAATGGAGGAGGACATTTTGAGCAGCTCTTGTAATATTGTTATTAATATATGCCGATTACGTAATTTTATGATTAACACTGTAGATTATTTAAATAAATTTTCGATTTGTAATAAAATTATTTTGTGAGACATTGACATACATTTTATCATCACGCTACTTGGTTGTAATGCGTAATTTCATAATTTTTAGTTTCGTGTCTTCCTTAATAAAATTGAATTTATTAGAAAACTATTCCGTTCTTATTGACTTTATTTACATTATTTTTTTGAGAATAAAATTTTTTACAAATTTTATTGAAGATTCTTTTTGTTTATAGGTAATTTAAAAAGTTGTTGTAGTCCAAACGCAAAAACGAGTGTTTTCGACCTAACCTCTTTTGCTTTACCCCGATTTTCGCCTAAACTATTAGAGAAAGAGTTCTGGAACAGGTTTTATACGATTTTTCAGATCATTTTACATAAAACTTACCTAACTAACAAACTCAATTAACACCCTAAGCATTTCAGTGTGAGTTAATTTCACTGAGGGAGCTGAATTTTAGGTGAAACCTTTGACCCTGTATAACTCGCCAACGAAGCATTTCCGGACCCATGTTTATATGAATTTTTCATTATTTTGATGAGATGAATAAGCTTGTGCAGTATGGCAGATTCCTCCTGAAAACCCCTGTGTATATACACCTGACTGTAAAAGCCCGTGTATTGTAAATGTTAGGATTTACTAGTAAAACTCGGGATTTACTAAAATCAGTTGATAAATGTGAGGAGTTAGTAATTAAAACATTTTTCATTCTTTTGGCATTTTAAGGAGGTGCTAGGCTTTACCATTGACGGTTTGTAAATGTTCGTTTTAGAAATAAAACAATGAATATTTCTTAATCATGTATCTAGCAGCAACGAGCTCTGTCATTACTGTTAGGTTAGGTTAGGTCAAGTTAGGTTAGGTTAGGTAACATTTACCCTGTTTGCGTGACATTTACCGTGTCTATGAAGGTAAGATTTCGAAGGGAACGCTGATCACAGAATAGTTCGGACTTTTAGAACCTGTTAATTCGGACCAAAAATTGTTAAATCTTGGATTTAACTGGAAAATTTTAAGATTAACCAATATAAGGGCATTTACAGTAACATATAGGCCTACTTGAAACAAAATAGCGTAAATGGAAGTGAGAAATGCAAAGTTAACCTACTAAATACAAAATAAGCGTGGAGATTTGTTAGTGGGAGAGAAACGGAATGGTAGCCTCAAGTCAGCGTTGCCAAAATGATGCCACGATACGTTGATAAAATGTTGATGGAGATTTAATAATGGGTTTTACCGACCTTAATGCAAAGCGTGACTTGGATAAAACTCTCGTGTGCAGATGAACCATAACTTCTTCGCCATATGGATTAATTAGGCAACATTTCACATTATTTAAGAGCTTTCCAGACATCTCCAATATGTTGCGGATTTCTATTTAGGGGATAATTTTTCGTGACAGGGGATATTTTAGATATTTTGTTGAAAGGGGAAAATTATTTCCGTATGAACTGTTTCTGAAAAAGGAAAGTGCTGCTGAAATAACTAAAGAATATTGAATATCACTTTAGAGGTAAGGCTCTGAAGTTGAGAACTTCCATGTGTCGTGAATGCGCTCAACAAATCCAAACAGATTTGCGAGTCGGAGAAGGTGCTATATAGTTATTGTAGACCGACCTATCCTAATACTAGCTTCCTAACTGGGTACACGGGTTATCTATAAAGCTTGCGTATACCTGAGTGTTAAAGCCGAAACGAGTTAAATTTCATGAAAGCCCCCCCCCCATTTTGTTTCACGCGGTTACTTTTACCTGAACGGTCCGTTTAGGTATACATTTTATAATCAAGTGTTTCATTTAAAAACAAGTAATATAAACAATAAAATTTTTAATTAAATTCCTACTTATAGTTAACCATTTTTTTTAAAATTTTAGTAACTTTCTATTAAATAATTAGAATTAATATAATAGAGTAACATAACCTATGCGTTAAAACAGCTGTTCTGCCACATAACCTATAACACAAAATCAGCTTTTTTATGAAATCATATGTTTTATGAAATATGTTATAACTTATGTTAAGGCAAAATGGACGAAAAAACTATATTGGATACCTTGCACTTTTGTGAAATTTTAAAAACTCTTTTCTATTAGCTCGCACTCTCCATATATATAATAATTATTACTTGACATTAATTGTAATATTCATTCCTGATGATGTTGGTACTGTTTACCAACGAAAAGCTTTGGATATAAATTAATAAATATTCTTGTATTTGAATAACCTATGTTGTTTTAAATTATTAAACAAGAAAACGTATTTTATATATGTATATATATATATATATATATATATATATATATATATATATATTGTACAAATTTTCAATCGGTAATAAAATATATTTGTATTCATCCAATCACGTTCAAGTACATTTTTAGCCCGTTGTGGATGACAATTGATGTTAACACAGTTTTTTCAAATATAAATTCAATAATTAAATTATAAAAATTTGGGGAGTCTAGGCCAGATTCGAACTAAGAATCTTCATGTTCAAGTCTAGTAATTTTGGCACTGAGCCAACTTTCCCATTGCTCGTAGTGTATATGTGTTTCTCAAAGAAGTATATGAATTTTTCTTTTGCTCTCATCTGGTTGCCATCGAAACCTCCATTGTTAAATGGTGCATTTAAGGTTTTAATATGTTACCATGGTTACCACACAAAATAAACAATGCTCTAGGATTAAAAATGAATGAAATGACAAAAATAAATAAACATACTAGATTAACGGCATCGAACCTTGCTTCGCAATCGGACAATGTGAAAGGAAAGCTAAAAGAAACTACAACACAATGCAAGCTACAATAAAAAGAACGCGTATAAATAGTAACAAACAAAAATAACAGTCCAACACCACACATAGAAAGGAAAATTGCAAGGAAATTCGCTTTTTATTTTACCACTTAATATTGTTATTCGGACACACACACACACACACACACACACACACACACACACACATATATATATATATATATATATATATATATATATATATACATATTTATATTAATTGTAATTATAAATTTAAAAAACTAAAATATAATTTTTCTCTGTTGACTTAAGTAGGAAGTGACTTTAAATAAAAATTGGTACTCTTTATTTAATTAAACTGAGTTGGTTAACTGTATTAACATCAAGTGCAATCCACTACAAGTTTACAAAAATGTATTTATATTTGAGTGGATGAACAAAATGTATTTTTTATTATAGATTTAATTTTTTTAACGAGATACAGTTTATAAACGTATTGGGCGAGTGTTAACTAACAGAAGGAATTGATTATTCACCATCTTCTAAAGGTAGTATAGCACTCAATGCGCTAATTAATGCTGTATAGAGATATCCCAGTTGGTTTCAATATGTTTCTATATGATAGTGACTTCTTTTTATACCATACACCATACATACACCATACATACACCATACATACACCATACATACACCATACATACACCATACATACACCATACATACACCATACATACACCATACATACACCATACATACACCATACATACACCATACATACACCATACATACACCATACATACACCATGCATACACCATACATACACCTTACATACACCATGCATACACCATGCATACACCATGCATACACCATACATACACCATGCATACACCATACATACACCATACATACACCATACATACACCATGCATACACCATACATACACCATACATACACCATACATACACCATGCATACACCATACATACACCATGCATACACCATGCATACACCATACATACACCATACATACACCATACATACACCATACATACACCATACATACACCATACATACACCATACATACACCATGCATACACCATGGATACACCATACATACACCATGCATACACCATACATACACCATACATACACCATGCATACACCATGCATACACCATACATACACCATACATACACCATGCATACTCCATACATACACCATGCATACATCATACATACACCATGCATACACCATACATACACCATGCATACACCACACATACACCATACATACACCATGCATACACCATACATACACCATACATACACCATGCATACACCATACATACACCATACATACACCATACATGCACCATACATACACCATGCATACACCATACATACACCATACATACACCATGCATACACCATACATACACCATACATACACCATACATACACCATACATACACCATGCATACACCATACATACACAATGCATACACCATGCATACACCATTTTATGTGAGACAAGATACAACTGCCTTACTTGTGTATTACAGTATTCAAGGAAGGTAATTTGATCACAGCTACTCATTATTACCTTAGTCTTGACCCTCTGAGGATGGTTACTTGGTAACCGAAACATACATAAGGTTAAAATAAAAATATTTATGGTTTAAGGTTTTTGAGTATTACTTATTGTTATTCAACCATAGTTTATTCTAAATAAATAGGGATTACACGTTTCTTTATTAATGTTATTCACGTTTAGCTCTATTAGCTTTTTTATAAAATGTCTTTACGTCTTTAAACGCCTACTTATCCATCTTAATTCATGTTTTTGTCATATATATTCTCGTTCTATGCAAAACTAATCTATAAGGGAAATATAAGTGAGCATTCGTGGGGGGGGGGGCAAAAGGTTTCATTGAGTAAAAGTAGATCGAATTATTTCCGAAACTCTTTGGCTACAGATTAAAACAAAATATTTCTGTTTGCTTTTTAAATAATCGCCTCTTCTTCATTTAGGTTTCGTTAATTGTCTAATAATAGATAGGGTCCGTTATACTTGTTAGGATTTGTTGTGTCGACATTTTTAGAATGTAATGTATGCTTTCAAATGTGTAGGTCTGAGTACGTTCATGGAACGATTAACCTGTAACGAACGTGATGGATCTTGGCGACACGTGATTTAAAGAACTTAACAAGATCCAGTGGCAAAATATGGATCCAGTTACGATAAACCTTTAAATTAAACTCTAAATTTCATAGATCATAGGATTAATTTATCTAAACAAATTTCTTTGAGTTTATTAACTTCTCTTTGGGATTATGTACTCGGAAATAAAACATTTCAATTACAAGAATTCTTTTCTAATTTGAATAATTACTTTACTATTTGTTCGAGATTTGACATTTCTGAAATTTTATAAAAGAACTACATTTGTATTCTTTAACGATGTCAAAAAGTTGAATCACAAATTGGTGTCTGAATTGGAAACCATTACAGTCAACAATGAAATTCCGCTGGAACAGGTAACGGGAATAGTTTGTTGGACGTGAGGCAGATAGAAGCACAGATTAGATTAATTACACAGATACGGTAATTAGATGTGTCTGTGTGCACCTACTTGTCTACGTCAGGAAATGCCTTGTCGCACACAATGCAGCGCCTTTCTTCGTCTCCTTCTTCTTCTTCTTCCCTGTCCTCGTCAAGTGTGCCCGAGTGTTGGGAAGCTGAAAACATAGACATTTACAAGATAAATAAGCATCTTTTCGCCCTTAATTTGCTAATTTCGGTTACACTAAATGTTGAAGTAAGACATATTTAATCAAAATCAGCGGGTTTAAATGGACACAAAATTTGGACGAGAACAAATTAACACCCTTTTCAATATTATTTCATTACATTTTTATATAAATAATGGAAAAGGTTTTAAAGGAAAAGCTTATTCTTATTTTCACTCAAATTATTATCCAATCTATTCACAGTCCGATGATGTATTTGGTGGAGGTGGTGTAGTCATTATGACTTTCGCTTTCGGAGAACATTAAAAGGATTCTGAATACAGTTAGAATTTAATTAAACTCGTAATAACCAGAGTTGGAACAAAAGGGCAGAATGTATGACTTTGCCTTACAGGATGGCATGCGTCAAGTAAACATCATTATGTACATCATTTAAATATCAACTGTTACATCCCCTGTGATGTCTATATTAGTGGTTGCCGCGAGGTGTTTATATGTTACTCTCGATTTGTCTATCTGTTTCATCTGTGAGGTGTCTACCCCGAGATGTCTACGTTATCTCGAGATATCTATAACTTTCATCTGTGAAGTGTCTACCCCGAGGTGTCTACATATTACTCCAGAGACGTTTATCCGTTACATCTATTAGGTGTCTACCCCGATACATCTATATGTTACTCCTGAGATGTTTATCCGATACTTCTGTGAGGTGTCTACCCCGAGGTGTGTACGTTATCTCGAGATGTCTACGTTATCTCGAGATGTCTGTCATTTTCATCTGTAAGGTGTCTGCCCCGAGATGTATACGTTATCTCGAGATGTTTACGTTATCTCGATATGTCTACGTTATCTCGAGATGTCTACGTTATTTCGAGATGTCTACGTTATCTCGATATGTCTACGTTATCTCGAGATGTCTGTCATTTTCATCTGTAAGGTGTCTGCCCCGAGAGGTATACGTTATCTCGAGATGGCTATCATTTTCATTCGTGAGGTGCCTACCCCAAGATGTCTACGTTATTTCCATATGTCTACGTTATCTCGATATGTCTACATTATCTCGAGATGTCTAGCATTTTCATCTGTGAGATAACTACCACGAGATGTCTACGTTATCTCGAGATGTCTAGCATTTTCATCTGTGAGATGTCTACCACGAGATGTATACGTTATCATGAGATGGCTATCATTTTCATCTGTGAAGTGTCTACCCGCTACACCCTGAGGTGCCAGGCCTTTACACTTTACAATAAAGTAAGGAGGATCCTAAATGAATTTAAAATACTAAAGGAAAAACATAATTAGCCTATCCCTGATACTTGAAGGGTTACTATGGCTTGATCCTCTTGTGTCCCATCCGTAGTATGGCCTCTTCCTCATCGGATTATAACCCCATTACATTTAATGATATAAAATTTTGTCAATGTGTGTAACTTTAAAGCTAGGCGAAGCACGCAGTCCTGCTATAACATTAACAGTATTTCAACTTTAATTCAAACTTGCCAGATAGGCATTACAGTTACATCTTAAAGCAAACAGTTGATACACTCCTGTTTGCAAACTTGCACCCCTGTGTGATTCTTCTAGGGATTCGCTTGGATCATCATTTATTGTATATTAAAGACTGACTTAACGAGGAAGACATTTGGAATTAATTTTCTTCGAGTCCTGCCCGCGTCGAAGATCAGATCAATTGGAATCAGTGCCATCTTAATATACTGTCAACCTAATCGCAACACACTCTGTCATGCTTTGTACTCGCTAAGGCATTGTGCCATTGTGGAGCGGCGCGCGCTCGATCCATCAATGTCGGAACGGGGATGTTGCATGATCGTACACATGAAGACGTCGCCATTTTTCAAAACATTTCTTTTCCATAACAACAATGACGAGTTAACCGATCGAAAAGCCTCGGCGTTTCTTTATAAATTTTAAAGCAAAGCTATAAAATATTGACGATTTTTAAGGCGAGCGGGAGTCCTTTAGAAAGAAATCAGGTTAAAGTACAAAGCGCCGCTTACAATGGGGGTAGAAATAATGACGCCTCATTGGGCGTTGTGAAACTAAGCATGTCCTGATTAAAAAGGAACCAAGTACAAGGCCATGCATTCTACTCCCTGGAATTGTTTACATAATAGCTTTTATATTCTTTAAGGTTAAGAATATACCGTATGCGCCAAAATAAACAGTATTGAAACTGCCTTCTCTCAAATATAGTGTCGTTCTTAGTCAAGTTATAGAAGACCTCAGGAGATTTTGTTGTGCCCGAAACCTGCCTATTAGTTCAAAATTGTTCCAGCAAGATGTCCCAACAAGCCACTCTGCTGTGAAGGCTCTCCTTCAAGAAACCTTTGACAACCGCCTTATCTCCCTTAGAACACACTTTTACCTACCCAGAAAACACACCCAATCTTACACAAACTGACGCCTATGTCTGGGGAATGAAGGAGAAGATTTTCCGTGATATCCCACCATCCACCACGTTCAACTACAGAAAAAAATAACCAGTGTAACGAGCATGAAACAACTTTTCTTCACCAAAAGTATGCAAAACCTTCAAAGTTATATATTTCATGTTTACACCCGAGTCTTACAGAGCTTCTTTTTATTTCTATACCCTATATTTGTAAAAATATGTAAATAAAATAAAATAAATTGTAATTAAATCTTACAATTATTTCAGTACTGCTTATTTTAGCGCATACTGTATGTATACCTCCATCGCCCGGAAAGTCATATAACACGTGGGCCTGCCGTGCAATCATAGCTTCCGAGAAGGGCAGGAGGGTCGAACATCTTAAGAAAACGCGAGGGAAGGCAGCAACGGGTTTTACTTTGTGGGACGCTCCTGCACAAGGGTTGTGGGGGCCCACTTAAGAGATCTATAAGTCCCATACTAAATTTGTTATGTCATTTACATGTAAATATTTGTGTTCATTAGGAACGGTTTATCCCATTATGTAAGATAAAATTTTGCATATTATAATCTTTAATTTACTTAATGTCATTGATAAAGGCGACATCGTCGCCGAAACTAGTCTGTATGTATTAATAAACTAATGTGTAGTGGGAATTAAATATTTACCTTTTGTGAGTTGTTCTTACTAGCTAAGCTCTAGTAACATATTCACTTATGTTTCTAATACAAATAAGAGTCGGGCCTGTTACCAGGAAGAATGCTAATACAGTGATACCCTGGTCAGATCTACGAGTATAAAGGAAGTGTTTAGGGGTAGTTACCCAGGAGTCCCAAACACCATGTCTGCCGGGGCAGATTTGACGGTGTGTATATGTATTCCAACCTCCACAGGAAATATATATATCAAAATTATATATATATATATATATATCAAAAACAACTCATGTTATTCAAATACAAGAATTATTAATTAATTACAATTCAAAGCTTTTCGCTGGAAAACAGTACATCATAAGAAATGAATATTACATAAATGCAAGATATCAAAAGCTTTGAATACGAATTAATAAATAGTTCTTGTGTATATTTTGAATATTCTCGTGTATATATATATATATATATATATATTAATAATAATAAATTTAAAATATTTCAAAAACAAGAATACTTTTAATGCATATATTATTCAAATCTTTTCGCCAATAAAACAGTACCAGCATCTTCAGGAAAATAATAATCTAACAAAATATTTTTACAAAAATTAAATCATATGTACTACAAAGGACAATATGTTTATAAGTATTTCACTTTATGTAATTTTTTCTATAACATTAATGACCTTATAAATAGTTTGGTGCTTTGATCTCACTTGAATTTGTTCATCAATTAATTTGTCTTTAACTTTATGCTTATAAATTTCCAATGTTTCACATATATTCATCTTTAATCCTTTATTTAATTCTTTTATTAATTTCATATTTTCTATTTCAGAAAATACGTGTCCTGTTTTATTGGCGAAAAGCTTTGAATAATATATGCATTAAAAGTATTCTTGTTTTTGAAATATTTTTAATTTATTAACTATATTACAAGAAAACATATCACCATATTTAATATATTAATATATATATATATATATATATATATATACATCAATAAGCTTACAATTGATTGGCGTACGATTAAATTAACATTAATTTAGAAACTTTAAATTCATAATACATTTCTTGAACTTTTGTATCAATGTTTTCGTGCCCCCGTATCCGCATCAACGCCGCAGAATATCCGAATTTTTGTAATTATATTTGAGAGACAGTTTTAAGAATTTTAAGAATGGTTTATTTTAAATATATAGGCTACAACCTTTTGACAACAAACGTTTTTTATTTAAACTCTCGTGTACATTGCGATTCCAAAGCAATCATCTTCAGAGGCAATTATTACAAGGATAACTCTTATTTGGTTGGTTATTGTTATGCCAAAAAACGTTCAAGTTCGTAGGATTGTAATATTGTTGGGAACCTCGTACTAGTAACCTTAAGTCAATCGGGCGCTGAAGAAAGGTATAAATCCACGGAACTTTACAAACAAGGTTAACTTTATTATTCACTATAACGTTTTCACTTTCTGCGGTTTTACATCGTACGTTAATACCACATAGCACAATAGTGTAGAATGTTAGCATGCAGTGTGTTAATAAACCCACTCACTTGTAACAGGTGAATAATAACACCAACTCACAATGAGTAATTTATTCCTCAAACTAGTTTCAATGACAAAGTCATCTTTACCAAGGAAAATAGCTAATAAAAACTATTAAATATTAAATTTAGGCCTAAATAGCGCATATTTTATTTTTAAACTTAGTTATACTCTTGACGATGGTGACTTTGTCTCTGAAACGCGTTTAAAGATTGCATTATTGTTTGTGTATTTGTTTTGTTATTATTTAATTATTTCTTGTGCTTACTAAAATGTTCTTGTACACCTCACTTTTGTAATTTTACAAAAAATGTATAATTACAGTTAAACATAAAGTGCTAATACCATCTGTGTATGTTCCAGTAACATCATATTTTCTACATTGGAAATTCTAATTTCTTTACGTATGGAGACGAGCAATAAAAACAAAATGGAGGCTCTGCTCTTCACGAACTCCGTATAAACATCCCTTATTCCCTAACCTAGCGTATGCATCAGTGTTACGGTAAGTGATTATTTTCCATGATAGTATTTACCTGCAACATTTAATTTTTTGTTCTGTTTTTTATTTGTTAAATATTTTTATTATTTCCGTGTTTTCAGATAATTAGTTCACTTATTACAACTTCATAAATTCTCTAGTCGTTACAGTAACTTTTTATTCACAGTTGCTGTTTTTCGTTAGTACCCTTCATTCTGTTCAATATACTCGGAACTTGTTCAGAGGCACGCATGTGTTGGGGTTTCTGTAGACTCAGTTTTTGTCAGGCGTACACGTATATGAGTTTCTATCGACTCAGTTCTTGTCGCCATACACGTATTCGGGTTTCTGTAGACTCAGTTCTTGTCAAGCGTACACGTATACGGGTTTCTATCGACTCAGTTCTTGTCGCCATACACGTATTCGGGTTTCTGTAGACTCAGTTCTTGTCGCCATACATGTATTCGGGTTTCTGTCGACTCAGATCTTGTCGCCATACACGTATTCGGGTTTCTGTAGACTCAGTTCTTGTCGGGCACACATGTCACGGTCATTCTTTCTCTGCTATAATCCACTCTTGCTCAGGCTTCAAGTCATTCCGCATGCACTCTATATCCGTGCGGAGAACCGAACAGGGACGTACACTTGCATGAATTGTAGTAAGACTAAGACAACATAGATGGCGTACTGGTTTTCCTAACTTTCATTGAATCTCATTTCTTATAAACACGGTACGCCTTTTATAATTGTCAGATTCCATTCAAAGTAAAAAGTTAAATGGAGCCTTTTACGGTCACTTCTTTTTAACTTTTAGTCAAAGATTACCTTATGTTTTTCAACAAGAAAAAATGTACTTTAAAAAATAATTTTACTTTTACAAGTAACCTAAATATTTTTTAGTGGTTTGACTTTATCACCTATCCAAGCTTAAAGTGAGGTTTCCTCTACTATATATTTAGACTCCTACCTATGTAGGCATTGAGTTAGGTTTGGTTAAATTAGCTATTGTGTCTCTTTTTACGAAACAAACTTAAGGTTAGTTACCTTAGATTTTGCATATTTATTTGATCACTTATACAAACTATATCTCAGGTTACGTCAGTTCTCACTTTACATTTTGTACAAACTACGGATAGGGGTAGGTTAGGATTGCTGGTTTTCTTTACTATTTCAGATTAAATTAGGTTAGGTTTTTCAGATTTGTTTTACCGTTAGGTTTTCGTATTTATTTTACCACTTATTTGTACTTGTAAACGTACACCTTACGTTAAGTCAGGTATTTTTTCCGTTTAGTTTACTCCCTATACAAACATTCCCTTAGGATAGGTTAGTTTATGTTACTTTCTACACGTGTTTAACCATACAGAATATTTTATTCAAGTTAAAATGTTTGAATAAGTGTAAAGTAACAATGAAATGTAAATACGAATGTTACCGCCTAAAAGAGACGACATACGCACAGTTTAGCTTTTCATTATAACTAACTTCAATTATTAAATTATATATATACCTATAATATCCTGGTGGAGAAAGCAATCTAGCCGAATACCCTACATGTGAACCAGGCTTTACGAGAATTTTAAAAGATTCTGCAGGATTGGGCCAATATATAATCCAGCAAAAGCGATTATTATAGGCCTACTCTAATAACCACTGGGGAATTTCTCTTAGGTAACGTTTTGTAAAGTTCTTTCCAGTATTCTTTTAATAACATTGATACAATAAGATGAGTTGACTGAATTGGATTTTCGTAACTGATCAACTTTCTACCCGAAATTTAATTACCAAGGTTTTAAAATTCTTGGATATGTAATAAGTCTGACTTAAGAGAGACGGAGACCCTATAAAGTCTTATGATTTGTTATAATGGAGACATTTGATAAAATTGGGATGTCAAATTTGAATAGATGTATTTTCGATGTAGGATTAACTCTGCCCTTTAGTTTTGCAATCGAGAATTCCTTGAAACAAGTACGCGACTTTAACGCTTGTACAAGTGTGACGTTTATTTTAACAACCCATTTGACAAGATGTGTAAAGATATTGGGCGACTTTGGTTTAGAGATTTGTTCGCAATGTAGAAAGGTTGATTTGTATTTACGGACTCTGTAAATCTAATTTTTCTGTCGTGTAATGATTAGATAATTATAATTGCTCGTTTCTTAACCAAACAATTGCGAAAACCAAACAATACTCTAGGGGCTGAATCAAAAATAGGGCGCGTTAAAACAATGTAGGCATTTCTGTAGGATGTGTCCTTCGAATATCTTGGACCAAAAATGTCACCTTTCCCTAAGTTGTAATTCATTTATTGGGTGAAGGAGATGACGCTAATAAAGAGAAAATAATTGTGATTGCGAGAAAGAGAGTTATATCAACATATTATGAGGTACAGCAAATATCGACCGCTTCAGCTGATCATTAAAAAAAATCGACATCGTCTGCTACACATTAAAATACTTATTTGGTTATAATATTTGAGTCGATGGTTGGGATTGTCATCTGCCCAACTATTCAGATCTCCCGAAAATAAAATTAAAACTGCCTTGATATTATTAAAATTACTTGAAGAAAAGTAGGCGGATTTGATCATTTTTTTACATATAAAAAACATAAAGAAAACTTCTTATAACATTTAGATATATAACAATATAATCCCGTTCTTTAGATGAACGTGTACTACTTGTTAAAATGACTTAAAGATCAAAGCTCATTAATTTTGTACTTTCTGATCCCGAAAATTAATTGTAGAAAATGTTTCTTTTAACCAAAGACCAGCTCCAACTGGAAGTAAATTGTTGAGGGAAACAATTACTGCGGGATTATTATTTATAATTTCATATTTAAAATAAGCATTTTAAAAAGCGCTAAAAATTTCTAAGTTTTTTTTTATTAACAATTGTTATTAAATAAAGTATAAAATGTTTGGAGGTGTAAATAAATTGCGACAGTATTTGTTAGTTAACAGTTTTAATTTTCTTGTCATTACTACAAGGGATTTTAAACTGAATGTATTTCCATTTTTCATAATTATTTGAAAGAAAAACTTTATTTCGAAAACGGAAAAATTAATTAGACCTTCTATATTTAATTGTGCTCCATAATTATCCTATAACGCTATGATTCGTTACCAAAATTAAATTAATTTATTGTTAAAAATATTAACTCAGTAGCTTAGCTATTTGGCACTGTCTGATTCTCAAATTCATTGTTAGAAATATTTTATTTGAGCCAAAGTAAAGAAACAAATAATTTATGAAAAAATGTACGTCTAAATGTTGAACACTAAAGGTTTCAACTGTTTTTTTAAAATAAAATATAATTTTATAATAAACTGTTTAAAATTGCAAAAGTTACAAAGTTTACTGAAAGTTATGAAAAGAAACTCATTTCATAGAAAATAAACTTTAACTATGATTTGGACAAAAACATTTAATTAATAATACAATTTATTGTTATTAGATACAAATAGAATTTATTTTTAAAAAATGTCCAAATTGTTTAATAATTATTAAGAGGCATTTTTAATTTCTGCAATTCTTAGGCTTACAGCTTTTCTGGAACTATTTCACTTTTCATATGTTTAATATCACCACCAATTTTCAAGAAGCTTGTGTAGTCGATTAGCACATAAGTTAAGATATTCCATTTATTGATTGTTTAAAACCAAGACAGATTTGCATCAAATAACTAGGTCATTAGGTTTGTCTCTATCAAGAGGAAATACTCCGTTTTGCTAATAACTCTATGAAGAAATTAAAGTATCTTAAAAGTATTATAAAGCTAGTATAAAGTGTGTTATAAAGTAGTTTCCAATGTTTATAAGCATGTAAATTATTGTTCTCAAATCTAACATAGGCGTAATCCTTTTAAAAGCAAAATAAGGTATTTAAATCATAAAATCTGAAAAAACTCTTCACAGAAAAAATATTTAAATTTATTATTATTTTTGTAAAAACATAAGTTATGTCATTTTACAGTGCATTGAATTTAAAATGAAATTTGCGCTATTTGCCATTGTTACAGTCATTGGAAAAAACATTTACATAGACTTACTTCTTGAAATTCATTCTAAAAACGTCTCAATCAGAAATTTAAATGCAACGTAAGAAATGTAGAAACTACATCATTTAGACAATAATAGGGAACTTGAATGCAAGGTTCGGCAAATAGATTAAAAGACAGCTTACAACAAGATAAACCAGAGCTATTTTTTCTTGCTAAAAATATCAGTAATTAATATATTTGATATAGTTAGATGTCTCTAAACTTGGGTCTCCTGTACAAAGTCTGTGTTATTAGGAAACGTTTTCAAACTATTTAAATCTTACAGGAATAACCCAAGACGGCAACGGGTATAAAGCGAACGAAGTCTAATTCGAAAGAGGGCTTATATTCGGTAGCATAATGAAGGCTAAAATTTAAAAATAGCTTTAATAATAGGTTAACCTAATTGCAAACACGATAAACCAAAATTGTTAATTTTAAATGATATTTAAAGGTTTCATATTTTTATTTTGCTAGAAATATATCATACATAAATCTTGCTTTAAATAAAAAGTGAAGTGTTACTTTTGATATTTTAAAATATTAAACTGTTTTAAAACAATTCTTCAATAAAAAATAAGTCTTTTGCTAAAATCAAATTTTTTAATCTTTATAATATTCTTTGATATTTATATAAACTTTTGTAAATAAATTTAGTTTTATAAAATATAACTTTATTGTTTTGTTCAGAAAAGTATTTCTAAAATATTAAACAATTATTTTAAAATATTTTTAGAGTAATTAATTTATGAAAAACGAAATAAAACCTACACTTTAGCTATTAATTATACAAACGTACAAATAGAACACTTAAAAAATAATGTAGATTTTGTAATAACATAATATAGACAACATTCAACACTCACTTGTGTAATGCACTAAGGTGGCACGACAGTAGCCGCAACTACAGGTAAAACAAACACTTTACCGGCAGTGTCCGCGCTATGTGAACATCAAAGGACTTTGAAAACTCGCACTTGTCTCTGATTGGCCCGGACACACCCCCACCTAGGGGATGAAGGAGTATTTCCGTTCCGGATGGAAGGGAATATCCGTTTTAACCTCATAATTCCCCACGTTACTTATTATGTGCTTTTTGTTGAATCATTTTAAATCAATATTGTTTGATTATATTTAATAAATAATTTTTAATTCTCTACTAGTTATGACAGAGTTACTTAATATTTGTTTTTAACTGTTTTGTCACAATACAAACCAATTACAATACTGTCCAATTACATTTACTATTATTACTACATATAGTACTATAGTACATATTTATATATACTATTATCGTACTGCTATTACTAGTATAATATTATTATTGTTTCCCTCTTGTTTATTTCTTAATTTTATTTTTCTTTCACTTTATCTCCGAATTATTATTGTTAATTTTATTCTTATTTTGAACTCTTTCTTTTTATTATTATTTTTTATAATATTATTTTATTTTTATTCATATAACTTTTATTTCTAATTCTTTCAATTTATTATTATGTCTTATAATACTTTTTTTATTGTTAATTTTATTCTTATTTTAAACTCTTTCATTTCATTATTATTCTTTATAATATTCTTTTTTATTCATATTACTCTTGTTTTTAATTCTTGCAATTTATTATTATTTGTTATAGGCATAATATTATTTTATTATTGTTCCTTTGATTCTTATTTTAAACTCTTACATTTTATTATTATTTTTATTATACACTTTTATTATTACTCATCTTTTTATTCTTTATTAATCTTTCATTCTATTTATATCAATAGAGACATTACCGTTTACTGCAAGTCTAAATTGAAAATTGAAATTCACTCCCACTTTCTTGTTTCGGCTTACACTGTGACATCTTCATAGGGTTGTTAAACATTGGAACGAATAAATTACGCTAAAATATTCATAACTA
Organism: Prosapia bicincta; assembly: GCA_036971475.1. Taxonomy (NCBI): domain Eukaryota; kingdom Metazoa; phylum Arthropoda; class Insecta; order Hemiptera; family Cercopidae; genus Prosapia; species Prosapia bicincta. The sequence continues at coordinate 22,207,920 of JBAIZL010000006.1, read as the reverse complement.
TAGCTACATGCCACAATCACAAAAAAGGTACAGGTTTTAAATTAACAAGTGTTCTTGTATTAATTTTCATTTGTTTAAATACTTGAACATTCGACGCTAGGCAAAACGTAAGACTTGGCGTGTGTTCTTGTATCACTAACAGCCTGAACGCACCAACACCTGTTACTGGTAAGAAATTATACCAATTTTGATCTTCAGTAGTTAACTATATCAAGAATAAATCTCAGGCATACTTCCGACGAAAATTTAGGAACAGACAAAATAATTTTAATATTATTTCTAAGAGTTTTTATTTTGTTTGTAGTACTTTTCTATTATGTTGGGGCAGAAGAAACTATCTTAATTGCGTGTATCAGAATAACGAGAAATAATTTAGAACGTTTTTTAACCCAATAAAATCTCTGATTCACTCTGTTTTATGATTTCCTAAGTAAAATGTAGCCCTTTTCGGTGAATTTTACTAATTAACTATCCTCAAGTATTATGGGGACCGATCATTCCTACACCTTTTAGACTGGATCCATATCAAGTTTTATAAATCCATGCTGGTGATTTCTCACATGTGTTGAGTGTTTATTTATTGTGGTAAGCTCAATTTTCTAATTGAGCGAGTTATAATAGTCCAGATTTGTTGAGTTGAAACGCGTAAAGCATTTGAGTTAGTTTTAAAATTTATCGTTATGTATTAATTATTGTTTTGTATTATTCAATTGTGAAATATATGAAAAGATTGTAAATAGGTAGTAGAGTAAATAGATATTATTGCGTACGTGACTTTATTTGAAATAAGTAAAATTTCCTACAGTTCGTTGAAGTTACTGGAGATAGCAACTCCTGGGTAGAAAAAAACAAGATAATTTCTATACAAGTAAAATTGACTAAACATTAAATAAAAAGTTGATCGACGAGACTATTTGAAGAGTTAAATTGAAGGAAATGATATTACTCTAGCGCCTCCTCTGCGGAAGTAAATAAAACAAGTTCCATGCAAAAACAGCTGATGACCTATTGATCCGGAAATCTATTTACCTACGATGCACTAATCCGGTTTCTTGTCTAATAATGGCATCTTTAGCCAGTCAGAGCCATAGGAAAAGGTCAGACAAGCAACTGCGATGCACTTTATACTATTTTAATAGTCATATCACTCAAGTTAAGTGTCCTTCTGCACGCCGATGATTTAGACAACTCGCTTGCAAAGTCATCTATAATGACGTCATTACAAACAGGTGTCTGGATACTTGGGGGCAAATACCACTGGGTTCAGTTTATTTGATCAAAGTGTTTAATGAAGCTGCTATGATAATCCGAATGCTCCGTGCATTCCTGATTAAAATGACAGAGCACAGATGAGTAAACTGTACGATCTGTTGCCGTCAAGGTCGTGTCAGTTGCATCACCGATGTGAACAGGTGTTGTGATTTGCAAAGTAAATTTTAAAGTAGAGAATAACGAAATTAGAGACGACTTCAATATGTTGAGATATTTGAAGTATGATTTCTTAATCCAATTCAAATTAGAACAAATTTACACGAGAGTGAATCGGTATAACGTGACGTCATAAATTGGGAATTTCGACAAGAGTGCGTATCAATTCACCACTTATAACTCACTAGCTTATATAATAACGCTTTATTCTTTCTCCATCCGTACGAGGCGGCCTCTAAGAAAGGCAAACATGATGTTAGTTTAACGCTAACAGCTGTTTTTGTCTTCATGTAGAAGTTACTTAGAGGTTATGTTTAAATTATTTTCAAATGTAATTTCCTACATATTCAAAAATGTCGTATATTCATTAAATTATATACTAACATTTGAGCAGTTGTTTTATAATATAATATTACAACTCTGTGCTGGAATATATAGATGTATGTGATGTATTTCCTATATAATTACAGGTTTTATACATTAGTTGTTTTTACGAGTTTTAGATTATGTCACTTTCTGTAGTGGGCGTTAGGATTAAGTACAATTATTTCCAAATCTTTATCGCTAAATATACCTATCCAATGTACCTACTGGCTTTTTAATGATTTGAGCTACATTTATTAAAGTTAACTTACTCTAGCTTTTTAATAAGTGCAGTTTAAAGTCGCATTTCCACTGTTTGGAAAAAAATTAATTTTAATTTTTGAAGTCAAGCACCCTTTAGCCAACTTCCAGCTGGACTGGCCACCTAATGCTAGAGTTTCGAAACTCAGGTAGCTCCAACACGAATGGAGAGATCTACGCCGGAAGTGATGTCAATCACAAACGACGATTTTCCAAGGTCATGTATCTGTTGGGAATCGTATAACTTAATTTATATGGAAGAAACAGTGCGAGAGATTAGAATGAGTGATTCAAGATGGTGAGGTAAAATTATAGACTATAGACTTCAGCAGGCGTAGATGAGAGAGTCAGCTTCAAGTTGGACGACGTTATGAGACGTGTTTGTAGAAAGTGGGAAATATAGTCTACAGCAGGGATACATTAGAAGTAGACGAGATAAGGGTAATTGTGTAGCTTCATTTTAAACGGAAAGGGAAGTACGAATGGTTAGAGTTAGTGATTCAAAATGGTGGGGCAAAATTATAGAACGGAGACTTCAGAAGGCGCATAATAGAGAATCAGCTATACGTTGGACAACGTTGAATGAGTGATTCAAGATGGAGAGGCAGAATTACAAACTGGAGACCTCGACCAGACGTAGAGCGAGAGTCACTTACACGTTGGACGACTTTATTAGAAGTATTTGTAGGAAGTAGACAACGTAAGAAATTGAAGAGATTTCTAATATTTGGGGGTAGCTTTAAAAATCGTGGTATAATTGGCAAAATCACTGGTGATGAATGTACGACACAATAACCCGACTACTTTTCTTAACGCAAGGTCTGCACCGTACGAAACTTCTGAATGGCGCAACGTTCTCCAAGATACAAAGGTCGATCGTCTATAGATCCTTCTTGATCAGATGTTCAGACAGGTTAAATATTATTAACTGTCGATGTTAGGGATTTGCTATCTTTAATATATATTAATTGAGGATGTTTAAACAGATTGTTTAAACTATCTGTAGTTTAAACACATAGCCTATGTTTCGTCCAAAGTAAAATCAGTCAATTAAAGTATGGGTGCTAGTGGTGTTTTCTGGGTAACCAACATTTTCAAAGAGGTTTCTGAATCTTTTCTCTCCTCCCTGTCAAAAAACACAAAGATAATCTGTAGAGAATCCACAGTCTAGCATAAGAAACCACTATCCCCACTAATCCAACCTCAAACTCGTGACTCTCGTTCGGATGATTAACGACAGCCCTGGACAGGGCCTTGGCGCTACCAAAGTTTTACCTTTCGGCACCCGAATCACCGATATAACGACACCGATGGGACCAAGTTACCTGAGATCGCGCATCGGGCTTTGCTTGTCTCGTGATGCTCAGTTATTCCACTCTTCTACAAAACAGACTGGGAAGTTTGCTAGGCGCATCCCTCTAGAGGCAGTCACCCTTAACCGCGTGTGAAGTCGACTGAAAACCGCAACGCACCCTCCTGCGGATATTAGATTAGTGTCATCCGCCGCCACCGGAGCGAGAACATCCCTTGTAATTGTTTTGTCGTTGGTCGTAATGGTGTGAAATTTAATTTGGATTGGGGTGGGATCGACTGCTAATTGTTAAAGCTAATTTTAAAATGATATGATTGGCTTATCCCTTGGTAATCAATTTGGCAAAAAATAACTTTTATGCTTGTCATGATGTTGGCTTACCAAATTATTTGATTGGAGTAAAAAGAGCTAAAACATTTATAATGTAGCCGTCAGGGGGCGTGGTCGACAGAAGTAAATATTTCATTTTATAAATGTAGGTAGTGGACGTTTTAATAAAATCTAGTTAATGCACTTAATAAGAAAAAAGGTTTAATGGAATCCTTTATAGATGTAGAAAAATTTACTGAATACAAATTTTATTTATTACATCTAGGCCTAATTAGTTCTGTAAAATTGTCAGATGTAGGCCTACCTAAGGAAGTTTCATCTGTAAACACTGGATGTGTCAAAAATTGGAATAAAAATATATTACTCGCTATCGTTATATCGATTTATTGTAGTAAGATTTATTGTAGTAAGATTTATTGTAGTAATATTTATTGTAGTAATATTTATTGTAGTAAGATTTATTGTAGTAGGATTTATTGTAGTAAGATTTATTGTAGTAAGATTTATTTTAGTGAGATTTATTGTAGTAAGATTTATTGTAGTAAGATTTATTTTAGTGAGATTTATTGTAGTAAGATTTATTGTAGTAAGTAAGAATTATTGTAGTAAGATTTATTGAAACATAAAATTATTATACTTAATAACTGATTTAAAAAAATGAATGAACAAACTGTTGGATGAAATTATATATTATTATGTAATTTAAGCTACAATAGTTGACTAAAGCTCATACAAACAACTATATAGTGTGTTAGAGCGTGCCGCCAACTCGAAGATATTCCCCGTCTGCTAGGACACGACAAAAGTAATATGTATTTACTTTAAAAACTAGTTTTTACCAAACTTGTTTGATAGTACAATAGTTCTCAAAACCTAAGCAAATAAATTTCACTATAAATTTTTTAAGGGGAAACAGAATTGTGACTGTCTTTATCTGACTGGTAGGGATGTAGGAGGGGCAAGGTAGTTGTAGGATTAGGATAATTGTATAGCGCGGCTGTGATACTTGCAGATTAAGAGGATGAATGACCCACTAATCCAGAGTCGTTACCGTGAAAGAGAAACTTTCTCTGTAAGACAGTCCGTACCCATTCCCCTCATTTCGATGGGCAATAGATGATTTAAGGTTGGGAAAGAGAATTTGGATACGGGTGAAGAAATCAAAGGATAAGAGTGGAAATAAAGAATGGTTTGAACGGTCACAGTAAAACGAATTCAGCAAGAATTCCAAGTAGGTATAGTTTACTTTTGAATATAGTCTATTGATGAAAGGAAATGGCAAATAAGGAGAAAAGAGTAGAAGCATTGTGTAAAGTGAGCCTAAAAGAAGTTGGAAATGATAGATTTTTAGAGAATATTGATAGAATACAATATTTCGATGACGTCAACAAAATGAGAAAAGATGTAAAAAATGTATAAGTCTTAAAGGAGACGTGGAAAGCTTAGTGCTTGTAAAGTACCAACCGTGCATGGGCCATTGTAAAACAATAAATAAAGAAATATTTTAAAATTTCTTCAGAATAGAGGAGGGAGAACAAAAATTAAAAAATTATGAATAAAATATACTGAGTAGTGAAATACTTTCCAAGAAGAGGAAAAGATATGCACAACTTTATGCCAGAATAAAAAGCAGTAGAAACATATTTAATTTCATAAATATGTATATAATATTATAGCCTACATATTAAGTAAATAATAGTTAAAATAATATATACACTATTTTTTACAACTTCCTTTTAGAGTTTTTTACACAAAATATATAAATATTGTGGCACTCAGAAGAGGGCGCCATGTTTTAAAAATACGACGGACAAACGGAAGAATTGATTTCCAGTGAAGACGCTGTTCTCCAAACAACCCACTACCCGCTGTATACGCTCTGTGCTCACTAGAGAACAATATTTGAACGCGACGATGGCAGAGCAGTATATTGCGAGATCGCTTTACCTGGAAATACGCATCGGACGTTAAAATAAAGCCAAGTATGTGGAACAAACGGAGAACATGTGGGTGAACCTGTAAAACACCAGATGTGAGCAAACAGGTCCCGCCAGTCGTCTTTCTGTAACGTAACGGCTCAAAGTGGCAATAATTAGAGCCATGCATGAAGGGTTGCCGTGTGATCCGGGGTGCTTTATGCCTCAACAGGTGGATGAAACACTGACGTGAAATTAAAATTTGGTTTTACCCTGTTAAACACAATAGTGTGCCGGGTCTCGCACACGTTAGTAGATAATGAATTTCCTCTCGCATATTTTTAGGTAATTTTTCTTTTTCGACGAACAGGTCGACTCGCCCTGTGAAAATGACTACGTAGAGTGATAATGGGTGGTTGGAGCGTATTTTACTCACATTACCCTCCTTAAATATCGTATGACCCAGGATAGGCAGCTTCTGTGTTGCTTCTAGTAGGCAATGTCGGTTTAAAAGGAGTCATTATTTAAGTTTTTGGGAAGCTTTCAACATTTATATTTTATGAATCAAAGTTTAGGTAGTTTAAAAACAATAACCCTGGACGTGTTTGGACAGTATCTTAAAATACATATTTTTCACTGCAATTTTTGTCTGCCTGTTACCTACTTTAAATCCTTTGTTTGTCTTCTTAATTCGAAGAGATTTTAATGCGATATATTGGAAAGTTGTAGAGGAAACTGTATATCCAAGAAACTAGAAGAAAGGAAGGTGCCAATGCCTGGTGGAAGGGAAGGTAGAAGAAAGGTGTTCATGTTTAGTGGAATGGAAGATAGAAGGAATGTGTTACTGTAGGGTGAAAAGAAAGATAAAAAGGAAGTAGTAATGTCTGGTGGAAGGGAAGATGAAAGGAAGGTGTCAGTGTCTGGTGGAAAGGAATATGGAAGGAGAGAGTTTATAACTGATGGAAGGGATGTGTTAATGTCTGGTGGGCAAAAGGAAAGAGTGTGTTTAGTATATGGTAGAAAGGAAAATTGAAGGAAATTGTTAATGTCTTGTAAAAGGGAAGATGGAAGGAAGGTAATACTGTATGGGGAAAAGAAAAATAAAAGGGAGGAGTTAATGTCTGGGGGAAAGGAAGATAAAGGGAGGGGTTGATGTCTTTTGGAAAAGAAAATGGAAAAAAGTGTTAATCACTGGAGGAACGAAAGATGAAAGGAGTGTGGTATTACTAGGTGAAATGGAAGATGAAAGGATAATGTTAATATCTGATGAAAAGGAAAGTGTTAATGCTTAGTGGAAAGAATTTGTTAATATCTAGTGTAGGGCATCGTTTTTTGTTAATTTTTACAAATATTATCTTGGTGCCCTTTATGTACATTCATGAAGAGAAAACGTAGAAATAATGTCTTCTCTCCAGTCGCTGTTACATCTGGACTCATCCCTTCTGCAGGTGGCAGTTAGATGCCACTCTATAGCTATGTTTGTAGGTAGTCTGCGCTTGTATCGCTGCAAAGGTATGTGTTTGAGGTATACATTGATGTACGCACGTGGCAGTGGGAATTACTAGACATATTTGCCAACAGGGCGCATAATATGTAGAGACTACGTCATAATAAATAGTGTATTAAGTTCAGTCTAAAGGTTTTTTTGACGATTTAACTAGCGCCATTACATGGCTCCAGATACTGGTGACCTTGATTTTAGTGGCATCGATGAACAAGATGTAGATGAAAGTTTGGAAAATAATGGTAGTCCCAAAGAAAGCGTAGCTAGGGACAGTGAAGGGACATCAGCGCTGACTCTTGGACCACAAGCTTCATCAGAGGAAATGGGGAAACATTTTCAGGTTATGTTCCTATAATGAAACCTAACTCAATGTAGGTTATAAGTAGGGATGGGCCGATTCCGATTCTCGATTCCAGGAATCGTCGATTCTAGGTGGTATCGAGGAATCGTCGATACTCGATTCTTCGTTCATAAAAGCGTCGATTCCGATTCCTATTTTGTTAACTATTAAAATATGCGTGTGGAGTAATTTATTACCAAACAAAATTTATTACCAAAATTTATTATATTTGTGTGGAAAAATAATTAATTACCAACTATGTCTTATTTATGTATTAGTTGATTTGAATGAATTAAATGATTAAAGTAAACGAAAATATTATTATTTATGAAGCAACAGCAATCAAGATCGTAACCATTTCTGGTCGTTTGACATCGCTCGTCTCTCTCTCTCTCTCTCTCACTAAATGTCAGAACAAAACACAAAAAAGTACAGTAAAAACTCGATTAACCGTCACCGTCGGAACCGTGGCCATGACGGTTGAGCGAATAGACGGATAACAGAAACACTGTATTATTCCTCCGAAACTTAACCTTAATAAATTATATTATAGACAGATATCACTCTCATTGTTGAAGGTTTTGTGTAGCCTATTACATTAAAACAGAACTTTTAAAAGGTTTTGCCATATGACCAAGATGTTAACTAAATTAATTATTAGAGAACTAGCATGTAAGCTAATATAACTTGAAAGAATCGAGAATCGAGAATCGACTAAAGAATCGAGAATCGAAAGGAAAATTTTAGAATCGGAATCGAAAATTTTAGGAATCGGCCCATCCCTAGTTATAAGTTAGGTGAAAATTGTAACCAGCACTAGGTCAGTGAATAAAGATGTCTAAACTACTCCAGGAAATCAGAAAAAAAACAAGTTCTCCTTCTGGTAACAAAACCAATCAAGGACACAATTCTTACATCAAGAAATATGAAACATGGACACAAATACAGGACCTCGAAAGTTTCGCATAGACAACCTTCGGAAAGTTAAAACACACGCTACAGTTCCCAAACAGTTTAATAAGAAAAGTGTTTAGATTCCATTAAGTGAATAACCGTAATTAGTGTTTAAATTTATTTTCTAAAATTTTCCAAAAACGTCGCTTTATCACGCTTTGTTATGTTTAGGAATATTGTTCAAGCTAATTGTCGACTGACAGCGCCCCCCCCTCCACCTGTTCTGCGGCGGTAATTCGGCACAATAATGTGATTAAACGAATTAGTCTCGCTCGTCGCTTTGTACAACCTGGGAAAAACAAACAGCCTATTGAAGCTAGTTTCGGATTTGTTGACCGACATCATTCATTGAAACGACCCTTTGACCCGCGCAGATGGGCGCGCGCCTCTGCTATAGCTTTTTGCTGGGTTTTAGGCTGAAAAAAACTGAGATAAATCTACACCGTAAAAATACAATTTTACAAACGAAAATGGGTGATTTGGGGAGGATTTGCTGTTTTGTTTGAGTTTTTCTTGTTTAGGGAAGTTTTCGTCCTTGTTTTAGCGTTACTAGGGAGGATTTATGTATTATTATTATTATTATTATTATTATTTTGGAGTTTCAAGTTGATCAGAGATTATGCCTATTAAGGAGTAGAAAGGGTTGTAAACATAGGTAAAACTAAGGGAGGGACATACAACCCCGTGGTAGAGAATGTGCTAAGGAGCTGGTCGGGTACTTGAAATAAACTTGCCGTCAACCGAGGAGAAGTGAGTTGTCTGTCTTCACACAGGCGTGGGATGAAAAATTAGATTAGAGAACTATTCGCTTAGTGGTGACACCCCAGGTAGAGGATAAAGGAAATATATGACATCACATGTGCAGGGTATACTGCATCACTTAAGAAACTGCATCACTTAACACGAAAGTGTGTAACGATCCGGAGATCAACGAATTGTCCCGAAGGTTTACGAATGGGTAACATGGAGATTGATTCTAACTGCTATTTTAGTCTTCATTTGAAGAAAGCATTGAGGTTATGTTTACACCATTTTAAATCAAATGAATAAAATTATATCAAACCTAAAACAAATAAAACATACACAAAACTCTCAAATATAATCATTTATTTACTCATACGCGTTTCAATGACAAAGTCATCATCATCAGTGAGTGTTACTACGAGCTCGTACTACAAACTCTTACTTGCAGCTCAAAACAAACTTTGATGACGAACAAACACTGATGATGATGACTTTGTCATTGAAAGGCGTATGAGTAAATACGATTAATTTGTGAGTTTTGTGTATGTTTTTATTTGTTTTAACATAACCTCACAAGCTAAGCTCAAAGTATATTTGCATAAATTAAACCTGTTTGAATCAAACGAAATTTTAAATATTCAGAGGTATCATATATTAATATGATTTGACGTTTGATTACATGAGATTTGTTTATATTTATAGAACCAGAACTCGGGTGAATAACACAAGGCAGTGTGTAACTAGTTATTTATTTTATCTGAGTATTTTGATAGATGACGCCATTTAAATTTCCTTTAAGGCCATCCTCAACACTAATACCTGCTAGAAAAGCATTTGAAGGTTTAGGCATAGAATGGCCGGGAATTGTAAATGCCTGAATCCTTGACGGAAAAATTGAATAAATAACATAATGTCTTCTGATATTTCTCTAAGCCCTGATTGTATAAATATTTATATTCAGGACGATAGCTCAATTCTATTATTATAGATGTTTTTATTGTTCGCAATTATAGTACTTACTGTACCATGCATTGGTATTAAATTAGAGTGTTATATCTGAGGAAATATATGTAATGTCGTATTATGTTATCAGCAAATATAGTTGTAGCTTATCATGTACTCCCTTATGATGACAGGCTATATTGATTAATCAAGTTTATTTGCTAGCCTGTTTAATTTAATTTAATTTTCAAATAAAATTTATAAATATATAAAATATTAATTTATAATAAATAATAAATTAAGTTATAAACACAAGAAATATACACACCTTAAAATTATAAATCTTTAATTTCATACGCGTTTCAATTTCGTATTTCATCATCATCAATGATGCTACGATAAACATATAACTTTAATTTCCAAGTAAATTAAAGTTATATGTTTGTGGTAGCATCACTGATGATGATGAGATTAATAATTGAAACGCGTATGAATTAAAGTTTTATAGTTGTGAGGTGTGTATATTTCTTGTGTTTATAATCTGAAATCACAAGCAAGCTCGAATATTGTTTATGAATGACGTCATGTTATGTTAAGACATTGACCATACTAAGGCAATAAATATTAAAAAAATAATTATTCAGTGCTAGCAATGAGGTTGTATTGCGTTTTATATTCTTTGTAATTACTAATTGAGTTATTTTGTAAATTAAATTATTTGAAGTTACGCTTCCGTCGTTAGTCGCTTAAGTGCTAAAGTTTTTTTGTCTACATATGGTTTCTCCTTACATGATTCAAGTTATCTAGAAACTGATGAAGGGTATGATATGATAGACTAGTTGGGGGACTATTTAAATTCGGTAAAGAGCTTATTTAAAGACTAGCATATCAAGATACGGCAATTTTACACTTCTCCTAGAGTAAACAACATAATTGCTGATGTAAGACATACTATGTTATGTGATGTAATACTCAAGCCAACCGAAGATTTGATAAGAAATCCGTAAGGGAAAGAGATTTGTTCAGGTGGTTAGATTATTTTACTCACAAAACGGCACGTTGCAGTGTTTAGGGTTTCTCAGAGACTTTTACGCTGGATTGTATCGATAGGACACGATTTGACCAAGCCGTGTCCTCAGACGTATGAAAACAACGATAAATCGCAACACAAGAAAGTAGTGCTTACGCGTGGGGGTATAAAGGCCTCTCACTAACCCAGTTTTACTTATTTATTAAACAATTACGCGCATTTAATATATACTAATCGAAACCACCGACAGCGCATGCCCGTAAAGGCGATTGTGCACGCATGCATTAAAGTTCAAACTGACATAATTAAAGTGTCCGGACAGAGCAGGTAGCTAGACAGACGGACTAGCGTCCCGCTGTGAGTGCTCCTTAAACAGTACACGCGTATTGCTTTTTTGAATGAACTCGTTTTCCTTCTTGGAAGCCCAGACGTGAAATCCATACAGGGACTGTATGATTGGTTCATCACTGCCTTTCTTCCTAATTAAATGTTCATGCAAGTTTAATAGGATTTCCTAATACGTCGACGTATTCGCGGCTTGACGAGAATGGCGGAGAGGTGTCGTCATAGGCTCAAGTAGCAGGGCTTGCAGTTTCGCGTAAGAATATGCAGAAAGATTTGAACGCGAGGAGAGGTAATATGAACAAACCGAAGAGTCTAGATAATTTTTCCAGTATTTTATATTGAAAACGTTGGAAATATTTTATAATATGGAAGCAAGGATTATTAAATCGATAAAGACTCCTGAATATTGTTCTGACACGGAAAGATAGAAGTTGATGCATAGACCATGAGTTGGATAACATATAACCTTAGGTTTACTACATAAATAGGCTAAAAATTGACTATGTAGCTATAAACTGTTACATTAGAACCAGTAAGAAGGTTGGGGTACAATATTATCTCATAAATTTCTAGTCTACTGCTCCTTATAATCGTAAATGTTCTGATATTCTTTCTATTTTTAAACTGATAAAAAAAATACTTTTGTTATCTAGTAATAACTTTTGGTGTATGTAATTATATCGTCAGAGAAAATTCACATACTTTCAATATTATTTAGACATTGATCCCGGCTTTTAGAAATTGTTAATTTGTTCAGCTTTAATCGTCGGACGGGATTTCCGTATATTGGATCAAATGAATGCGTAATATATGGGCAGCGTTGAACTGGTGTAACTGTTGTGTGTGTGTGTGTGTGTGTGTGTGTTTGCGTGCGTGTGTGGGTGTGTGTGCGCGCGCGCGCGCGCGTGTGTGTGTGTGTGAGAGAGAGAGAGAGAGAGATATTGATTGTTGTGTAAGTGTGTGTGCGAGAGAGAGAGAGAGAGAGTGAATGAGAGACTGTGTTTGTGGGTGTGTATGTATATATGTCTATAATATACCATAGATGAGCTCAGAAGTAAAATCCTACACTGAACGTCCTGGTAAAACGTATTTTTCACCTTAATCTATCAATATTAACAATACGAGTAAATTTGTTATAAAATAGTGATTCATAAAAAAAACAGCCTTCGAAATTTTTTAATTAGGGTAAAGTCTTTATGGATCTAAGTGCTATTCAGGAGTGCTAAAACCATTAGTGCATAGGTTCCCAAACTGGGGGCGCGGGTCGTTGAGGGGCGGGAAGGCAAGTCAGAAGGGGCGGAAACCAGTTGGAAAATAATAAGAGAAACTATCAATTAGTTAAAATTTAAGTACACAATTTATCAAAATTTAAAGCTAAAATTAAACCTCAGATTTCTTTACATAGGTAATCTTATTGACCATGATGTTCAGAAAATTTAAGTGAAATGTTTGCATTTATAAAAGCAATATAAGTGAAGGTTGTGCAAATTTTGTAAACTTGAAATTAAATCATCATGACAGGTTGAAAAAATAACAGTACGAAAAGAATGTTTGCAGTTCAATGTGGTAACAGCCCCACAATGAACAAATCTTCATTCCGGATAAAATATTTAAAAGGCTATCACAGGCCTTTTACTAAAATACAAGCGCATCCATCTTACTAACAGATTTTCCTCTTGTCAGTCAAGATTTACCTTGTTAATTAAAACTTGAAATGCCATATCATGTTTCTTGTGAAAATATGTAAATAAATTGTTTTCAATATATATATATATATATATATATATATATATATATATATATATATATATATATATATATATACACTATTTATTTGTTTCTTTTTTATATGAACCCTTTTTTGGAAACCCCTGCCCTAAAGGAAGAGTTACCATTTTGGAATTTTCTACCATTTTGGAAATAAAAACTAAAAATTTCTATTTCTTTTTTTTAACTATTGTTTAAAAAACTTTATAATTATTCTTGTAAAAAAATTCCCTATCTTGATTGGAGCATCAGGTCCATATAACTGCTCAATCGATGGTCGACCAGTGATGATTCATTCTGGTCTCTACATTCCTGTACGCTTTCAGGAAGTCTCCCTACATGTGATCTATTTTTTACTCAATAGGTAATCTTCATTAATTTTAGAATCTGGACGAAACTCCTAAATTCCAAATTGCGTTTGATTATTTTTGAGATTTCTATTGCGCCATTTTCTGTTCAGCAAAGTGGCATTAAAATTCTTTTCATTTGGTTTCTCTAAAACATTCAATGATGCATCGATCACTAAACACTCAAGTTTTTTTCCTTGCTTGATTCTGTTATTAATAACCTGAAGGATTTATAGAATATAACTATTTAACCGTGTTGGTAGCTAAGTAACTGTTTTTGCCGATACGGTATTTGTTTTGGAGTAAGATTTTTTTAAAGACTTACTTCTTTGTAGTTTATTTCTAACCATCCAAACATTTTGATCATTCAATATGGATTCCTTGCTTTATACAATATCATATAGAACAATAATGACAGAAGCAGAGTGGAGGGTTCGACCGGAGACAGATGTCCCGCAGGATACGTTGTACCGAACTTCCTCGGCGCGTTAACAATAGCGTACGCTAGTCGTGACTCTTGGCCAATCTGTGAGCTACGTTGATTACATGGCGAACGATTGTTTTGTCGAGTAAGCCACGGAACAGGTGCGAGAGGGTGACCTGGACACCTGGCCTCTGCACTCTACTTGACTCGACTAGTTGATTTAATCACACCCGTGTTTGTAGACAACTGTTTAGTTGTGATCAAAACACAGACGGGCGCGCTCTTAAAAAGCCTAGTTTATTGACCTGAATCACTAGTTATACTAACAAAAATCGCTCCTTTAAAACGCTCAGGACTTCGTCTAGGAGAGGCATGTGACAGCATCTCTACTTGGGGCCTTAAGGTATCCAAGGACGATAATGTGTCCAGCAGTAGTATATACTTCCACCGTCCAAATGTAGTCTAGGTAACAATTTACCTAGATAATTGCAACTCATACTTAACGGTAACGTTTAAGCTAGTTCTGTCTTTAGAATGATGTAAAAGTGTTTGTCCACGCCAACGCAGTGCAGGCCTACTGTAATTCATTTATGCAATTCTTACAATAATTATGATTTTTAAAGAAAAATTTCAATATATATTGAGGATGTTTATAAAAACCAGAAAAAACACTGTAATATTTATAAACCCTATAGTGGATAATTAAAGCATCTATGATTTTTCCAAATAAGCCCTATTACGTCTTTTGCGTTAAAGCGAATCATCTTTTACTAGATTTAATTATATATAATCATCAACATCATCATCATCATCATCATCATCATCATCATCATCATCATCATCATTAAACCTTCCTCATTCACTGCTGCATCTTCATCATCCAACCTCCCTCATTCACTGTTGCATCTTCTTCATCTAACTTCCCTCATTCACTGTTGCACCATCTTCATTGTCCAATCTCCCTCATTCGCTGTTGCTTCATCCTCATCTTCTTCATCTAACGTCCCTCGTTATCTGTTGCGTCATCTTCATCATTCAACCTTCCTCATTCACTGCTGCATCTTCTTCATCATTTTTCAACCTTAATCATTCACTGTTGTATATTCTTCATCATTCAACCTTCCTCATTCACTGCTGCATCTTCTTCATCATTTTTCAACCTTAATCATTCACTGTTGTATATTCTTCATCATCCAACCTTCCGAATTTACTGTCGCATTTTCTTCATCTAATCTCCCTCTTTCACTCTAGCCTCATCTACATCATCCAACCTCCCTCATTCACTGTTGCACCATCTTCATCATCCAACCTTCCTCATTCACTGCTGCATCTTCTTCATCTAATCTTTATTTAGCCTCATCTTCAACACCCGACCTTCCTCATTCACTGCTGCATCTTCTTCGTCATCTTTCAACCTCAAACATTCACTGTTGTATATTCTTCATCATCCAAGTTTCCTCATTCACTGCTGCATCTTCTTCATCATTTTTCAACCGTAATCATTCATTGTTGTATATTCTTCATCATCCAACCTTCCGAATTTACTGTCGCATCCTCTCCATCTAATCTCCCTCTTTCACTCTAGCCTCATCTTCATCATCCAACCTTTATTCACTGCTGCATCTTCGTCATCCAACCTCTCGTATTTATTGTTACATCAATTCCTCTTGAGCAACACCTCATTCACTTTTGCATCATCTTCATCATCATCCAACCTCCAACACACACTGTTGCATCATTTTCATCGTCACTATCCAACCTTCCTCATTCACTGCAGAATCATCATCATAATGATCCAACCCTATCTCCCGACTGCTGAACAAAGTCCCATCCATTTCCCCACTCGTTCCGAGTTTACCTGAACTATTACCACTTTTCCTCAAGAGGGGTAAAACACAGACGTCTCCTGCCCAAACCACAGACGTCATTGGCCACGTGTTTTCGGACCACAAGTTCAAATCCACAAAACTATTATAAAAATATTTGTTTATAATTTGGAGATTATTCTTTGTGTAAATATTGCACGGTCGAGGGATCTACTGAATGTGAGTACTAACCAAGCCTATATTCGCCTATCACTGATTATGTGATAACCACACGTACGTCACCTATCACTGATTATGTGGTAACCACACGTACGTCACCTATCACGGCAAGGTGTTGAAAGACGTACGACATTAAAATAAATTTTAAAAATATATATGTATGACATTTGATATATTTGTATGTCTTGTGTTTATGTTATCCCCGCAAACCTAGCTCAAACGTGAGTTATAAAAATCTTCATGTTTCTTGACTTACATCATTCTATTTACCTTACTTGGGTCTATCTTGTTAATTACCTCTTGATAATGCTAAAAACGTCGTCAAAATGCTTGGATCAGTTTACTTCATAATATTCTTGTTCTGAAATGTTTAGTAATAAACATAAAACATGTAAGCATGAGTGAGCGCGCGTGTGTGAGTGATTTATTTAAGGCCCGCTTACATTTCCATTTATTCGAGCGAAATCCTGCAGACGCAATCGGATGGGGTTGCCGCGCCGTTTGAACTACGATTACCGATAGGCCACCCTCTTTAAATCAGTAATATGCATAACGAACATTCGCCGGTGCCGGAAGTGGCTTCCGAGTGGACGGGCAGATGGCGCTCGCTACCGGAACTATCGGCAAACATCTTGCCGGCTACAACTCCCGTGATTCCTTGGATGGGGGAGCAATGATCACCGTCGTGATAGCGACGCGCCCAATATGTTACCTTTATGAATATATCGAGCCAACGGATTGTTCAGGTTGCAGTGAGAAGTATGTTTTCCCTTTATGCAGTAGGGAGCCCGTTGCGTGTTTCGGGCACCGTGTCAATGCTGAGAAGGGAGAACACAATGGGGGTGGAACAGAGAGTGAGAGCAGTCAACGTTCCTCTCACGTACTAAATGAGTTCCTACAAGTAGAACGTGTTTCTTATAGGTATAAAGCTTCTACATTTTGTATAATTGATTCACCCACGGAGGGGGGGGTTCCACTAACCAAGTAAATCATAGCACTAATTCACACACGTACAAACGCGCACACGTGCACTAACAGACAAACGCGCGCGTGCACACACACAAACACACACACACACACACACACACACACACACACACACACACACACTCACACACACACACACACACACACACACACACACACGCACACACACACACACACACACACACACATACACACACACACACACACACACACACACACACACACACACACACACACACACACACACACACACACACACACACACACACTTAATGACAAAATTATATCAATTCTAAAACATAGATCCGTCTTAATTTTGCAATTATTCAAGACCTCATTTCATTATTTAAAGTTAATTGTTTGAATCCTTATCCTGTAGCAGTCGACATCTATTGGCGCCGTGACAAACTACGAGTTAATGACACAACAAAGGGTAACTACCGAAAGGGGAAGGAGGGGGAGAGGTTAGAGATTTGACATAGGCTCATAAATCCGACAATTTCCATACAACAGCTGTGAGTTGTGCGAGAGAGACGGAGGGACCAGGCAACGCCTAAGCCGCCTTGCACGCACTTATTTTACTTAATTGCCACCATTTAACTGAATTATTTTATTTAAATTTCATCTCAGATAAGGTTTTAGGTTAGTTTATCTTATACGAGCGTGAATTTGTATTCAAAAATATGCGTTTACAAATTATTTAGGACGAATTCATAACATTTAGGTAGTTGCTAAAACTTAATTTATATCGAGTAAATTTGTGCTTTAATCTTAAACTTATTTAAATTTGTTTATTTTAGAGCTATTAATTTTTTTAACGCTAACAATCTAAATCGATAGCTCATAAGTCTGAATGTTTACTATTTTCTCCACACCTGGATCTACTACAAATTTTCTCATCTTACTTCGATGAATCGCACTCTAATTTTATCCTCCCATACTAAGACTTTAAGGTTTTCCTACAAGACGTGATAAAGGGCTACTCTCCTCCATTAAGCCTACGCAGCTCGTACCTCCTACTTGCTGACGATGCCGCGGCTGTCGACCGTGTCATCGCATTCCTTCGCCACCTTAATATTCTATTTAAAATTTAATATTTAAATTTTTGAAAAAAAAATTTGAACTTACATATTTATTCGTTATAGTATTTATGTTAGTTTGTGTTTATATTGTTATAGATTTATTGTTACGTTGTTTTGTTATTTATTGTTTTATTGTCTATTGTTACGCTTTTCTTTATTATTATATATTTATTGTTGCATATTTATTTTTATGTTATTACTGTTTTATTTAGTAAATTTTGTTTTGTTTTATTTATTTAATTTAATTATATTTTTATTTATGTAACGATTTTGGTATTACTTTTGCTGTTGTTTGGCGATGACTTGGTTTTTCGCCAGGAAGAGAAAGGCTTCCTCGTTGTGGTATTCTTTTCTTTCTTCATTTTCACTTCTTTCACTGTCGAAAGAGTTTTTCTTTTTGAGATTCACTTGTAAATTGTCGGCGTCAATGTCTCTCCTTTAAAGGAAGCATCCAAGTTTCCAAACTACACAATTATTATTTTTATTTTACTTATGAGTTTTTTAGAGAAAACCCGGAAAAGTAAGAATATCCAATGTGATTTTAACGCCTAAAACGTAATCCTACACGTTTTAACGTTTTCATTGCATACGTACATCTGTCTTGAAAATTAACATTCCTGACTAGATATATTATTTAAAGAGAAAATCTACATTTTAAGAGAGTGATTCTCCCATTCTACACATACCTATATGATGATGGCATCGGCTTCCTATTCCTCATTTACTTTTTCATCACCTTATCCTGAATTGGTTATATTTGGTAGACATATCAAATAATCCTCAATAAAAATGCACTTAGTTTAGATAAAAAATCATTAGGCCTGATATTGGCCATTTACCAGATCCGTGCTTAATCTTCATCCTGCCTGCAAACCCTCCAATGAAATCTCCCACACTCCTATCATGCTATAATAATAACTTTAGTGACAATAAGGACCGTTCAGGTATAGAGAGCTTGAAGCAACCTTTTGGGCATTTCTTCGCTGGTGTAGGAAAGATTTATTTCAATAAATCTTTGAAGAAAACCTTGTCATTCTTGCATTGAAGTCTGAAGGTGGATTCGTAGCGGCACATCTGCATATTTCGGAAATAGCCCAACTTCGGGATTGTGGACATTGTGGAGTTGACTGAATACAAAAAATGAACAAGACACACTCACGTATTTCCAATTCGGTTAAGTGCATCCAAATGAAATCAACTGTTGAATATTTCCAAATGAGACCATTGGCAAATTACAAAAGTTTTCATTCAATAAAAAATATAGCGTGTAGAGAAAACTTAATCCAATTGGTTTAAACTTCTACTAAACTAATTCGAATACAAATAATTTACCAAAAGGTTCAAAATATGGGTTGTATAGTGTTGTTTTGATTAAGGGATTTTGTTTTTTATTTTCGTTGTCCTCGATTTGCCGCACATTTGTCTGTTGAACGCATTAATAAAGCGATAACTGATGTTAATTTAAGTTACACAAAAACAACCGTAAAACTTACGCGCAACATCCGACAGAAACATCCCCTATTGGTGAACGCATTACACAATTAGATACAGCGAAGGTACATCCCCCGACCCTGTCCATTAACAGTTGCACAATAGTGTGAACCCTTCTACTGCTTCATTATCCTTCTGTGAATTATACAAACCTAATATCACAACAGATTATAAAAAGCCGGCTGGGGGGGGGTTAGGTTATTTTGCGGCAGAGGGCGTGGGTCAGAACACGCGTTCACTCCCGAACAATACAATTTTAAGGGATGATATATTTCTGTCGCTTTTCATTGCGATTTTATTAATAGAGCTGTTTTTCTGGCGTTAGGGGCGGCTTTTGTCGCGGCCTAATAGATAACATCGACGTTGACATCTATATCGCGGTTCGGTTTCGACGCGTCTGTGTTTATGATTTATAGAAAACGCGGTGGCATCTGTTTATAAGCTGATTAGTTCTATTTGCATACGGCGGGCTGCGTCATTCGATGATACGGGGTAGTTTTACATTAAGATAAACAGTATTGTGTTTGAAAGTTAAAAGTCAAATCACGACTGGCAGATCCGGGCTTAGATCAAGATGGCGACAAGGTTTCCATTTACGTTGACGATAACATCTGCATGGATTCGAGTACATTCTTTTGCATTTCCTAATATAAAACATTATTCTTCGTAGACCCGTTTCGGATTTAATCACTATCAAACCTTTAAACTGTAATTCTTTAAGAGTACAGTTTAAAGTTTTGATAATGGAGATAATCCGAAACGAGTAATTGAGGAATAATGTTTGGTTGTTAGAAAAGGCAAAAAAATATTTCTATAGAAGTAAAGATGATTATATTAAGATAAAAACCGTGCTTAATTTGTTATTATATTTGTAAATGGTTTGAAAAACGACAAACATTATTGTCTTCCCAAAGTAAATTTTTTTAAAATTATAAAGAGCAACAGATAAAAGTAAAGGTAAGTAAAACGACTCAAAATATATTAAAAACATTTTTCCAAAAAACTTATATTTGTTCTAAATTTTAAACCTAATTTTCATTGTTCATTTCATGTATAAACTTTATTTTTAAATTGTAATAAATAATGATAAAAATATTCTAATAGCTGAGTAGGAAAACAGATTTAGTATCTAACTGTCGCTAATCTTCGGGACAGTTCATCTCCTGTCGAGTAGTGTGTTTCTGTAAGGTACAGATTTAGTATCTAACTGTCGCTAATCTTCGGGACAGTTCATCTCCTGTCGAGTAGTGTGTTTCTGTAAGGTTTTTTCTGTTTTACTTTTGTTGGAAAATTGCTAGACGCGTTTATCCTTCGAACTATGTAACATTCCAACCCAATCCTATGCAAAGCATGTTTGGGGACCAGGTAGTTATTCTTAAGACAAAATACACTCCTTCACTGGATAATTAATTATTAGATAAATAATACCTAGATACGTTTAAGCCAATAGTTCAAACCCATACTACAGAAATTGTAGGTTTACAAAAGCAACTGTTGTTTACCCCCCCACTTCTGAACGCCACCTAACTTCTTTTATTTTCGAAACGTGCTTAACCGTTTCTCCAAGACACCTTGCACACACTTAGCTCATACTACACATTACTTCCAAATCTTGGTGTGGTTGCCACAGAAGGAGTAAGTTAGAGGTATTTGAGGATTGCTAGTGCAGTATTGACACTGTATTTCTTTACAGTTTAGATTTTCACATAGTCCCACTCGTACCAGAATAGAACAAATTATACCATATCAGTAGAGAAAACATATTCTATTAGCGTTAAAAGCTTCTTCAACAAGGGTTAAAGAGTAACTCAATTTCGTAGAAATCATTTCCTACTTTCTACCAATTTACATAAAGTGTAAATTAGTTTCAAAACGGGTGAGCGATTTGATTAGACAGGAAAATATCGAATTTTTTAGTAAAAATGTGAGGTTGAATTTCAGTTGTCAAAACGCAGATTGGAAATAGTATATTGAAAGCTACGATAAATTTCAAAATATTTTTTAAAAATCGTCCAAAATTAATGTACGATTTGTGGTTAAGGGCTAGACGGAGACGCGGTCGACACAATAAAACCCCACACACTATCGGTAGCGTGAACTCTCGGGTAGTCTTTAGTAACAGACAAGTTCATGAGTCAAGACTAGAGAATTGAGGGTATAAGTAGTAATATAGTGAATGCGAGAAAGTATCCGTGTCTAGCTCTAATGAACCTTTTGTTCAGGTTACGAATAAAATATTTATACGTGAGTTTATCATCTAAGACATAACTACCTGTTCCAGATCATACGCTGAAAGGCGAAGACATTTTTGGAGAACATCCTCCAGAGCATGGGTTTCCAAACGTTTTGGGTCCACGCCCACTAATCTTCAAATAAAATCATCCCATGCCCCTCTCCAATTTTCATTGTACATAAATGGCTTGAGCATATGAAAATCAATTATTATATATAGGCTATTGAAAACAATTTATTCATACACACTTTCACAAGAAACATGAAAAAACTTTTCAAGTTTTAATTTGCAAGGTAAGTTTTAACTGATAAGAAAATATTATGTGAGTGAGATGCTTGAGCTTGCATTTATTACTCTAGAATGCCTATTCGTAGATGTATTTTAGTAAGGGTAAAACCCAAGTCATTAGCAACATCAAGTTTGTTCTTATAATATTAACCATATTTAATATATCTTAATATTTTCCAACTGGTCTCGAGCATCCCCTGACTTGTCTTCATGCCCCCCAAGGGGGGCGTCCCCCCTAGTTTGGAAACCAATGCTCTAGAGGGTTCTGTCCTTTAGCAGAAATCCTAGAACGTAATCTTTATTTACTTTATTGCTAAGCAACGCTATAAGCAAGTTGGAAACCCGTAAAAGAAATGAAGTTAAAAGTTCGATCCATGTTTGTCACTTTGTGCTGAGTCCACTTTAAAGCAATATAAGTAATAATTCTTGGAACGAAAGTTTTTTATAACTCCTTTTAGTTAGGCAAAGTCGTTTAGTTTGTCCCGAAAGAAATTAAAACTACGATAACTTGTTAAGATTTGAAACCGGAGGCGACGACGGGGGGCGGTCCTACAATTACGTGATTCCCAGTTTTAACGCGTGTTTCACTTTATCATCTTAAGCGGGAACGAAAACATAAAAATATCATTTACAACGCCCGGAGAGAGGAATTAAAAACGACGACATCTTTATCGTCCGATGCAGAGCGCGGTGATTGCGTCGCAGTTTAATTAAAAGCTATTAAGGCTTTGATTAGCAGTTTGGCTGTCACATGGCCGGGTCGTCAGCGCCACTCGCTAGTCTACAAATTCTCTCTTAATTAATTAAAAGTACCCAGTGACGTCATAACATCTCAAACCTCCCTCGACTTCACAAGGTGTTGCAACGTCACGGAATCTTTTACATATTAAGTAAGGGATGTTTTGTTGCTTATAAACGTCTCTGGGGAAGGTTACGTAATATCGAGACATTTCGGAAATTTCATTATAGCTTTAGCTAAGCGCGAGACATAATATAGGCATTTATTTCTGAAATACATACTCCTTATTTATCTAATTGTGTTACAGAGTTTCGTAGTGATGTTTATAATAGGCTGTGGTTTTGGCATTTATCTAATTGTATTAGTGTTTTGTTGTGATTTTTGTGATATGGTAGTCTTGCGTCATTTTTCTAATTGTATTTGCGTTCCGTAGTGATGTTTATCATATGCTATGCTTGTGTCATTTTTCTAATTCTATTACAGAGTTTCATAAAGAGGTTTATGATAAACTATGCTTGTGCCATTTATGTAATTGTATTTTCGTTTTGTAGTGATGTTTATGATAGGCTGTGATTGTATCACTTATCTATTAGTATTGCAGAGTCTAATAGTGAGGTTTATGATATAACATGATATGTACCATTTAACAGATTTTATTAGTATTTTGTAGAGATTTTAATGATGGGCTAGGCTTCCATCATTTTTGTATCTATATTATAGTGTTTCGGAGGGATTTTTATGATGAGCTAGGCTTGCGTCATTTTTGGAACTGTACTAAAGAGTTTTGAAGTGATTTTTATGATAGGCTAGGCTTCCATCATTTTTGTATCTGTATTATAGTGTTTTGAAGTGATTTTTATGATAGGCTAGGCTTGCGTCATTTTTGTATCTGTATTATAGTGTTTTGAAGTGATATTTGTGATAGGTTAGCCTTGCGTCATTTTTGTATCTGTATTATAGTGTTTTGAAGTGATTTTTATGATAGGGTAGGCTTGTGTCAATTTTGTATCTGTATTATAGTGTTTTGAAGTGGTTTTTCTGATAGGCTATGCTTGTGTCATATTTGTATCTGTATTATAGTGTTTTGAAGTGGTTTTTTTGATAGGCTATGCTTGTGTCAGTTTTGTATCTGTGTTATAGTGTTTTGAAGTGATTTTTATGATAGGTTAGGCTTGCGTCATTTTTTGTATCTGTATTATGGTGTTTTGAAGTGATTTTTATGATAGGTTAGGCTTGCGTCATTTTTGTATCTGTATTATAGTGTTTCGGAGGGATTTTTATGATGGACTATGCATTATAAAGCACTGCGCTTGCCAAGGCATTGACCTATCGTAGATAAACTAAGAACGATTCAGGAAAGAAATCTATCACAGGAAAATATCATCAAATTATTTTTAGTATAATAAAATGTTATGATATTCATTATTTAAAAGGCCAAGAGTGAAGATAATATCAGATGTACAGAATGGGTCGGGTGTTATAACGTCTGTATGCAGATGAAGTCAGTAAGCAACGATATGAGACCCTCCGTCAGCAGAATGTTGACAGTAAGTGCATTCTAAAAGGAAGCAACGCTGTACGGAGAAGTTGGAAATCAGAGTAAAATGTGTTCAGTAAATTGTGCAACACGATTAAAATGGCGAAACAAATGACTGTAAGGTGTGATTGTAACATATAAAGTATGGTATACAGTTATTGCTTATTGAATAAGTTATCTGTAATAAATAGCGTGAAAAGAAAAGGTCATTACGAAATAGTGAAGGCGCTGGAGTAGGTGAACATTCTTTGTGCATAGATACAAACTTTTATCTCGCCCTTGCTGCTCCCCGAGCCCGCACTCTGTACATTGAGTTGTGCATATCGTACGTGTTATAACACACCATACTAGATAAATAGGAATATCCTGGTTACAGTAATCTCAGCGAGTGGTACGGATAGTAGTTCAGCAGAGCTGTTTAGTAACAATAGTTAATAAAGTAAATATCGATGGTGATTTCTAGCCTCGGGTAGAGTGGGACCAGAAGAAGATAACTAAGAATATCCTGGTCGCGGTAACCTCAGCTAGTGGTACAGAAAGTAGTTCACCAGAGCTGTTTTTATTAATAATAGTTAATAAAGTAAATATATATAGTGATTTCTAACCTCCGGTAGGAGATGGGACTAGGAGAAGAGAAGTAATAAAAAGGAAATCTTTCAAAACCATAAATGACAATATTAAATAAACACTCCACCAAATAGTTTTCATTAATTATTCCCTTGAGCTATTGTCATACATTGAATCAAATAAAAAAATAAATAAATATCCAGTTATTTTAATTTATTCACTATAAATTAACACTTTTTGCGTACATTTCTGTTACAAGCTAACCTTACTGTTTAAGTTATTCTTACTTTTCAGTAGTTCTGAGGATGGTTACCTTCTAGCCAAAATCCACATCAGGCTTATAGCCAATATTAATTTTATTTAGTTATTGGATTTTTACTTATTGTGTTTAATTTAAAATCCTTTTATCTTTTTTATCCTTAGAGGTTCCAGCGTCATACCTGAGACGTGTTTGTTACCATATACAAACAGTTTCGTTGTGAATATTTTTCAGATCGGCCCTCCAACTAACAGTAGGGGTTACTTACAGAATTCTCCCTTAAATAATTCTCAATATAAATATTTTAACTTTTACAAAGGTTTAACGATTTAAAGTACCTCAACTGGATGCTCAAATCCCTTACTCTAGTGTCAACTTGGATCAACCGCCTCCTTTCTCTGCCCTTACATTCTTGGCTTCCGGTTTGCTGCTACCTCGATGAGGAGGTTTCTATTTCTTTCTTTTTACTGCCCTGTCATCTTTCACGCGCCGTAAATAATATAATAAATAGAATATGTCATCTTTCTATATTTTTATAAATAGAATGTCATCTTTCTAGAATATAATAAATAGAATGTCATCTTTTTGTGTTATAATAAATAGAATATGCCATCTTTCTATATTTTTATAAATAAAATATGTCATCTTTCTAGAATATAATAACTATAATGTCATCTCTCTAGTATATGATAAAGAGAATATGTCATCTTTCTGTGTTATAATAAATAGAATATGTCATCTCTCTAGAATAAGCTATGCCTAATAAAAAGAATGTCATCTTTCTAGGATATAATAACAAGAATATGTCATCTTACTAGGATATAATAAATAGAATATGTCATCTCTCTAGAATAGGCTATAATAAAAAAAAATCTGTCATCTTTTTAGGATATAATAAATAGAATATGTCATCTCTCTAGAATAGACTATAATAAAAAGTATATATCATCTTTCTAGGATATCATAAATATTATATGTCATCTCTCTAGAATAGGATATAATAAATAGAATGTGATATCTTTCTATATTTTAATTATTTAGAATTCGTCATCTTACCAGAATTAAATAAAGTTTTGTACTTGAAACATAAAAAACGAAATCGTATATTCGTTTAAAATTGGAAGCTGTTTTAAAACTTCACAGACTCTGAAAAACTAGGATTGTTTTCAATCCTGGTTTTCCGGAAAATTAGGATTTTACACGTGAAACAATCGCACAAATGCCGAGGATGTTTCCTCTGCTGTACAACCGCAAGATACTAAAGCTTTTTTGCAATTTTAAGACGGCCACCCAGTAAAACTATGATCGCCTACGGCGATGCCGTGACATTACTCGTGTAGGGTCGCCCACCTAAAGTAGACCTACTCTCTGCCGGGTCATAAACACGTTACCCGTTACATTCTCTTTTAGGAGGGTAGGTAGCATTACAAGGATTACGACTACAAGAACGACATATTAACCCCCTGACACTGGAAATAGGGGAATAATGTGACAACACGTGGACAGGTTCGTTTGTCTAAAGTACTCTCAACAGCGGTTAAGAGAGTAGTCTTCCTGCTCGGGACGTGTTGAAGCTATCTACGCTGCGGCAAGTGTAATGAACTGAGAATACTGTGATACTGCTGTTTTATAATAGGGTTGTTACAGAAGTCATTATTTACTCAAATAATTAGCTCATACATAGCTACAAAACCAAAACACGATTCCTTATTCGAATGTTTAGGTAAACAGACTATGCAGGGAGCAAGCGAAAGTTTACTTCTATTTAAATAATACAAAATATAAAATTAGATTATTCAACGCTAATTGTTGTCGATGTGTATTTATGTTAAATCGTCCGTAGCAGGTTCATTATTTTGTCATAAATTTTGTGTTATTTATTGCTTGGTTTTATTTTACTTTTATTTATTTCGTAATCGCCTATTAGGGATGTGAGTATGACATAGTGGGTTTATATTAGGGGTTGACCTGGATTGGTTCGCCTGTGAGTTCAGGCTAAAGAAAGGGATCTGCCCTTTCAGCCGTACATCAATTATAATTTGAAAAACAAACCTAAATAGAAAAGCTTTACAATTAGATTATTTAAATGAAAGTACTCTAAAATGAACCCTTACAGCCAGAGAGGTTCTAAGGCAATATAGATAAACTGAACAATATTAAATTATGATCAATCTTACTGACGTAATCTTAGTACTAACCTGACTCACGATCACTCCTGTCGTCGGATGTCGTCGTCGATCCTCCAAACATATCCAGGACTAGGGGTTCCCTTGGGGGTAAAAGGAGCTCCTGGTACGGTCCGATGTGTTGGGTCGTTTCGTAGAATATCTGGAAAAAATGTTGATTATAAAATACATGATTGAAAAACTGTTTTCTATCATGTACAGTATAAGTCCGTTGATCGAGCACATCCACTGTGACGAGGTGCCTCATACCAACGCGAACGACTAGCAAAGTTGTAAAAAATTTCAGTAATACTGTGTTTTTGTTAGAAAAGTTTTAAGAATCTATATTTTTCCCTAACCTGTTTCGAATTACGATGAAATAAGTTCTATTTAAATACAGCATATCTTTCTCTCTATTAGAAGTGTTACAATGTGTAAAATTTCTAAATGAATTTGGGGAAAATATTCTGTAAAATTAAAGACTTTGCAGTTGGAGATCTCAAGTCCGCGTGAAGGAACGAATGTCACGTTTAAACGTCGCAGGATATTTCCAAGGATTGCGCGAATAAATAGGGT
The DNA here is from genome assembly GCA_036971475.1 of Prosapia bicincta. Taxonomy (NCBI): domain Eukaryota; kingdom Metazoa; phylum Arthropoda; class Insecta; order Hemiptera; family Cercopidae; genus Prosapia; species Prosapia bicincta. The sequence continues at coordinate 22,179,944 of JBAIZL010000006.1, read as the reverse complement.
AAACATAATGGAACTAACGCAGCATACATTTAGGCTGAGGTCCATTGTGGTACTCAAAACACACTTAATCTAACCTATTCTTTCTGAATGTTACCAAAAAATAATAAATGAATACAGTTATTCAAATAACTAATAATCTTGAATATAAGCTACACTGAACTGTCTCGTGAACATTTCGAAAATATGGTCATCTTCATATTTCTCATATTTACTTTCTAGAGGATAGAATAGTAAACCTCTAGATCAAAGTAATTTAAACGTTTTTACAGAGGACCAATTATTATGAAAAAAGTCACTTTGGAGGCCACAGACTAGTATAAGTTACCTACATTATTATCATTTATTACTATTATTATTATTGTTATCATCAGTTCTATTTTACATTTCGTAAACTAAATAAGATTATTACCGTCATTACCACAGCTCATTTCTCGGAGCTTATGAACAATAATTATTGTTTATATTAATTATGGTAAAAGTTGTAACCTAAAAACAAGAGAATAATTACTGTTCCTACATATCCGTTGTGGGATTAATAATGCTAGATATTCAACAACAAAATACCTAATAATATTTTATATTACTTTTCCTTTCAAATGTTTCTTTTCTTTTGTAAACATTTACTCACTGAACTTTTAAGAGTTCATCAAAGACTTGTTTGGGCCGGATGTGGGCAGCGGGCCGTAGTTTGGCGGTGCTCTGGATCTTTGTAAGGGTCAGATCGAAGAACATTTTAGGAATATTAACGACTGGTTGAGACGCGTAGTTTTAAAAATTCATAAATCATTTCTTTTAAATATAATTTCAAACATAATGATGAAGCGGAGAAACAATTCTAAGAGCCACCAGAATAGAAAATATGTAGATTTGATCTCCAAAAATGAATATAGAAAAAGGCAGTTTAGGTAGTTCTTCTAACAAGAAAGTATTCTTAATTAATAATTATAAGGGATAACCTATAGTTATATAGTAACAGTTATACCGATAATTTTATCGGTATAATATAACCGATAACTATAATGTATTATAAAATAGTTCACAGCTAACAAGACTCTTAAAACTTTGGTTTCCAGTAGAAAACGTAGATTCTTTAGGAAATCATTCCTTAGGCGTTCCTATCGTCGGAACTACTTCCCCAGAGAATATATTATTTTCTGAGAGAGAACTTTGATAAAAGAAAGGTATCTGGAGCAACGGCTTTAGGAAATCATTCCTTAGGCGTTCCTATCGTCGGAACTACTTCCCCAGAGAATATATTATTTTCTGAGAGAGAACTTTGATAAAAGAAAGGTATCTGGAGCAACGGCTTTAGGAAATCATTCCTTAGGCGTTCCTATCGTCGGAACTACTTCCCCAGAGAATATATTATTTTCTGAGAGAGAAATTTGATAAAAGAAAGGTATCTGGAGCAACGGTTTTAGGAAATACGACTTCCTTTTGAGATCAGTAAAAATATAGCAAAACTATGTCTTGTAAGGTTCTCAGACATGCCAGTTTGGGCATTGGTGACATGTCAGGGCTTGCATTGTAACTAATAAGATATTCTTGTTCGGAAATGTTGCAGGCATTGGTGACATTTCAGGGCTTGCATTGTAACTAATAAGATATTCTTGTTCGGAAATGTTGCAGGCATTGAAAGTACTGAAAATTATTCTACTTTTAACAGTGGCCGTTTACTCGCATTAGGAATATATATTCTAAGTAATGTTTTTATAAAATAACAAAAACTTTTTATTACGCTTCCTATTAATGTTTATTTGAGTACTCGAGATAGTTATTGAGCAAATGAAAAGCAGAATATCGAGTCAAAAGTTTATTATTTAGTGCAACGTTTTGGCAACTAATTTGTTGTCCTTATCAATACTGAAGAATAAAATCATTCCAAAGGATAAAGTAGGTGAGATGTTGGATGTTTTGATAGGTATAATGATAAGTTGAAGTTTACGCATGAAGTTGAGGTGGATAAAGTATTTTGTTTTTTGCATTTGAAAAATTACTATGGACAGTGGGAATATTATTACAGTTGGTAACATAAACCTGCGTTTTGTGGGCGTTTTTAAAATTTCAATTCTGACCATCCTCGATCTCAAAAAAGGATAGTATATTTTAGTCGATAAACTCCTGGTCTTGTCTCATCATTCTTTTTTTCATGTGAATTTGTTTAAGGCTTGATAAGGGCATCAAATTAGTTGCCGAAACGTTGCACTAAAAAAATTCTGACTCGATATTCAACCGGCTTATCGTTTATTCTATTACACTTCCTGTTCCATCTTGAACCTTGTCTATTAACTGTATCTACGCTTTTCTTTGTCAAACTTTATTGTTTTATAAGGCCGACCGTTTCATAAGGTTTTCATTTTTCCCTCTTCCCGGTGGTTTAAAATGGGGCACCATCTCCCGAAAACCGAGTCTTTTTACAGAAAGGGGTTTTATAGGTAATGTGTATTTTAAAAGTATCAGAATATTTTTTGTGCAGATCCATTTTGAAACTAATCAAATCCTATTGTTATCGGGTTGTTTAATGAAAGTTGCATAGTTATAATCCTCACTCCTAGGTGTCGCTCAACTCACGAAATGTGTAACAGCCTTACCAAGAATTAATTATATAAGACATTAAATCTTCACGAGTTACTATTTATTGTTGATATTTACAGAAACGATAGGTTTATTTACAAAATTGCTAACGTAAATATATTAAGTCGAAATGCGTTATATAAAAATATAATCACATATAAATTCTTTTCCATTCGTAGGGTTTGAACACGTATCCTCTTTTTCAATTACAAATCGATCGACCCAAAGCCTACTTTTATGCAAAACTTTACAATTAGTAAACATTGAAAATTTGTTCGTGGAATTTTTTAAAATAAATTAGGCATCGGGATTTTATTTCTCTTATGTTACGTTTTTCGTTTGATTGTTACCATTTTATAGAGTTCCTAAATATAAACAGATAGGAATAAAAACACACAGCCATAAACTCAAGTTACATTAATTTTCCAATTCACTTAGACAATTTTCACTTTCGATGAACGATAAATGTCCATTATTGTCTGTGACAACGATCTGAGCCTTCTGCAACACTTCCAATAGCATTAGTCCAGGCCATCAGCCGGCTAATAATAACAGCTTAAACACTGTTTGGCCCTGTGATTACCTTTATGCTTGTTTCGCTTCTGAAATTTGTCATTAGCTGAAAAAGGGCCGTGGACGTAATTTATTGGAGTGGAACACGAAGGCATGTGTTGCTTTGTTTTGTGACGTCATTTGCAAAACGAAGTAATTTTAAAGTTTCATTAAGCATAGCATTAAAGGTGGTCGCATTCACGTCTATCCCACCATTAAATGTAATCCGATTAAACTAGGATTATAATGTGAGCACCATTAACTGGATCTAGACTGGAATAGATTCACCTTCCCCTATCGGAGTCTCTTCTTAATAGAGAATGTTTGCCTCACACACAGAAGGACCATTTTTTGTAATATGGATTTATAGAACAGAACATTCATTTGAGGGTTGAAATCTGTGATAACGTTAAAGAAAAAGGCGTGGTAATCAAGGAAGGGGAGGAAATTCTTTTGGGCACTGTTTGCTGCTGAATGTAATAAATGTCACATTGGTAATATACTAGACGAATAAGAAACCTGTTTAAAGTAAAGTGCTACATTAAAAACACATCTTGACAGGCGTTGTTTTTAAAGCAAAATGGCGATATGGGAAACGTTGAGTAACAGACCTGAGTGAGGTAAAACGGGGAAAGCAGAAGGAGACGCAACGAGGAGCAAAGAGCCCAAAAATAGGAGAACAAGGAAGTGATTAGCAAAAGCTTTAAGTGAACCGTAGGCCCTACGTGTTATAGATGTAGGGGCTATGTATATTAGAAACTATTACACAACAAACAAACGAGGGGTCGGTTTAACGACAAAAGGAGAAAAGTAAGAAAAATCCGTATGTGCTCATACTGATGAGTCAGAGTTGAATTATACAAACAGGTGAAAAGAAATAAAGCCAGTATCTTTACACAGGTTTATTTATTTCTATCCCTATTACTTGTCTTTGTGTTTTGGGTTTTTAGTAGCCGGAATTGATTCTTCTCTTTATACTGGAGGTTTTCAATATTTTTAAACAACATTCCCCAAATTAAAGTTATCACAATCTAGCTTCGCTTGCCCAATAAATTTTTTTGTAAATATAAATGTAGTATACGTTAATTTGGGTCAGTGGACTGGGGGAGTGATTGTGTAATGTATGTGTATAAGATTGTGAAATAATATACGCAAGTCAAAGAAGTACTTTTAAAATTAGACTACACAATAAAGACCCTGTCATATCTTTACAGGCTACTTTCAATTATTTTTTAAAAAATTTAATAGTTTAACTAGTGCATATACACATTTTCGTATACCCCTAGGGGACGCGTTCCACAGTTTGAGAAGAAGTAAATTAGATCACGAAATACAAAGACTTGTGACCAAACAAATTATGTATTTTGATGATTTCGTCAAAAACTAACTTTTAAAAGTATTTAATCTAAATTATTTTATTTATTAAAATTATTACATGTATTCTCTCAGACATAAATTTATTACATGTATTCATTAAGGGATTTATAAACAATTAAATGTTGTTATTATTATTATTAATCTTTCGTTGGCAGTACATAGGCTGCAGCAGTGGAACATATATATCTATAGGGCCTGCCTAATCAAATTTATATATCTTTGAAAGGAACGCATAAAAGTTTAAGTCTACCATTATTAACTTCTTAACTATTTTTGTACTGACAAGAGAACTCACTGTAGTGCTCACCTGACCAGCCAATAGGTAAGCTCGAATATTTTGCGATTCAGCTGAACTGGTCGATCTAATAAACTTTAGCCAATTACAGAATTCAACGCTCCCATCTAAATAGCCTCTGTTGCCTTCTGCCACTCGAACCTGTAACATTGTACGACATCTGTGAGATAAAGCTGAAACTAACAGAATCAATGGCTTGACTGTTACACACAGTATTGCTGTAGTGTGACGAATGGCGGTTGTATTTCAATCGTGAAAGGACAAATATTTGCGATTTAAGAGTTAAGAGATTATCCGAGGTAGTTGTTAATGAGTTTTAGTTCTTGGTACGTTTAATTTAGATATAAATTTGAACTTTCAATTGAAAATATGATTTAAATAGACATTATTGTATAAATGTTGATAAAAACATTTATTTTTCGACTCTTATTCTTTATAAATATGTTTTATTTAAATAAAGACCACTGAACAGTGCATTAAATAAGTACCCTGCACACAGTGCTACTGTCATTTCGTTTTTAGTTTTTAGTTAAAAATATTTTAACTTTATTTTAATCCATGATACATATTTTTCGAAAAATACTAATGGAGGCAATGATTTAGGTCTCCTACATGAAGTGATTGTCACTGCCTAATACACGACCGCTGAAAACTTTGAATGTTTGCAATCGTTTATAACTTATTCTATTTTATTTTTGTATAAATTTTGTCGAGGAGTTAAAAAAAACTTTTTACATTCGTTAAATCGTTCCCAACGTTGTTTGTATATCATAATAACATTAATGTTACGATGTTAATGCTGGGGAGGATATTAAACTAAGAAATTGACTGTATTTGCAAAACTATTGAATTTGACCATCGAGGCTGCAGATTATTATTTATTTTTGTATTATTTGTTTTAGGGGGGGGGTTAATATTTCGATTTGGTCAGGAGTTAACTTAAATCCATGAAGTAAAAATTGGAAAATTAAACGAGATTTTTACTTATTTTTAAGCTTAAAATTATACAAAGGTAAAGAGAATTTTAAATATTTAATTTTAGACAAAATAAGCGAATTAAATTTTCAATTACATACAAGAGTAATAAAATATTTAAGTTTAGATAAAATAAGTTAACATAATTTTTTACTCTAAATTTGAACGAGTTCAATGAGCATTAAATTTAAGTACGGATACAGAATCGTATGTATTTAGGAAATCAGGTTAAAGGCTTGCACGAAATAACAAGGTCTTAAAAGCAAACTTTAAATTCGATCTACAAAGGAAAACGTACAGCTAGACTCCTTTAGAAGCTTGTTAAAAACTTCGCCCTCTGTTGCAGAGGTTCTCTCTGGATGTAAAGCCATTTTTAGGGCATTCAGCCACTCTTAGTAAATGTTATTCCACGGATATGCAGCATATCGTGCATTAAAATCTTTTACGGATATTTTATACCCAACTCATTAAAAGCTCCCAGTATTGTCTCGTTTTCTAAGAAAACTATCATAAAACTAAATTGGCAATTTTAATTTCACTATGCGAGTTTGAAATTTTTATGATTTTTTAAATTTATTATTTGGTCAATTTGAAGTACTTTTCCAGCCAATAGAAGCCTAAAACGAAACCATAAAACCCTCTCCGCTGTGCACCTGAATTTACACCTCTATTTTTGATAACTGAATTTGTAGACTCTTGGGATGATTCGTTTTATAAGTTATCGACACTAAACACAATTTTACGCAATAATGTCAAAAAAAAAAAAATCATAGCAAATTTAACGATAGACTAGTAAAGAGTTGCAATAGCCTAATTTTATTTTTTACTGCCGTGTTCTATAATACAAAGAATTGTGAAAATCGCAAACCATAGAAGGAGTGTAGTTAGCGGAAGTGAAACCCGTAAACACTAGAAGTAAAGAAGTTAGCGGAAGTGAAAACTGTAAAATATAGGAGAGTAGTTAGCGGAAGTGAAAACAGCAAACCATAAAAGGATTGTAGTTAGCGGAAGTGTGAATCGCAAATCATAGAAGGAGAACAGTTAGCGGAAGTGAAACCCGTAAATACTAGAAGTAAAGAAGTTAGCGGAAGTGAAAACTGTATACAATAGGATAGTAGTTAGGGGAAGTGAAACCCGAAAGCAATAGAAGGAAAGAATCAGCGAAAGTGAAAACTGTAAGTAATAGGAGAGTAGTTAGCGGAAGTGAAAATAGAAAACCATAAAAGGATTGTAGTTAGCGGAAGTGAAACCCGTAAGTACTAGAAGTAAAGAAGTTAGCGGAAGTGAAAACTATATACAATATGAGAGTAGCTAACGAAAGTGAAAACAGCAATCCATAAAAGGATTGTAGTTAGCGGAAGTGAAACCCGTAAGCAATAGAAGGAAAGAATTAGAGGAAGTGAAAACTGTATACATTAGGAGAGTAGTTAGCTGAAGTGAAAACAGCAAACTATAAAAGGATTGTAGTTAGCGGAAGTGAAACCCATAAGCAATAGAAGGAAAGAATTAGTGGAAGTGAGAACTTTACGTAATAGGAGAGTAGTTAGCGGAAGTGTGAACCGCAAATCATAGAAGGAGAACAGTTAGCGGAAGTGAAACCCATAAGCAATAGAAGGACAGAATACTTAACTGGTAGGCCTAATATTTTTAAGTTTACATTATTAAAAATCTAGATTAATTTTATAGATATTTTAAAAAATCTGGCATATTGTGCGTCTGAGTGTTAAAATGGACATATGAAAATGATATATTTTCAACCCTGAGTAACAAATTCGTGGACGTTCTTACACAGACATGAGTTGTCTTGCTTATGTAGGAGCTGAAAATATCAAACTGCCCGAAAATCAGAATTATTTCCAGGTTATGGAAGTTTTTTTTAAAATAACCATCTTGTCTTTTAAGTTCATGATCACTCCCTTCAATTCTCTATATCGGCAACTATTGCTACTTCCTACTAGTTTCCGTTGAAAATTACGCAATTGAAATGGTTAACATCCTTTTGGAAACCATTGGGACATATTGATTGAAACGAGCGTTTATATTTCTAAAATTATTAATTTCTTCACTTTTTTATAAACATTTGTAGCTATAATATAATTTTAGCTTAAAATTATTTTTAAAAGCAATACGGTTATAAAAAAAACTAATAGCTTTCGATTCGTATTCTTTAGCGTAAAAATGCGCAGGAGTAACAATGGTTCGGCCTATTTATAGATAATCCGTTACCATGCGAAAACAATATCCCAGCCGAGGGATAAAAGGCGCGCGGAGTTGAAACAAAGGCTCGCAAAGCATTCTTCCTAAATGCCTTGCATTTGCGCTCGGCTGGCAAATGAGACGAATCCGCCGACATCACTTAGACGACAAATCAATTAAGGTATAGAAGAGAAATGCTGTCGAGCCTTTGAATGTAAGGCCGTATTGAGGTTGTCGTGTGGCCCTTAATTACAGAGCGGGGTGCAGATATATCAGTGTCATCCAGCCAGCGCTACCCTCTTGCCGAGGATGCTTAATTGCTACTCAAGCAGGCCTATATCCTTGCTAATAGATGCGACTGTCGCGACTTTAATAAATGGATAGAAGGTGGTGCTAAATCGTACCAACACTAGACATATTGCTTAGCTCAGACAAACTACATTCAGAAGTGAACATAAAATAGATACAGAAAATTACGTCATCAAAAATCCATTTTGTGGTTTAAACCGCACAGTAATAAATCTGGCCCAACTCGTACAATGAGTTCTTAAGTAACAATTTCATAAGAAAAATATCCTAAATGAATTGCAAGTAGGTAATATAAACAAAATGGTTTTAAGTCCATTACTACTTGGGTCAAAAAAGAATAATTTTAATTTAGTGTCATTTTATTAAATAACTACAATTAATATAAATGAAGTAACATAACCTATGCGTTGAAACAGATGTTCTACCACATAACCTATAACATAAAATCAGCTGCTTTATGAAATAATATTGCGCTTTTTGTAAAACGTTTTTCTCTCATATAAAATTAAAATTAATTCATTATTTAATTTAGTTAAAGAATTAATATTTGAATACACTATATTAATATCAAATGCCACCCATTACAAGTTTTAAAATATGTATTTGAACTTGAGTGGATGAATAAAAAGTATTTTATTAATGATTGAAAATTTATAAGTGTAGTGTGAAATAATAGTCGGAATTGAAAAATGCACGTGTACATTATTTGACTGTTTGTTATGGAATTAGGTAGACTAATAAAGGAAGGACATAATACTATATACATAGCTCATTATATATATATATATATATATATATATATATATATATATATATAAGGGGAAATACAAATATTATAATTTATTGAATCATTCAAATCACAGCTTTTCGTTGGCAAACAGTATCACCATCATCCGAATAGTACAGTTTAACAACGAAAAGCTTTGTTATATATATATATATATATATATATATATATATATATATATATGAAAATATTTTTACAAAATTCTTATTTTGTAAAAATATTTTATTAGATAATTATTTTCCTGAAGATGCTGGTATATTTTATCGGCGAAAAGCTTTTAATAAATTTTATCATTAAAAGTATTCTTGTTTTTGAAATATTTTTAATTTATTAATTAATTTATTAATTATTAATTTAATAATTATTAATTATTTATTAATTATATATATATATAAATATATATATATATATATATATATATATATATATATATATATATTAAATATTTTGATATGTTTTCTTGTATTATAGTTAATAAATTTAAAATATTTCAAAAGCAAGAATACTTTTAATGTATATATTATTCATTATTATTTCGAATAATATATGCATTAAAAGTATTCTTGCTTTTGAAATATTTTTAATTTATTAATTATTATATATATAACTTATATCGCTTCGTATAAATACGTTACTATCTGCGTTACTATCTGCGTTACTATCTACGTTAATCTATTTCTAACATGTATTTATTAATATAAGTAATATAGAAACCAGCATTGAAATGTTATATTTTTGGGTAAATATTTTTATAACATAAGTTACGTATATTTGTTACCTTCAATAATTACTTTATTTTCTTGAGCTTTGTAATTTGTAATTTCACGTTTAAAATTTTTTTTTCAGCTCTATCAGTTGTGTATAATAATAATAACTTATAGCTGAATCGTTTAAAAATTATTTATGTTTCGAGTTGGAGACCATCATCTGATGCCCAATTATTTTTTTCCTAAACTATATCGTTTTTGCTTTTAATGTGACTCGTATATTACTAAATCTTGTGCTGTATTTGCCAAAACAATATATACAATGAGATAGTCAGTAGGACAGGTCGACAGGGATGACTTTTTGCTTTTCATGTGACTCATATATTACTAAATCTTGTGCTGTATTTGCCAAAACAATATATACAATGAGATAGTCAATAGGACAGGTTTACAGTAATGACTTTTTGCTTTTAATGTGACTCATATATTACTAAATCTTGTGATGTATTTGCCAAAACAATATATACAATGAGATAGTCAGTAGGACAGGTCGACAGGGATGACTTTTTGCTTTTAATGTGACTCATATATTACTAAATCTTGTGCTGTATTTGCCAAAACAATATATACAATGAGATAGTCAGTAGGACAGGTCGACAGGGATGACTTTTCGCTTTTAATGTGACTCATATCTTACTAAATCTTGTGCTGTATTTGCCAAAACAATATATACAATGAGATAGTCAATAGGACAGGTTTACAGTAATGACTTGTTGCTTTTAATGTGACTCATATATTACTAAATCTTGTGCTGTATTTGCCAAAACAATATATACAATGCGATAGTCAGTAGGACAGGTCGACAGGGATGACTTTTTGCTTTTAATGTGACTCATATATTACTAAATCTTGTGCTGTATTTGCCAAAACAATATATACAATGAGATAGTCAGTAGGACAGGTCGACAGGGATGACTTTTTGCTTTTAATGTGACTCATATATTACTAAATCTTGTGCTGTATTTGCCAAAACAATATATACAATGAGATAGTCAGTAGGACAGGTCGACAGGGATGACTTTTTGCTTTAAATGTGACTCATATATTACTAAATCTTGTGCTGTATTTGCCAAAACAATATATACAATGAGATAGTCAATAGGACAGGTTTACAGTAATGACTTTTTGCTTTTAATGTGACTCATATATTACTAAATCTTGTGATGTATTTGCCAAAACAATATATACAATGAGATAGTCAGTAGGACAGGTCGACAGGGATGACTTTTTGCTTTTAAAGTGACTCGTGTATTACTAAATCCATTTTGTATTACTAAATGTCTGGACCTGTATGGACCTGTCTGGATCTGTCTGGACATTTCTGGACCTGTCTGAATCTGTCTGGACCTGTCCGGACCTGTTTGAAACTCTCTGTACCTGTCTGGACCTGGTTAGACCTGTATGGACATAACTGGACATGTCTGGGCATGTCTGGACATGTATGAACATGTTGCGACCTTTCTGGACCTGTCTGAACATGTCGGGACATGTCTAGACCTGTCTGGACCTGTTTAGACCTGTATGGACATGACTGGACATGTCTGGGCATGTCTACAAATGTTTTTACCTGTCTGGATCTGTCTGGACTTGTCTGGACCTGTCTCAAACTGTATGGACCTGTCTGGAACTGTCTGGACATGTCTGGACCTGTCTGGGCCATTCTGGACTTATCTGGATCTGTTTGGACATGTCTGGACATGTTTGGACATGTCTGAACCTGTCTGGACCTGTTTAGACCTGTTTGGACCTGTCTGGACATGACTGGGCATGTCTGGACATGTTTTAACCTGTCTGGATATGTCTGGACATGTATGAAAATATCTGGACCTTTCTGGACCTGTCTGAACATGACTGGACATGTCTGGGCATGTCTGGACATGTTTCTACCTGTATGGACTTGTCTCACCCTGTCTGAAACTGTATGAAACTGTCTGGACCTGTCTGGACATGTCTGGACCTGACTGGACCTGTCTATTTTGTCGCACAGCGTCTACTTGTGTCACGTGTGTCACAAAGCCATAAAAATCGGTAATTTATATGACAGAGATGGATAATGCATAAGTCACGTCCTAGACTATTTATAGCCGAGATTAGCTGACATTTGTTTACAATCTTATGATACACATTAGTTTTTCGGGCGTCCAAGCATTTTGTCATTGTCTCTTATATACAGTAGTCTGCTTGCCCCTTTTATTTCGCTGGTCCACTTCGGGATGCTTCCCTTTCAATATAAAAATTAGTACGTACATATTTACATATCTATTCCCTTCATCTTAACTTCTATTAAGCCTTATATGTATTTACGTCGTAATTCGCCGTTTGGAAATTTAAACACATGAATCTGATTGGAATAAAAATTGGATATTTGTAAAACAATTGCAATTTTAATCCGCAAACCGGTTAATCCGCCCACGGATAATCGGGAGTTTACTGTATCTTTAAAACCTCTTTTTCAAGTTTAAAAAACATATAATTTGTATACGTTACAAAAATATTTCTTTCTCTTAGGATTTTATTTGTAGTGTTGCATTTGCTAAATATTTAGTAAATTCTATTTGTATTTGGTAATTAGATTTTTTTAAATTTCTTTTATTTTATTTGCTTTTTATTTTTATTTATTTACTTTTTTTTGTATTTTGAATATTCCTATCTCTGTTATAATGTTAAACAGTCTATATCTTGACTATGTACATCTCTTTCCTGACAAGCAAACATTTCCTTAATTTGTTGGTGGAATATCATATTGCCTCTGATGTTCTTAAAAATTTTTGATTTTAGAGACTACGTTTCTTTCCGCTAGTTCAAGTTACCTATTCCCTACTTCCCTATGTACCAATGGCGCAATATAACTTACAATAATCTGAGAGAAATATAGAAAGTTTCCCAGTTTTAAATAACATTTAATTAATTTATTAAGTTATATAAACATTTCAAATAAATAAAACCAATATTTAAAAAAAAATTCTCTTGCTGTGCTCTTTAGAGTTAAAATTTATTCCCAGTTAAAGATGGAAAAAACATAAAAAGCCAAGGTACCGTATATATCTATCGTAATAAACAGACTTGAATACTTTTATGTGGTAAAAGTTGGGGTTGGGGAAAGAGAAGGGTGGGAGTGGGGAGGGGGGTAAATGCATTAGGAAGAAAGAGGCGTTCCACCCGGCTAGCCGAGCGCGTCTGAACATCCTACAGCATCTAATGGGAGCCCCCGTTCCCGCCCGCTCTCAAATATACCTTCAACGCTATATTGCACAGATACAGCACAAATCTACCAAGCTGTTCACGTCTTTGGTTTAACTGTGCGTATTTTATTCAAGGCAAGGTCTTACTTCTGTCAACCCTCAGCGTTAATTTATTGGAAGAGGTATTTGCTATCAGTGGAGCTGTATTAATCTGTGCGTATTTTTTTACTACTACGTCTCACAGATACATATCAACAATGTATTGTAACACACTTTGATATCCGTTCAACTGATTTAATCTATGCGAATTGATTACCACAATGGCTCACAGATACACATCAACGATCTATTGCAACAGATTGTTGATGTTTGTTCAATTGGGTTAATCTGTGCGTATTTTTCAGTCCATGTCTCACAGATACATATTAAAAATATATTATAAGACTCAGTTCAATCAGTTCAATTTGATTAATTCGTGCGTATTTTTAAATGCAATGTGTCACAGATACGCATCAACATATTCTTGTAACATGTTTTTGGTATCCCTTAAAAAGGCTTAATCTGTGCGTATTTTTACTACAATCTCTACATCTACACATTCACAATATATTGTTATGCATTGTTGATATCTGTTTCATTAGATTAATCCATGCGAGTGTTTTACCACTATGTCTCACATTAACAATTTCTATAACATGTTGATGATATTCGTTAAAATAGATTAGTCTGCGCGTATTTTTACAACAATTTTTACAAAAACATATCAACAATATATTATAACACACTTTGATATCCAATCACTTAGATTAATCTGTGTGTTCGTTTATACCACCTGTGTCTCACAGATACACATAACAATATATTGTAACACATTGTTGATATGCGCGTAACAGAACTAATTTGTGCGTCTTTCTATACCATTTCGTAAATACAAGGAGACCATTTATTGAAACTAATTGTTAAATAAAAGTAAAAATATAACAATCTGGGGGTATTTTTTTGCGTTACGCCTCCCAGATATACGGTAACAACTTATTGTAATACCCTAATGTTCTAACTGGAATAATCAACGTTTACTAGTTCCGAAGTATAATTCCTCTTTATATTATACTAATTATATAAATATTCAAACTTTTTACTGTTCCACTTCATTTTGAACAGTCAACAAAATGTGTGACTTAATACAGGATTTTCCAAAATAAGTTGAAACAATTTAAGAAAGTAAGATTTGGTTGTTTCTAACTGTCGCATAACATCTAAAAGACAGCTATTCGGCAATGGTTCTCTTTAAGGTTTTTAGCTGCAGGGACAATGGTAAAAAAGTGAGCCTTGGTATCAAGTTACACAGGTTTCAATGATGTAAGTGAAAAAATTATGAAGCAAAGATTCAGTCTGTAAGTAACGAATGGATGGTTTAAGAAACAGCTTGTGAGATGACTGAAGGCGAATAGAGGTAAATCTAAGCTGCCTAAATAAAACTCTTGTGTGCGGAAATTTATTGTTACTTTGTATGTAACTCGTGAACAATATAATACAAAAAGGAGAATAATGTGACTACATAACGTGAGGATAGACGAACCTGGAGTTAATAGATAGAAGATAAATTCAATACGCTTTCGAAGTCAGATCAAAGGACGGTGGATCGTAAACTGTGTGCTTACCTAACCCAGGAGTGAAGACTCCACGTTATGATTTTCAGTATATTTCTGAAGGTTCTCATTTTCAATACTCAAGTATGTGATGTAATTACTCAAGTATGTGATGTAATTATTCCAAGTATGTGATGTAATTACTCGAATATGTGATGCAATTGCTCAAGTATGTGATGCAATTGCTCAAGTATGTGATGCAATTGCTCAAGTATGTGATGCAATTGCTCAAGTATGTGATGCAATTGCTCAAGTATGTGATGTAATTGCTCAAGTATGTGATGTAAGTACTCAAGTATGTGATGTAATTACTCAAGTATGTGATGTAATTACTCAAGTATGTGATGTAATTACTCAAGTATGTGATGCAATTACTCAAGTATGTGAAGTATTTACTCAAGTATGTGATGTATTACTCAAGTACGTGATGTATTTGCTCAAGTATGTGATGTAATTGCTCAAGTATGTGATGTAATTACTCAAGTATGTGATGCAATTGCTCAAGTATGTGATGTAATTGTTCAAGTATGTGATGCAATTGCTGAAGTGTGTGATGTAATTACTCAAGTATGTGATGTAATTACTCAAGTATGTGATGTAATGACTCAAGTATGTGATGTAATGACTCAAGTATGTGATGTAATTACTCAAGTATGTGATGTAATTACTCAAGTATGTGATGTAATTACTCAAATATGTGATGTAATTACTCAAGTATGTGATGTTATTACTCAAGTATGTGATGTAATTGCTCAAGTATGTGATGTAATTACTCAAGTATGTGATGTAATTACTCAAGTATGTGATGTAATTACTCAAGTATGTTATGTAATTACTCAAGTATGGGATGTAATTACTCAAGTATTTGATGTAATTACTCAAGTATGTGATGTAATTACTCAAGTATTTGATGTAATTACTCAAGTATGTAATGTAATTAGTGTTGTATTTATATTATTTATGTCAGCCGAAAAGCTCAACAACACTGTAACATAACACAACATTATAGGTAATTATACAACATAAATCCCGAGAAGCCTGCAATGAGTGCCTAGCTACAAATACAGGACGTTACATAATTATCATGGAAGACACAAAAAACATCCTTAATACAGTTCCTTGTAAGAACAACAGCACTAGCAAGTAGGCCTACTAAATCTATTTACATTTTAGTTTCTAAAAACATCTGTCATTTTCTTTTGTAATAAAGGGTTCTTTTCTGGTGGCGCTTTACTACGTGAAAGTGCAGACGATGTTTGTTATTACTGTTACCAATACGGAATATGGTGACGAGTTAGAGAGGCTCTACTGTAAGCACTGTAACCACAATATCGGTTACTTTTCTATTTTTTATGTTTTGTTTATAATACAAACGAGCACTGACTAAATATATACAAATAGTTGGAAAAATAATATAATTTTCTTTTTTTTTAGTAACTAATAACTCCAGCAAAGTATAAAGTTTTAAATAATTTCCCCAATAAAGTTTTGTATATGACCGCTTTTGCATTTCTAACAGAATTCCTTTATATTCACTTTTATACATTATTATTTCAGCTTTAAAGTAATCTTACATTTTCGATTTTTCAACAGTATCATTGTATTTATTATTTTTGTGACTAAGACACCTTTCTGACCACCCTTTTAAATCTTTTAAACAAGCCGTCCACCGCAGTAGTTAGTAAGGAAAGAAGAGGTAAAAGATGACCGCGTTATTTGAAATTTTCAGTCTTTTTTTTGAAAGTTCTCATTTTAAATACTGTTTATCTACGGGTTTTCACATGGGCGCACTTTGGCATCAGAGGTTTCAATGTAGTAATTTAATGAAAGAAAAACACTTCAACCATTATTCATTATCCTATATCGAGTTTTCCGAGACACGGAATTTCTCTATATTTACTTTTTATCCATTATTATTTCAGCTTTAAAGTAATCTTACAATTTCGATTTTTTTAAAGTGTCATTGTAGGCCTATTTATAATTTTTGTGACTAAGACAACTTTCTGACCACCTTTTTAAATCTTGTAAACAGGCGTACACCGCAGTGCGCAGGTATTTCTGCCAGTGTAAACTCCAAACTTGCAGCGACAAAAGTAAGATTAGGGATTTCATGAAAGGGTAAGTGATAGGTTTATCTGCAGCTGTAACGAAGCAAATGATTGGATGCGTCCAAGCATACTGCTGCTTCCGGCTAAGTAGCGCCCGCGGGGGGTGAGAAGGTGTCTGGTCGGAACAATGCCTCGGCGAAAATCCAGGGCGTTTTCACACACGGACATCAAAACAAGCTGATCAGGAGTGCATGTTACAGTCAGCTGTTTCAGTACGGTTGCAAGGAACACCGTTGATAATCGTTCTTTATTTTTCCTACAAATGAATTGAATAAATGTTAGTTAAACATCTGCTAATTTCTTTAAAAAAATAAACAGTAACCTCAGTTTTCCAATTTGAATAATTAATAACTTCTACTTTTTAAGCCAGTTGTACTGTTTTGCTTTATTGTGTTTTTATATAATTTAATCTGGATTATTTACAGTAATAAAAATTGTAATGCAAAGGAATCATCTTCAGAGGAAATTACTACAAGTCTAACTTTTCATCTTCTGAGTTTGTCTTGAAGTAATTTCCTTTAAAAATGATTACTTTACAATCGATACGTACATCAGGATTTAAATTACATGTTACTGTGTTAAAAGATTTTATTTATTTATAATAATAAAACAAATATTATTGTAATCTTACTAGAATATTTATAATAATTATTGTAATTTTATTTAATAATGTAATATTATTATAAAACATTAATAATGATACAAAAGTTGTTGTTATTACAATGCGCGGCATTTTATCTCAAAACACAGCTTTAAATGTATGTTTTCTTGTATTCACAATTCCTTATTCTTTAAGCGTTCTCTACGAAAGAGTAAATCCTAACACAGGTGTTAGTGTGACCAGAGGAGAAGTTCAAGACATAATTTTACTAAGAAATATAAATTTATTCAGATTTTTCGTACATCTATTAGGCACTTAAATTCAGTAAAACTATGAACAGTTGAAGTCTTGCTTGTTTCATCATGCTATCTATAAGTGCAATCGATGTATTTGTGGGTTTAAAGGCGAAAACGCAAATATTTGGCCGGTAATAAATTGAAGGTTATCAAGGAAGAAATAATGGTGTGTTGAGCACATGCAGACAAAATTCTTGTTGTAAGAAATGAGATTAAAATCGTGTCGATAAGAACGTAACATAACCTTTATAGATCGAAAGTTACTTCCATATTTCTTGTAAATTCCAATGTCTCTTCGGAAAGGCATAAAACTGAAAAGTTATACAACACAAAACCAAGAATAGCCTTATTTAATATTATAAGTTGATATTTTTCAACTTTACAACGTATTATATTCTACTTATATTTTTTAAAATTTCAATAAATTGACCTTAGTAAAGATCTTAATTAATAAATATAGCTCAAGTCTGTAACAAATCAATATATTTAGCTTTAAATCGAGTTATTGTGTAATCATGTAATTTTACTTTGTCACAGATTTTAATTTACTGCTAATGTAAAATACAAAAGTACCATAATCTACGTGAGTTTAAAAACAGCTGTTGTATAAAACCTTGCCTCAGTTTCCTCAATATACATTAAACTTTATTTGTAAATAATTCAGACATAACCTTGAAATAATATTTAAGTGAAGACGAATTCAGCACAACAATATCGCTATGTTTTTTGAAATCGTCGTTATCTCCGGATTGTTACTCGTTCGTTGAAATTACTAAGTGTTGACGTCATGTTGGGTTAAGTTTGTTATACGCTGAACCGTAAGTTATACTTCAACAATATTCAATCAGAGATTTGAACGCGATTAGAAAGGTAACTCTGAAACAAATAACTCAAGACTTCCATTTTTAAAGTGTTACTTCCTTACGGAAAGAGTTTAACCAAATCCGGAGCGAGGGATGGCGCCGAGTCAACACCGGCAACAAAGCGGGCACCAAATTAAACGTGCATAATTAAACGAGGAACGGACCGCATTGTGTGCGCCGAAGTGTCAACAGGACTTGCTGTGCTCTGCTAATATTATCTCTCCGCTGACCATTGTGCTGCCTACCCCTTCAGTCTTAAATAACTAACTCAGTTGCGGAATGATCTGGCGAGAACAGCTAAAGTTTATAAATGTAGAGGAAACTCCGCTTGTTGGGCTTTCCGAAGCAAGTTTTGCCGCCCGCCCGTTTCACTAGTACCAACTAATTAGTTTTAATAATGCCTCCTTTTCATACCCGTTTCGTTATCTAAGGAACACACAGCCACTTTATTTGATCCTTATGAAATTTAAGAAAGGTAATGTGTCCAGCACTATACTTCTACCACCTTTTATTGCCTTAGATACTGTTTTTCTCAGGATGTTTCAACCAGGGGGCTGAAAACGCGCAAATAAATTATTTGGTGCTACTGAGAATCGAACCAGAACCGTTAATTTAGTTATCAAGTGCTCTCGCCATTTGACTACGCAGCTACTTAGGTCTACATAATTACCAATGTTGAAATTATTATTAATAATATTATTATTTATATTTTCTATTGTTATAAATATTATTTATAAATTACCATAAATTAAATAATAAATTTCTAATCCAAAAAAGTTTTGTAATTCATAGGTTATTTGCAGATTAGTCAGGAAGTATTATCCCTTATTTAAAAAAATGTACAAACAAAATTTGGTAAACAAAATATAAAACTTACAAAACAATAAGTAAAATATGAAATATTTTAAAATATCGTGGGTAACATTTCGACAATATTAAAATATAAAATGCGTTTTTCTTTATACTATTCTTTCTCTCCTATTAATACTCTCTTTCTTCTTTATTTGTACTCTTAATTCTCTCATGAACTCTTGTTAATTTAAGTATTTGTACTCCTTTTTTTTATACTCATATTTATATTTTATACCTTGTTTGTACTTCTTAATTATTTTATATTACTACAATTGTTTCTTTTTTTTCTTAATATTTTTTATTTGTACTCCTATTTCTCTCTTTTTATACTCTTAATTTATTCCCTTTCTCCTTTACTAGTAGTCTTAATTCTGACTTATTTGTACTTTTGTTTCTTTCTTATTCGTACTATTATTTGTACTCTTATATCTCTCTTTTTTGTACATTTATTTATACTTTCTATCTCCTTTATTTGTACCCTAAACTTTCTTTAATTTGTATTTGTTTTTTTTCATAGTTGTATTTTTGTTTTTTATTTATACTCCTATATCACTTTTTCACATTCTTATTTATCTATTATTTGTACCCGCTTCCTCTCTAATTTGCACTGAGAGAGAGAGAGAGAGAGAGAGAGAGAGAGAGAGAGAGAGAAAGAAAGAAAGAGAGAGAGTGAAAGAGAGAGCTTTTCCATTGAAACAAAGCCCAATACGTTTGTTGTATTTTTACTGTTAAACTATACGATTCGCTAGGGTTGGACACAACGCTACATCCTCGTCAAATTGATCCATTTC
The DNA here is from genome assembly GCA_036971475.1 of Prosapia bicincta. Classification (NCBI taxonomy): domain Eukaryota; kingdom Metazoa; phylum Arthropoda; class Insecta; order Hemiptera; family Cercopidae; genus Prosapia; species Prosapia bicincta. The sequence goes on along the minus strand of JBAIZL010000006.1, from coordinate 22,159,770 downwards.
GCAGACACCTAAGCCTGTCAATAAGCCAGCGTGTCGTGACATCTCTATCTGCCACCCCAGCTACCTATAAAGGCATTTTTCATGGTCGCCGACTTGTGAATGATACAATATATTGAAAAGGTAAATCCGAGCATTGTGCGAAGGTGTCGGGCAGATAGAGGATTCACAAGGGGAGGGTGAGGCTTCTGTGTTAGCTGCGTGAATTGTTGGGTTCAGGTTGTTGAGTTTTTGTAAACGCGTCCGTCGAATCCAGCACACGAATCTCTCACGAAAACTACTTTGTAGGATTTTTCTAAAATCAACAATTGAGTTTTATCGATACTTGAGCTTTTTATTCATAAGGCTATTTGCGCGTCAAAAAAGATGTTGAGTTTTTTTAAATTTTGTGATTATCTTGATCTATTGAAAGTCTCAATGAAGTATTTAAAAAAAATTTTATGGGCTTAGAATGTTTATTAGTTTGTAAATGTTTATTTTATTTTTAAAAACATTTCCTTTGAATTTGTATTAAGTTTTTATTTTTTTAAAGTAATTATTTATTTAATTAGTATGTTTTTATTAGATTTATACAATTTTAATTTTCACCTATTTATAAAAAAACATGGTTCTCTGGTTATATTGAAGATCTAATCTGCCCAAGTATTAATAATTTAATGGCCACAGTAATATGACTGAAAAGGTAGCGAAGGAATAGCACTGAAATTCGAACGCTGTGAGATCCTCATATCATTATACAAAATATTATAATATAAACCCTAAAATGATATTTTTACTTGATAGTTTGTTAGGGTTTAATGAGGGATTCATTAAACAGCTGGAAAAACCACTCGGACATTAACAACCGAACCGTTCGTTCGTGCTCATAAAACCCGCGACATTTATGCGACAGTCAAAATGTCGCTGTACAATAAGCCATAAATATCAATATAGTTAAACTGTAAAGCCGTACACAATGGCGAATATCGATAGCGTACGGCATTATCGTTTCGGTTTTAGCGTTAATTCGGTGTTATGTCGAAGGGAATAGCCGGATTGCGAGTCTTAATATCGATCGTAAACGATCCCATAGTAAAATCGCTGAAACTGCGAAATAATCTTACAAGACAAATCAAACAGTTATACGAGGCAGTTTTTTTTTTGCTTTAATATTCATTAAATGATAAACGTGGCATTGCGTTGCTTGTTCTGTCACCACTGCGGTTACTGGCCGGTTCGATTCGTTTTTAGGGTTTTGGCGAAAACATTCGCTCGTAAGTTTCAAAATGGAATCAGATTACAAGTATTTCATGTACGTTAGAGATGTCAGTTCCTTCTATTAGTTCATACTCTCCCTATATATGTATATACATATATATATATATATATATATACACATATATATATATATATATATATATATATATATATATATATATATATAGTTCAAATTTTCAATCGTTAATAACAATAGTTAATAAGTTTTATTCGTCCACTGAAGTTCAAATACATTTTTATAAACTTGTAGACCTAGTGGATGACACTTGATGTTAATACAGTTTTTTTAAAAATATTAATTCAATAATTAAATTTAATTAATTTTAGTTTTATATGGAGAAAAATGGCAAGGTATGCAATATAGCTATTTCTTCTTATTTGGTTTATTTGGAATAAAATAAGTGGTTCACATATGATTTCATAAAGCAGCTGATTTTATGTTATAGAATATGAGATAGAACAGCGGTTTTAACGCATACGATATGTTACATTATTTATATTACTTGTAATTATTTAATAAAGAGTAATTAAAATTAAAAAATGTTTTGTTGACGTAAGTAGAAATTGACTTGTTTTTGTTCTGTAACGGCAGGATCTCTTTACTATTCGGTCTTATCACGTTTTATAATATATCACATAATATGTTATGTTTAAATAAACACAATAGGAGAAGCAGAATAACTGGTGGTCATAAGTTAATCCTTATAAAATGAACTCATCCCGTCGTTTGTTATCGCTTCATAACGTAGAGGTAACGGAGGATATTTTGGTATCTGAGGGGCTTCTCCTTCATAACGTAAAGGTAACGGAGCTTATTTTGGTAGCTGAGGGGTTTCTCCTTCATAACGTAGAGTCAATGCAGGATATTTTGGTAGCTGAGGGGTTTCTCCTTCATAACGTAGAGGTAACGATGGATATTTTGGTAGCTGAGGGGTTTCTCCTTCATAACGTAAAGGTAACGGAGGATATTGTGGTAGCTGAGGGGTTTATCTTTCATGACGTAGAGTCAACGAAGGATATTTTGGTAGCTGAGGGGATTTTATTCTTCACGTAGAGTCAACGCAGGATATTTTGGTAGCTGAGGGGTTTCTATTTCGTGACGTAGAGTCAACGCAAGATATTTTGGTAGCTGAGGGGTTTCTCCTTCATAACGTAGAGTCAATGCAGGATATTTTGGTAGCTGAGGGGTTTCTCCTTCATAACGTAGAGTCAATGCAGGATATTTTGGTAGCTGAGGGGTTTCTCCTTCATAACGTAGAGGTAACGATGGATATTTTGGTAGCTGAGGGGTTTATCTTTCATGACGTAGAGTCAACGAAGGATATTTTGGTAGCTGAGGGGTTTTTATTCTTAACGTAGAGTCAACGCAGGATATTTTGGTAGCTGAGGGGTTTCTATTTCGTAACGTAGAGTCAACGCAAGATATTTTGGTAGCTGAGGGGTTTCTCCTTCATAACGTAGAGTCAATGCAGGATATTTTGGTAGCTGAGGGGTTTCTCCTTCATAACGTAGAGGTAACGATTAATATTTTGGTAGCTGAGGGGTTTTCCTTCGTAACGTAGAGTCAACGCAGGATATTTTGGTAGCTGAGGAGTTTCTATTTCGTAACGTAGAGTCAACGCAAGATATTTTGGTAGCTGAGGGGTTTCTCCTTCATAACGTAGAGTCAATGCAGGATATTTTGGTAGCTGAGGGGTTTCTCCTTCATAACGTGGAGGTAACGATGGATATTTTGATAGCTGAGGGGGTTCTCCTTCACAACGTAGAGTCAATGCAGGATATTTTGGTAGCTGAGGGGTTTCTCCTTCATAACGTAGAGCTAACGATGGATATTTTGGTAGCTGAGGGGTTTCTCCTTCATAACGTAGAGGTAACGATGGATATTTTGGTAGCTGAGGGGTTTCTCCTTCATAACGTAGAGGTAACGGAGGATATTTTGATAGTTGAGGGGTTTCTCCTTCATAACGTAGAGTCAATGCAGGATATTTTGGTAGCTGAGGGGTTTCTCCTTCATAACGTAGAGGTAACGATGGATATTTTGGTAGCTGAGGGGTTTTCCTTCGTAACGTAGAGTCAACGCAGGATATTTTGGTAGCTGAGGAGTTTCTATTTCGTAACGTAGAGTCAACGCAAGATATTTTGGTAGCTGAGGGGTTTCTCCTTCATAACGTAGAGTCAATGCAGGATATTTTGGTAGCTGAGGGGTTTCTCCTTCATAACGTAGAGGTAACGGAGGATATTTTGGTAGCTGAGGGGTTTCTATTTCATAACGTAGAGGTAACGGAGGATATTTTGGTAGCTGAGGGGTTTATCTTTCATGACGTAGAGTCAACGCAAGATATTTTGGTAGCTGAGGGGTTCCTATTTCGTAACGTAGAGTCAACGCAGGATATTTTGGTAGCTGAGGAGTTTCTATTTCGTAACGTAGAGTCGACGAAGGATATTTTTATAGGTGAGATGTGTTTCCTTCTTAACGTAGAGTCAACGCAGGATATTATGGTAGCTGCGGGGTTTCTCCTTCATAACGTAGAGGAAACGGAGGATATTTTGGTAGCTGAGGGGTTTCTCCTTCATAACGTAGAGGTAACGGAGGATATTTTGGTAGCTGAGCGGTTTCTCCTTCATAACGTAGAGTCAATGCAGGATATTTTGGTAGCTGAGGGGTTTCTCCTTCATAACGTAGAGGTAACGATGGATATTTTGGTAGCTGAGGGGTTTCTCCTTCATAACGTAGAGGTAACGGAGGATATTTTGGTAGCTGAGGGGTTTCTCCTTCATAACGTAGAGGTAACGGAGGATATTTTGGTAGCTGAGGGGTTTATCTTTCATGACGTAGAGTCAACGCAAGATATTTTGGTAGCTGAGGGTTTCCTATTTCGTAACGTAGAGTCAAAGCAGGAAATTTTGGTAGCTGAGGAGTTTCTATTTCGTAACGTAGAGTCAACGCAGGATATTTTGGTAGCTGAGGGGTTTCTCCTTCATAACGTAGAGTCAACGCAGGATATTTTGGTAGCTGAGGAGTTTCTATTTCGTAACGTAGAGTCAACGCAGGATATTTTGGTAGCTGAGGGTTTTCTATTTCGTAACGTAGAGTCAACGAAGGATATTTTTATAGGTGAGATGTGTTTCCTTCGTAACGTAGAGTCAACGCAGGATATTTTGTTAGCTGAGGGGTTTCTCCTTCATAACTTAGAGGTAACGGAGGGTATTTTGGTAGCTGAGGGGTTTCTCCTTCATAACGTAGAGTCAATGCAGGAAATTTTGGTAGCTGAGGGGTTTCTCCTTCATAACGTAGAGGTAACGATGGATATTTTGGTAGCTGAGGGGTTTCTCCTTCATAACGTAGAGGTAACGGAGGATATTTTGGTAGCTGAGGGGTTTCTCCTTCATAACGTAGAGGTAACGATGGATATTTTGGTAGCTGAGGGGTTTCTCCTTCATAACGTAGAGGTAACGGAGGATATTTTGGTAGCTGAGGGGTTTCTCCTTCATAACGTAGAGGTAACGGAGGATATTTTGGTAGCTGAGGGGTTTATCTTTCATGACGTAGAGTCAACGCAAGATATTTTGGTAGCTGAGGGGTTCCTATTTCGTAACGTAGAGTCAACGAAGGATATTTTTATAGGTGAGATGTGTTTCCTTCGTAACGTAGAGTCAACGCAGGATATTTTGTTAGCTGAGGGGTTTCTCCTTCATAACGTAGAGGTAACGGAGGGTATTTTGGTAGCTGAGGGGTTTCCCCTTCATAACGTAGAGGTAACGGAGGATATTTTGGTAGCTGAGGGGTTTCTCCTTCATAACGTAGAGGTAACGATGGATATTTTGGTAGCTGAGGGGTTTCTCCTTCATAACGTAGATGTAACGGATGATATTTTGGTAGCTGAGGGGTTTCTCCTTCATAACGTAGAGGTAACGGAGGATATTTTGGTAGCTGAGGGGTTTATCTTTCATGACGTAGAGTCAACGCAAGATATTTTGGTAGCTGAGGGGTTCCTATTTCGTAACGTAGAGTCAACGCAGGATATTTTGGTAGCTGAGGAGTTTCTATTTCGTAACGTAGAGTCAACGCAGGATATTTTGGTAGCTGAGGAGTTTCTATTTCGTAACGTAGAGTCGACGAAGGATATTTTTATAGGTGAGATGTGTTTCCTTCGTAACGTAGAGTCAACGCAGGATATTATGGTAGCTGAGGGGTTTCTCCTTCATAACGTAGAGGTAACGGAGGATATTATGGTAGCTGAGGGGTTTCTCCTTCATAACGTAGAGGTAACGGAGCATATTTTGGTAGCTGAGGGGTTTATCTTTCATGACGTAGAGTCAACGAAGGATATTTTGGTAGCTGAGGGGATTTTATTCTTCACGTAGAGTCAACGCAGGATATTTTGGTAGCTGAGGGGTTTCTATTTCGTGACGTAGAGTCAACGCAAGATATTTTGGTAGCTGAGGGGTTTCTCCTTCATAACGTAGAGTCAATGCAGGATATTTTGGTAGCTGAGGGGTTTCTCCTTCATAACGTAGAGGTAACGATGGATATTTTGGTAGCTGAGGGGTTTATCTTTCATGACGTAGAGTCAACGAAGGATATTTTGGTAGCTGAGGGGTTTTTATTCTTAACGTAGAGTCAACGCAGGATATTTTGGTAGCTGAGGGGTTTCTATTTCGTAACGTAGAGTCAACGCAAGATATTTTGGTAGCTGAGGGGTTTCTCCTTCATAACGTAGAGTCAATGCAGGATATTTTGGTAGCTGAGGGGTTTCTCCTTCATAACGTAGAGGTAACGATTAATATTTTGGTAGCTGAGGGGTTTTCCTTCGTAACGTAGAGTCAACGCAGGATATTTTGGTAGCTGAGGAGTTTCTATTTCGTAACGTAGAGTCAACGCAAGATATTTTGGTAGCTGAGGGGTCTCTCCTTCATAACGTAGAGTCAATGCAGGATATTTTGGTAGCTGAGGGGTTTCTCCTTCATAACGTGGAGGTAACGATGGATATTTTGGTAGCTGAGGGGGTTCTCCTTCACAACGTAGAGTCAATGCAGGATATTTTGGTAGCTGAGGGGTTTCTCCTTCATAACGTAGAGCTAACGATGGATATTTTGGTAGCTGAGGGGTTTCTCCTTCATAACGTAGAGGTAACGATGGATATTTTGGTAGCTGAGGGGTTTCTCCTTCATAACGTAGAGGTAACGGAGGATATTTTGATAGTTGAGGGGTTTCTCCTTCATAACGTAGAGTCAATGCAGGATATTTTGGTAGCTGAGGGGTTTCTCCTTCATAACGTAGAGGTAACGATGGATATTTTGGTAGCTGAGGGGTTTTCCTTCGTAACGTAGAGTCAACGCAGGATATTTTGGTAGCTGAGGAGTTTCTATTTCGTAACGTAGAGTCAACGCAAGATATTTTGGTAGCTGAGGGGTTTCTCCTTCATAACGTAGAGTCAATGCAGGATATTTTGGTAGCTGAGGGGTTTCTCCTTCATAACGTAGAGGTAACGGAGGATATTTTGGTAGCTGAGGGGTTTCTATTTCATAACGTAGAGGTAACGGAGGATATTTTGGTAGCTGAGGGGTTTATCTTTCATGACGTAGAGTCAACGCAAGATATTTTGGTAGCTGAGGGGTTCCTATTTCGTAACGTAGAGTCAACGCAGGATATTTTGGTAGCTGAGGAGTTTCTATTTCGTAACGCAGAGTCGACGAAGGATATTTTTATAGGTGAGATGTGTTTCCTTCTTAACGTAGAGTCAACGCAGGATATTATGGTAGCTGCGGGGTTTCTCCTTCATAACGTAGAGGAAACGGAGGATATTTTGGTAGCTGAGGGGTTTCTCCTTCATAACGTAGAGGTAACGGAGGATATTTTGGTAGCTGAGCGGTTTCTCCTTCATAACGTAGAGTCAATGCAGGATATTTTGGTAGCTGAGGGGTTTCTCCTTCATAACGTAGAGGTAACGATGGATATTTTGGTAGCTGAGGGGTTTCTCCTTCATAACGTAGAGGTAACGGAGGATATTTTGGTAGCTGAGGGGTTTCTCCTTCATAACGTAGAGGTAACGGAGGATATTTTGGTAGCTGAGGGGATTATCTTTCATGACGTAGAGTCAACGCAAGATATTTTGGTAGCTGAGGGGTTCCTATTTCGTAACGTAGAGTCAAAGCAGGATATTTTGGTAGCTGAGGAGTTTCTATTTCGTAACGTAGAGTCAACGCAGGATATTTTGGTAGCTGAGGGGTTTCTCCTTCATAACGTAGAGTCAACGCAGGATATTTTGGTAGCTGAGGAGTTTCTATTTCGTAACGTAGAGTCAACGCAGGATATTTTGGTAGCTGAGGGTTTTCTATTTCGTAACGTAGAGTCAACGAAGGATATTTTTATAGGTGAGATGTGTTTCCTTCGTAACGTAGAGTCAACGCAGGATATTTTGTTAGCTGAGGGGTTTCTCCTTCATAACTTAGAGGTAACGGAGGGTATTTTGGTAGCTGAGGGGTTTCTCCTTCAGAACGTAGAGGTAACGGAGGATATTTTGGTAGCTGAGGGGTTTCTCCTTCATAACGTAGAGTCAATGCAGGAAATTTTGGTAGCTGAGGGGTTTCTCCTTCATAACGTAGAGGTAACGATGGATATTTTGGTAGCTGAGGGGTTTCTCCTTCATAACGTAGAGGTAACGGAGGATATTTTGGTAGCTGAGGGGTTTCTCCTTCATAACGTAGAGGTAACGATGGATATTTTGGTAGCTGAGGGGTTTCTCCTTCATAACGTAGAGGTAACGGAGGATATTTTGGTAGCTGAGGGGTTTCTCCTTCATAACGTAGAGGTAACGGAGGATATTTTGGTAGCTGAGGGGTTTATCTTTCATGACGTAGAGTCAACGCAAGATATTTTGGTAGCTGAGGGGTTCCTATTTCGTAACGTAGAGTCAACGAAGGATATTTTTATAGGTGAGATGTGTTTCCTTCGTAACGTAGAGTCAACGCAGGATATTTTGTTAGCTGAGGGGTTTCTCCTTCATAACGTAGAGGTAACGGAGGGTATTTTGGTAGCTGAGGGGTTTCCCCTTCATAACGTAGAGGTAACGGAGGATATTTTGGTAGCTGAGGGGTTTCTCCTTCATAACGTAGAGGTAACGATGGATATTTTGGTAGCTGAGGGGTTTCTCCTTCATAACGTAGATGTAACGGATGATATTTTGGTAGCTGAGGGGTTTCTCCTTCATAACGTAGAGGTAACGGAGGATATTTTGGTAGCTGAGGGGTTTATCTTTCATGACGTAGAGTCAACGCAAGATATTTTGGTAGCTGAGGGGTTCCTATTTCGTAACGTAGAGTCAACGCAGGATATTTTGGTAGCTGAGGAGTTTCTATTTCGTAACGTAGAGTCAACGCAGGATATTTTGGTAGCTGAGGAGTTTCTATTTCGTAACGTAGAGTCGACGAAGGATATTTTTATAGGTGAGATGTGTTTCCTTCGTAACGTAGAGTCAACGCAGGATATTATGGTAGCTGAGGGGTTTCTCCTTCATAACGTAGAGGTAACGGAGGATATTATGGTAGCTGAGGGGTTTCTCCTTCATAACGTAGAGGTAACGGAGCATATTTTGGTAGCTGAGGGGTTTCCCCTTCATAACGTAGAGGTAACGGAGGGTATTTTGGTAGCGGAGGGGTTTCTCCTTCATAACGTAGAGGTAACGGAGCATATTTTGGTAGCTGAGGGGTTTCTCCTTCATAACGTAGAGTCAATGCAGGATATTGTGGTAGCTGAGGGGTTTCTCCTTCATAACGTAGAGGTAACGGAGGATATTTTGGTAGCTGAGGGGTTTATCTTTCATGACGTAGAGTCAACGCAAGATATTTTGGTAGCTGAGGGGTTCCTATTTCGTAACGTAGAGTCAACGCAGGATATTTTGGTAGCTGAGGAGTTTCTATTTCGTAACGTAGAGTCGACGAAGGATATTTTTATAGGTGAGATGTGTTTCCTTCTTAACGTAGAGTCAACGCAAGATATTTTGGTAGCTGAGGGGTTTCTCCTTCATAACGTAGAGTCAATGCAGGATATTTTGGTAGCTGAGGGGTTTCTCCTTCATAACGTAGAGGTAACGGAGGATATTTTGGTAGCTGAGGGGTTTCTATTTCATAACGTAGAGGTAACGGAGGATATTTTGGTAGCTGAGGGGTTTATCTTTCATGACGTAGAGTCAACGCAAGATATTTTGGTAGCTGAGGGGTTCCTATTTCGTAACGTAGAGTCAACGCAGGATATTTTGGTAGCTGAGGAGTTTCTATTTCGTAACGTAGAGTCGACGAAGGATATTTTTATAGGTGAGATGTGTTTCCTTCTTAACGTAGAGTCAACGCAGGATATTATGGTAGCTGCGGGGTTTCTCCTTCATAACGTAGAGGAAACGGAGGATATTTTGGTAGCTGAGGGGTTTCTCCTTCATAACGTAGAGGTAACGGAGGATATTTTGGTAGCTGAGCGGTTTCTCCTTCATAACGTAGAGTCAATGCAGGATATTTTGGTAGCTGAGGGGTTTCTCCTTCATAACGTAGAGGTAACGATGGATATTTTGGTAGCTGAGGGGTTTCTCCTTCATAACGTAGAGGTAACGGAGGATATTTTGGTAGCTGAGGGGTTTCTCCTTCATAACGTAGAGGTAACGGAGGATATTTTGGTAGCTGAGGGGATTATCTTTCATGACGTAGAGTCAACGCAAGATATTTTGGTAGCTGAGGGGTTCCTATTTCGTAACGTAGAGTCAAAGCAGGATATTTTGGTAGCTGAGGAGTTTCTATTTCGTAACGTAGAGTCAACGCAGGATATTTTGGTAGCTGAGGGGTTTCTCCTTCATAACGTAGAGTCAACGCAGGATATTTTGGTAGCTGAGGAGTTTCTATTTCGTAACGTAGAGTCAACGCAGGATATTTTGGTAGCTGAGGGTTTTCTATTTCGTAACGTAGAGTCAACGAAGGATATTTTTATAGGTGAGATGTGTTTCCTTCGTAACGTAGAGTCAACGCAGGATATTTTGTTAGCTGAGGGGTTTCTCCTTCATAACTTAGAGGTAACGGAGGGTATTTTGGTAGCTGAGGGGTTTCTCCTTCAGAACGTAGAGGTAACGGAGGATATTTTGGTAGCTGAGGGGTTTCTCCTTCATAACGTAGAGTCAATGCAGGAAATTTTGGTAGCTGAGGGGTTTCTCCTTCATAACGTAGAGGTAACGATGGATATTTTGGTAGCTGAGGGGTTTCTCCTTCATAACGTAGAGGTAACGGAGGATATTTTGGTAGCTGAGGGGTTTCTCCTTCATAACGTAGAGGTAACGATGGATATTTTGGTAGCTGAGGGGTTTCTCCTTCATAACGTAGAGGTAACGGAGGATATTTTGGTAGCTGAGGGGTTTCTCCTTCATAACGTAGAGGTAACGGAGGATATTTTGGTAGCTGAGGGGTTTATCTTTCATGACGTAGAGTCAACGCAAGATATTTTGGTAGCTGAGGGGTTCCTATTTCGTAACGTAGAGTCAACGAAGGATATTTTTATAGGTGAGATGTGTTTCCTTCGTAACGTAGAGTCAACGCAGGATATTTTGTTAGCTGAGGGGTTTCTCCTTCATAACGTAGAGGTAACGGAGGGTATTTTGGTAGCTGAGGGGTTTCCCCTTCATAACGTAGAGGTAACGGAGGATATTTTGGTAGCTGAGGGGTTTCTCCTTCATAACGTAGAGGTAACGATGGATATTTTGGTAGCTGAGGGGTTTCTCCTTCATAACGTAGATGTAACGGATGATATTTTGGTAGCTGAGGGGTTTCTCCTTCATAACGTAGAGGTAACGGAGGATATTTTGGTAGCTGAGGGGTTTATCTTTCATGACGTAGAGTCAACGCAAGATATTTTGGTAGCTGAGGGGTTCCTATTTCGTAACGTAGAGTCAACGCAGGATATTTTGGTAGCTGAGGAGTTTCTATTTCGTAACGTAGAGTCAACGCAGGATATTTTGGTAGCTGAGGAGTTTCTATTTCGTAACGTAGAGTCGACGAAGGATATTTTTATAGGTGAGATGTGTTTCCTTCGTAACGTAGAGTCAACGCAGGATATTATGGTAGCTGAGGGGTTTCTCCTTCATAACGTAGAGGTAACGGAGGATATTATGGTAGCTGAGGGGTTTCTCCTTCATAACGTAGAGGTAACGGAGCATATTTTGGTAGCTGAGGGGTTTCCCCTTCATAACGTAGAGGTAACGGAGGGTATTTTGGTAGCGGAGGGGTTTCTCCTTCATAACGTAGAGGTAACGGAGCATATTTTGGTAGCTGAGGGGTTTCTCTTTCATAACGTAGAGTCAATGCAGGATATTTTGGTAGCTGAGTTGTTTCTCCTTCATAACGTAGAGGTAACGGAGTGTATTTTGGTAGCTGAGGGGTTTCTCCTTCATAACGTAAAGGTAACGGAGCTTATTTTGGTAGCTGAGGGGTTTCTCCTTCATAACGTAGAGTCAATGCAGGATATTGTGGTAGCTGAGGGGTTTCTCCTTCATAACGTAGAGGTAACGGAGGATATTTTGGTAGCTGAGGGGTTTCTCTTTCGTAACATAGAGGCAACGCAGGATATTTTGAGTGGTTGTAAGGGTTTCTTCCCTAATCCTTTTAAAATTCTTCAAAGGTCGTTATAAGTAGTAATAACGTCCTTGAAGTTCACCCTTCCCTGGGCTTTGCACACTTCTGCAGATGATGAGATTCTGAATGAATTGAACGTAAAAGGCATAACTTGCAGTTTATATAAGTTTGTACTTTTTTGTTATTCAGTTATTCTTTTGTTATATTCCTTGTTATTGGGAATTTTTGTTTATTTTGTCAAACAACTAATCTAGTTTTGTTTAATTTTTCTAAGAAATGTCCAATATACTTTTATTACCTTTTTTCACTTTCGAAGTAAATTTTCTACAAAGTTATATATAATTTAATATTTCTTAGACATCACGCACGTTTATTGTATTATAATATTTATTTAAAATTCTAAATATCCTGGCTTAATGTGCTAGTATAGTATGCTAGTTTAACGTGCTAGTTTAATGTGTTAACGTTATGTGCTAGCTTTATGTGCTAGCTTCATGTATTAGTTTAATGTGTTATATTATTGTACTAGAACATTGTGTGAGCTTTATGTGCTAGCTTCATGTTCTAGATTACGCTGTTAATTATAATTATATGCTAACTTAATATGGTAGTTTAGAATACTAGTTTGATGTGCTAAATTAATGTACTAGCTTTATCTTCTAACTTACTCTGTTAAATTAATGTGCTAACATAATATGCTAGTTTGATGTGCTAGCTTCTCGTGGTGGCTTACTCTTATAAGTTAATGTGCTAACTTAATGTACTATTTTAGTATGATATTTTATATGCTAGCCTAATGTGCTACTTTATTGTCCTAGTTTAGTGTACAAGTTTATTATGCTAGCTAGATGTGCTAGCTTAATGTACTAGTTTAGAATGATATTTTAATGTACTAGTTGAATGTGATTAGTTTGTAGAATAATGTGCAAAAATAATGATCTAGCTTTATGGGTAGCTTACTTTTTTAAATTAATGTGCTAGTTCAGTATGTTGGTTTAATGTGATAGATTATTGTACTAGTTTGTTATTCTAGTTTACTCTGTTAACTTAATGTGCTAGTTTAATGTTCTGGTTTAGTATGCAGCTTAATGCGCCACATAATAATCCTTTTTAAACCTTTTATCCAAATTAACTTCTGATTGAGTAAGGGCCTTTGATATGCTGCAGCTCTAGTTTAGGCTACGCTATAGTAGAATTGTGTTTAGTGGTTAAGATACAGTGAACAGATCTTAGAATCCGATCTGTTCTCCCGTAACCGGAACGAACTGTACATCCATTGACAAAAGGAAGACATTGACGATATTCCCCCGTATTGATGACATCTCCAAATCCCTTCCGACGTAGTTGTTTGCCATCTGTATATCGATTGGGAAGAGAGACAAAAAACTATCTAGAACGTTTCATAACCAGGTGTCCCAGGAATCACATAATGTGGAGATTAGCGGCAGTTTAGGGGCTGCCGGCTAGGGGTTGCTACCCTTAATGTAATAATTAGACTTGCGAACAGCTCTCTTCACGGTGTCATCTATCTGTGCCGGGCAGATTGGCGGTAGCCTACACTTTGGGGTGGCGATGTCTTTGTAAACAGAACACACCTAACCTGATAGAGTTGTTGGGTCAAAATTTTATTTTAGTTGTTTGTTTTTAGTAACTGATTTACTGGCATTGTTTGTATGGGGAATTTTTACCAGCTAATACCACATTGGTTTAATTTTTTTTTATTAATCTTACTGTTTTGTTTACTCATTATACTGTTTTTTTTTTTACCATATGGTTTTGTTTATTTGTTATACTGATTTGTTTAATTATTATACTATTTTGCTTATTTATTATACGCTTTTGTTTATTTACGATGTTTTGTTAAAATATTAGACTTTTTTTTTTATTTATTATACTGTTTAGTTTATTTATTATATTGTTATTATATTTTTTTGTTTATGTATTGCACTGTCTTGTTCTTGAATTCTATTCAGTTTCTTTTCTTCCATAACATTTTGTATTTTTTCCCTGTCAATAACTATTTCTCAACATGAATAGTTCCTTATATACCTAATGGACGTAGACTTTCTTCTCTTATCCTCATTGAAATCTTCTTTTTGGGATTTCAACGATCCCTGCCATTTAAGGTTAACATTCTTGTATAAAATATCCCACTTATATTTACATATGTCCATAGTTTTCAAAGCTTATTAATCGTCATTTTTTTCTTTCGTGTTGGGTTTTTTTATTTAGAACTCGTATAAGGTTGCCGTACTGCGATAGCTTGAGTGTGGAAGAAAAAATTGTATTTGTTCAAGTGCGTTTTGGCGCATCTAAACAGATAAGTTGTGCGGGAAAAAGATTTGAACTGACGTCTCTCAGTTTCAATTTCGCAATTCATGATAAATTGATAAAATTATTGAATATGATTTCATTAGCATAGAACGAAATTGAAGACCAAAACTTTCTCTACAATGTATGTAATTAATAATAAAATTTCATTCATAACCGAGTTAAAATCCAGTGATTCTCATTACATTGTAAGGAAGGTTGGGCTAATGTTTCGTTAGAAGCATCCAGAACCTATTACAAGATGTTAGTAAAATATAATGTAACATGTTACATGTTAGTAACATATTGTAAATATGTTTTTCATAATTTTAACACATTTTATTTAGAAAAGTAGATATCGATTAGTGTACGTTGGTACTAAAACAGTTGGCTAAGGGATAATGAGTTGCTACAACTCGGGTACGCTTCTCTAAGTACAGGACTCGTGTCACGACTGAAGTACAACCAACGCCCGTTCGCCGAGCACTTCATCACGAAACTTTATTAACGCCGAGATACGGAAAGCACGACTTAGTTGCAATTTGTGCACTATTTAGAACTGCTCATAATTGGGTCGTTTCCATTGAATATGTCTGCAAAGCGGATTTCAGCGCCCCCCCCCCGCAGCCCCCGGCGGTTCGTTGTAGTGGAAATTGTTTACTGCCAGGGCGCAACTGCTCGTTAGGCGATATTTGCTATTAAAATTTTACCCAGTAACGGAATTTAGTATCCGGAGATAGATTCGCTGCCGAACCGCGGCGTTTTTCTGCCAGATTGTTTATATCCTGATCGTCAATCTACTGACAGCTGGAGGCAGAACATTATAGTTAGTACACATGCGCCCTCTTCCCACAGTAGGCCTATATCTTACTTGAGATTTCCTAAGGACTCTATCCAAACTTCATAAGATATCACGACGATTCAAGTAACACGGATTGAAAATCAAAAACTTTTTTTCGTGCGCTTTTCATTGAGAAAGTAGTCATCATCAGTGAGTATAACTATACAAATTGTAAAACTTAGGTATATTTAAAAGAGTATTTATACTTTAAAACTTTAGTAGTTATACTCAGTAATAATAAGCATTTTTTTCAATAAAACGCGCACCAAAAATAAATAATTGAATGTTAATTGGTGTTTATTACTACATAATTAATAATTAAAATTGTCTGTGATCTGTCATTAGCCTATATAAAAGAATTAATAGTTATTAACAGACATTAAATGGAAATAATTGTTATGTATATTATGTAATGTTATATTATTTTAACCTCTGCATATTAGATGTAGAATATAAGACTGCCTTAAACACGCAGTAATATATACAAACTCACTGAACTTTGCATAATATAACAAGAACTTGCAAACATGTGACAATAAAATGCCCCTAGTTCTTCACAGTGACTCTCTAACTATATTACGATCGTACAAAACTTTCCTGAAACGTCTACAACACTTCTAGACTTCAGCGTGAAGAAATCAGACGCAGCGCCACAAGCAGTTAAATACCTACACCTGTATACCTAAACCGACGGCTCATGCAATGCCACAAGCCCTAGAAGCTGATACACTAGAGATGATTGCTATGCAGTACCCAGCTCACAGCTGGCTGTATGCCTACACCGACGGCTCATGCGATGCCACAAGCTCTAGAAGCTGATACACTAGAGATGATTGCTATGCAGAACCCAGCTCACAGCTGGCTGTATACCTACACCGAGAGCTCATGCGATGCCTCAATCCCTAGAAGCTGATACACTAGAGATGATTGCTATGCAGTACCCAGCTCACAGCTGGCTGTATACCTACACCGAGAGCTCATGCGATGCCACAAGCTCTAGAAGCTGATACACTAGAGATGATTGCTATGCAGTACCCAGCTCACAGCTGGCTGTATACCTACACCGAGAGCTCATGCGATGCCACAATCCCTAGAAGCTGATACACTAGAGATGATTGCTATGCAGTACCCTGCTGACAGCTGGCTGTATACCTACACCGAGAACTCATGCGATGCCACAAGCCCTAGAAGCTGATACACTAGAGATGATTGCTATGCAGTACCCAGCTGACAGCTGGCTGTTTACCTACACCGAGAGCTCATGCGATGCCACAAGCCCTAGAAGCTGATACACTAGAGATGATTGCTATGCAGTACCCTGCTGACAGCTGGCTGTATACCTACACCGAGAACTCATGCGATGCCACAAGCCCTAGAAGCTGATACACTAGAGATGATTGCTATGCAGTACCCAGCTCACAGCTGGCTGTATACCTACACCGAGAGCTCATGCGATGCCACAAGCCCTAGAAGCTGATACACTAGAGATGATTGCTATGCAGTACCCAGCTGACAGCTGGCTGTATACCTAATACGACGGCTCATGCAATGCCACAAGCCCTAGAAGCTGATACACTAGAGATGATTGCTATGCAGTACCCAGCTCACAGCTGGCTGTATACCTACACCGAGAGCTCATGTGATGCCACAAGCCCTAGAAGCTGATACACTAGAGATGATTGCTATGCAGTACCCAGCTGACAGCTGGCTGTATACCTACAGCGAGAGCTCATGTGATGCCACAAGCCCTAGAAGCTGATACACTAGAGATGATTGCTATGCAGTACCCAGCTGACAGCTGGCTGTATACCTACACCGAGAGCTCATGCGATGCCACAAGCCCTAGAAGCTGATACACTAGAGATGATTGCTATGCAGTACCCTGCTGACAGCTGGCTGTATACCTACACCGAGAACTCATGCGATGCCACAAGCCCTAGAAGCTGATACACTAGAGATGATTGCTATGCAGTACCCTGCTGACAGCTGGCTGTATACCTACACCGAGAGCTCATGCGATGCCACAAGCCCTAGAAGCTGATACACTAGAGATGATTGCTATGCAGTACCCTGCTGACAGCTGGCTGTATACCTACACCGAGAACTCATGCGATGCCACAAGCCCTAGAAGCTGATACACTAGAGATGATTGCTATGCAGTACCCAGCTGACAGCTGGCTGTATACCTACACCGAGAGCTCATGCGATGCCACAAGCCCTAGAAGCTGATACACTAGAGATGATTGCTATGCAGTACCCAGCTCACAGCTGGCTGTATACCTACACCGAGAGCTCATGCGATGCCACAAGCTCTAGAAGCTGATACACTAGAGATGATTGCTATGTAGTACCCTGCTGACAGCTGGCTGTATACCTACACCGAGAGCTCATGCGATGCCACAAGCCCTAGAAGCTGATACACTAGAGATGATTGCTATGCAGTACCCAGCTCACAGCTGGCTGTATGCCTACACCGAGAGCTCATGCGATGCCACAAGCCCTAGAAGCTGATACACTAGAGATGATTGCTATGCAGTACCCAGCTCACAGCTGACTGTATACCTACACCGAGAGCTCATGCGATGCCACAAGCCCTAAAAGCTGATACACTAGAGATGATTGCTATGCAGTACCCTGCTGACAGCTGGCTGTATACCTACACCGAGAACTCATGCAATGCCACAAGCCCTAGAAGCTGATACACTAGAGATGATTGCTATGCAGTACCCAGCTGACAGCTGGCTGTATACCTACACCGAGAGCTCATGCGATGCCACAAGCCCTAGAAGCTGATACACTAGAGATGATTGCTATGCAGTACCCAGCTCACAGCTGGCTGTATACCTACACCGAGAGCTCATGCGATGCCACAAGCTCTAGAAGCTGATACACTAGAGATGATTGCTATGTAGTACCCTGCTGACAGCTGGCTGTATACCTACACCGAGAGCTCATGCGATGCCACAAGCCCTAGAAGCTGATACACTAGAGATGATTGCTATGCAGTACCCAGCTCACAGCTGGCTGTATGCCTACACCGAGAGCTCATGCGATGCCACAAGCCCTAGAAGCTGATACACTAGAGATGATTGCTATGCAGTACCCAGCTCACAGCTGACTGTATACCTACACCGAGAGCTCATGCGATGCCACAAGCCCTAGAAGCTGATACACTAGAGATGATTGCTATGCAGTACCCAGCTGACAGCTGGCTGTATACCTAATACGACGGCTCATGCAATGCCACAAGCCCTAGAAGCTGATACACTAGAGATGATTGCTATGCAGTACCCAGCTCACAGCTGGCTGTATACCTACACCGAGAGCTCATGTGATGCCACAAGCCCTAGAAGCTGATACACTAGAGATGATTGCTATGCAGTACCCAGCTGACAGCTGGCTGTATACCTACACCGAGAGCTCATGTGATGCCACAAGCCCTAGAAGCTGATACACTAGAGATGATTGCTATGCAGTACCCAGCTCACAGCTGGCTGTATACCTACACCGAGAGCTCATGTGATGCCACAAGCCCTAGAAGCTGATACACTAGAGATGATTGCTAAGCAGTACCCTGCTCACAGCTGGCTGTATTCCTACACCGAGAGCTCATGCGATGCCACAAGCCCTAGAAGCTGATACACTAGAGATGATTGCTACGCAGTACCCAGCTGACAGCTGGCTGTATACCTACACCGAGAACTCATGCGATGCCACAAGCCCTAGAAGCTGATACACTAGAGATGATTGCTATGCAGTACCCAGCTCACAGCTGGCTGTATACCTACACCGAGAGCTCATGCGATGCCACAAGCTCTAGAAGCTGATACACTAGAGATGATTGCTATGTAGTACCCTGCTGACAGCTGGCTGTATACCTACACCGAGAGCTCATGCGATGCCACAAGCCCTAGAAGCTGATACACTAGAGATGATTGCTATGCAGTACCCAGCTCACAGCTGGCTGTATACCTACACCGAGAGCTCATGCGATGCCACAAGCTCTAGAAGCTGATACACTAGAGATGATTGCTATGCAGTACCCAGCTCACAGCTGGCTGTATACCTACACCGAGAGCTCATGCGATGCCACAATCCCTAGAAGCTGATACACTAGAGATGATTGCTATGCAGTACCCTGCTGACAGCTGGCTGTATACCTACACCGAGAACTCATGCGATGCCACAAGCCCTAGAAGCTGATACACTAGAGATGATTGCTATGCAGTACCCAGCTGACAGCTGGCTGTTTACCTACACCGAGAGCTCATGCGATGCCACAAGCCCTAGAAGCTGATACACTAGAGATGATTGCTATGCAGTACCCTGCTGACAGCTGGCTGTATACCTACACCGAGAACTCATGCGATGCCACAAGCCCTAGAAGCTGATACACTAGAGATGATTGCTATGCAGTACCCAGCTCACAGCTGGCTGTATACCTACACCGAGAGCTCATGCGATGCCACAAGCCCTAGAAGCTGATACACTAGAGATGATTGCTATGCAGTACCCAGCTGACAGCTGGCTGTATACCTAATACGACGGCTCATGCAATGCCACAAGCCCTAGAAGCTGATACACTAGAGATGATTGCTATGCAGTACCCAGCTCACAGCTGGCTGTATACCTACACCGAGAGCTCATGTGATGCCACAAGCCCTAGAAGCTGATACACTAGAGATGATTGCTATGCAGTACCCAGCTGACAGCTGGCTGTATACCTACAGCGAGAGCTCATGTGATGCCACAAGCCCTAGAAGCTGATACACTAGAGATGATTGCTATGCAGTACCCAGCTCACAGCTGGCTGTATACCTACACCGAGAGCTCATGCGATGCCACAAGCCCTAGAAGCTGATACACTAGAGATGATTGCTATGCAGTACCCTGCTGACAGCTGGCTGTATACCTACACCGAGAACTCATGCGATGCCACAAGCCCTAGAAGCTGATACACTAGAGATGATTGCTATGCAGTACCCTGCTGACAGCTGGCTGTATACCTACACCGAGAGCTCATGCGATGCCACAAGCCCTAGAAGCTGATACACTAGAGATGATTGCTATGCAGTACCCTGCTGACAGCTGGCTGTATACCTACACCGAGAACTCATGCGATGCCACAAGCCCTAGAAGCTGATACACTAGAGATGATTGCTATGCAGTACCCAGCTGACAGCTGGCTGTATACCTACACCGAGAGCTCATGCGATGCCACAAGCCCTAGAAGCTGATACACTAGAGATGATTGCTATGCAGTACCCAGCTCACAGCTGGCTGTATACCTACACCGAGAGCTCATGCGATGCCACAAGCTCTAGAAGCTGATACACTAGAGATGATTGCTATGTAGTACCCTGCTGACAGCTGGCTGTATACCTACACCAAGAGCTCATGCGATGCCACAAGCCCTAGAAGCTGATACACTAGAGATGATTGCTATGCAGTACCCAGCTCACAGCTGGCTGTATGCCTACACCGAGAGCTCATGCGATGCCACAAGCCCTAGAAGCTGATACACTAGAGATGATTGCTATGCAGTACCCAGCTCACAGCTGACTGTATACCTACACCGAGAGCTCATGCGATGCCACAAGCCCTAGAAGCTGATACACTAGAGATGATTGCTATGCAGTACCCAGCTGACAGCTGGCTGTATACCTAATACGACGGCTCATGCAATGCCACAAGCCCTAGAAGCTGATACACTAGAGATGATTGCTATGCAGTACCCAGCTCACAGCTGGCTGTATACCTACACCGAGAGCTCATGTGATGCCACAAGCCCTAGAAGCTGATACACTAGAGATGATTGCTATGCAGTACCCAGCTGACAGCTGGCTGTATACCTACACCGAGAGCTCATGTGATGCCACAAGCCCTAGAAGCTGATACACTAGAGATGATTGCTATGCAGTACCCAGCTCACAGCTGGCTGTATACCTACACCGAGAGCTCATGTGATGCCACAAGCCCTAGAAGCTGATACACTAGAGATGATTGCTAAGCAGTACCCTGCTCACAGCTGGCTGTATTCCTACACCGAGAGCTCATGCGATGCCACAAGCCCTAGAAGCTGATACACTAGAGATGATTGCTACGCAGTACCCAGCTCACAGCTGGCTGTATACCTACACCGAGAGCTCATGCGATGCCACAAGCTCTAGAAGCTGATACACTAGAGATGATTGCTATGCAGTACCCAGCTGACAGCTGGCTGTATACCTACACCGAGAGCTCATGCGATGCCACAAGCTCTAGAAGCTGATACACTAGAGATGATTGCTATGCAGTACCCTGCTGACAGCTGGCTGTATACCTACACCGAGAGCTCATGCGATGCCACAAGCTCTAGAAGCTGATACACTAGAGATGATTGCTAAGCAGTACCCTGCTCACAGCTGGCTGTATACCTACACCGAGAGCTCATGCGATGCCACAAGCTCTAGAAGCTGATACACTAGAGATGATTGCTATGCAGTACCCAGCTGACAGCTGGCTGTATACCTACACCGAGAGCTCATGCGATGCCACAAGCTCTAGAAGCTGATACACTAGAGATGATTGCTAAGCAGTACCCTGCTCACAGCTGGCTGTATACCTACACCGAGAGCTCATGCGATGCCACAAGCTCTAGAAGCTGATACACTAGAGATGATTGCTAAGCAGTACCCTGCTCACAGCTGGCTGTATACCTACACCGAGAGCTCATGCGATGCCACAAGCTCTAGAAGCTGATACACTAGAGATGATTGCTATGCAGTACCCAGCTGACAGCTGGCTGTATACCTACACCGAGAGCTCATGCGATGCCACAAGCTCTAGAAGCTGATACACTAGAGATGATTGCTATGCAGTACCCTGCTGACAGCTGGCTGTATACCTACACCGAGAGCTCATGCGATGCCACAAGCTCTAGAAGCTGATACACTAGAGATGATTGCTAAGCAGTACCCTGCTCACAGCTGGCTGTATTCCTACACCGAGAGCTCATGCGATGCCACAAGCCCTAGAAGCTGATACACTAGAGATGATTGCTACGCAGTACCCTGCTCACAGCTGGCTGTATACCTACACCGAGAGCTCATGCGATGCCACAAGCTCTAGAAGCTGATACACTAGAGATGATTGCTATGCAGTACCCAGCTCACAGCTGGCTGTATACCTACACCGAGAGCTCATGTGATGCCACAAGCCCTAGAAGCTGATACACTAGAGATGATTGCTAAGCAGTACCCTGCTCACAGCTGGCTGTATTCCTACACCGAGAGCTCATGCGATGCCACAAGCCCTAGAAGCTGATACACTAGAGATGATTGCTATGCAGTACCCAGCTCACAGCTGGCTGTATACCTACACCGAGAGCTCATGCGATGCCACAAGCTCTAGAAGCTGATACACTAGAGATGATTGCTATGCAGTACCCAGCTGACAGCTGGCTGTATACCTACACCGAGAGCTCATGCGATGCCACAAGCTCTAGAAGCTGATACACTAGAGATGATTGCTATGCAGTACCCTGCTGACAGCTGGCTGTATACCTACACCGAGAGCTCATGCGATGCCACAAGCTCTAGAAGCTGATACACTAGAGATGATTGCTATGTAGTACCCTGCTGACAGCTGGCTGTATACCTACACCGAGAGCTCATGCGATGCCACAAGCTCTAGAAGCTGATACACTAGAGATGATTGCTATGCAGTACCCTGCTGACAGCTGGCTGTATACCTACACCGAGAGCTCATGCGATGCCACAAGCTCTAGAAGCTGATACACTAGAGATGATTGCTAAGCAGTACCCTGCTCACAGCTGGCTGTATACCTACACCGAGAGCTCATGCGATGCCACAAGCTCTAGAAGCTGATACACTAGAGATGATTGCTATGCAGTACCCAGCTGACAGCTGGCTGTATACCTACACCGAGAGCTCATGCGATGCCACAAGCTCTAGAAGCTGATACACTAGAGATGATTGCTAAGCAGTACCCTGCTCACAGCTGGCTGTATACCTACACCGAGAGCTCATGCGATGCCACAAGCTCTAGAAGCTGATACACTAGAGATGATTGCTAAGCAGTACCCTGCTCACAGCTGGCTGTATACCTACACCGAGAGCTCATGCGATGCCACAAGCTCTAGAAGCTGATACACTAGAGATGATTGCTATGCAGTACCCAGCTGACAGCTGGCTGTATACCTACACCGAGAGCTCATGCGATGCCACAAGCTCTAGAAGCTGATACACTAGAGATGATTGCTATGCAGTACCCTGCTGACAGCTGGCTGTATACCTACACCGAGAGCTCATGCGATGCCACAAGCTCTAGAAGCTGATACACTAGAGATGATTGCTAAGCAGTACCCTGCTCACAGCTGGCTGTATTCCTACACCGAGAGCTCATGCGATGCCACAAGCCCTAGAAGCTGATACACTAGAGATGATTGCTACGCAGTACCCTGCTCACAGCTGGCTGTATACCTACACCGAGAGCTCATGCGATGCCACAAGCTCTAGAAGCTGATACACTAGAGATGATTGCTATGCAGTACCCAGCTCACAGCTGGCTGTATACCTACACCGAGAGCTCATGTGATGCCACAAGCCCTAGAAGCTGATACACTAGAGATGATTGCTAAGCAGTACCCTGCTCACAGCTGGCTGTATTCCTACACCGAGAGCTCATGCGATGCCACAAGCCCTAGAAGCTGATACACTAGAGATGATTGCTATGCAGTACCCAGCTCACAGCTGGCTGTATACCTACACCGAGAGCTCATGCGATGCCACAAGCTCTAGAAGCTGATACACTAGAGATGATTGCTATGTAGTACCCTGCTGACAGCTGGCTGTATACCTACACCGAGAGCTCATGCGATGCCACAAGCCCTAGAAGCTGATACACTAGAGATGATTGCTATGCAGTACCCAGCTCACAGCTGGCTGTATGCCTACACCGAGAGCTCATGCGATGCCACAAGCCCTAGAAGCTGATACACTAGAGATGATTGCTATGCAGTACCCAGCTCACAGCTGGCTGTATACCTACACCGAGAGCTCATGCGATGCCACAAGCCCTAGAAGCTGATACACTAGAGATGATTGCTATGCAGTACCCAGCTGACAGCTGGCTGTATACCTAATACGACGGCTCATGCAATGCCACAAGCCCTAGAAGCTGATACACTAGAGATGATTGCTATGCAGTACCCAGCTCACAGCTGGCTGTATACCTACACCGAGAGCTCATGTGATGCCACAAGCCCTAGAAGCTGATACACTAGAGATGATTGCTATGCAGTACCCAGCTGACAGCTGGCTGTATACCTACACCGAGAGCTCATGTGATGCCACAAGCCCTAGAAGCTGATACACTAGAGATGATTGCTATGCAGTACCCAGCTCACAGCTGGCTGTATACCTACACCGAGAGCTCATGTGATGCCACAAGCCCTAGAAGCTGATACACTAGAGATGATTGCTAAGCAGTACCCTGCTCACAGCTGGCTGTATTCCTACACCGAGAGCTCATGCGATGCCACAAGCCCTAGAAGCTGATACACTAGAGATGATTGCTACGCAGTACCCAGCTGACAGCTGGCTGTATACCTACACCGAGAACTCATGCGATGCCACAAGCCCTAGAAGCTGATACACTAGAGATGATTGCTATGCAGTACCCAGCTCACAGCTGGCTGTATACCTACACCGAGAGCTCATGCGATGCCACAAGCTCTAGAAGCTGATACACTAGAGATGATTGCTATGCAGTACCCAGCTCACAGCTGGCTGTATGCCTACACCGAAGGCTCATGCGATGCCACAAGCCCTAGAAGCTGATACACTAGAGATGATTGCTATGCAGTACCCAGCTCACAGCTGGCTGTATGCCTACACCGAGAGCTCATGCGATGCCACAAGCCCTAGAAGCTGATACACTAGAGATGATTGCTACGCAGTACCCAGCTCACAGCTGGCTGTATACCTACACCGAGAGCTCATGCGATGCCACAAGCCCTAGAAGCTGATACACTAGAGATGATTGCTATGCAGTACCCAGCTCACAGCTGGCTGTATACCTACACCGAGAGCTCATGCGATGCCACAAGCTCTAGAAGCTGATACACTAGAGATGATTGCTATGCAGTACCCAGCTCACAGCTGGCTGTATACCTACACCGAGAGCTCATGCGATGCCACAAGCCCTAGAAGCTGATACACTAGAGATGATTGCTATGCAGTACCCAGCTCACAGCTGGCTGTATACCTACACCGAGAGCTCATGCGATGCCACAAGCTCTAGAAGCTGATACACTAGAGATGATTGCTATGCAGTACCCAGCTCACAGCTGGCTGTATACCTACACCGAGAGCTCATGCGATGCCACAAGCCCTAGAAGCTGATACACTAGAGATGATTGCTATGCAGTACCCAGCTCACAGCTGGCTGTATACCTACACCGAGAGCTCATGCGATGCAACAAGCCCTAGAAGCTGATACACTAGAGATGATTGCTATGCAGTACCCAGCTCACAGCTGGCTGTATACCTACACCGAGAGCTCATGCGATGCCACAAGCCCTAGAAGCTGATACACTAGAGATGATTGCTATGCAGTACCCAGCTCACAGCTGGCTGTATACCTACACCGAGAGCTCATGCAATGCCACAAGCCCTAGAAGCTGATACACTAGAGATGATTGCTACGCAGTACCCAGCTCACAGCTGGCTGTATACCTACACCGAGAGCTCATGCGATGCCACAAGCCCTAGAAGCTGATACACTAGAGATGATTGCTATGCAGTACCCAGCTCACAGCTGGCTGTATACCTACACCGAGAGCTCATGCGATGCCACAAGCCCTAGAAGCTGATACACTAGAGATGATTGCTACGCAGTACCCAGCTCACAGCTGGCTGTATACCTACACCGAGAGCTCATGCGATGCCACAAGCTCTAGAAGCTGATACACTAGAGATGATTGCTATGCAGTACCCAGCTCACAGCTGGCTGTATACCTACACCGAGAGCTCATGCGATGCCACAAGCCCTAGAAGCTGATACACTAGAGATGATTGCTATGCAGTACCCAGCTCACAGCTGGCTGTATACCTACACCGAGAGCTCATGCGATGCCACAAGCCCTAGAAGCTGATACACTAGAGATGATTGCTACGCAGTACCCAGCTCACAGCTGGCTGTATACCTACACCGAGAGCTCATGCGATGCCACAAGCTCTAGAAGCTGATACACTAGAGATGATTGCTATGCAGTACCCAGCTCACAGCTGGCTGTATACCTACACCGAGAGCTCATGCGATGCCACAAGCCCTAGAAGCTGATACACTAGAGATGATTGCTATGCAGTACCCAGCTCACAGCTGGCTGTATACCTACACCGAGAGCTCATGCGATGCCACAAGCCCTAGAAGCTGATACACTAGAGATGATTGCTATGCAGTACCCAGCTCACAGCTGGCTGTATACCTACACCGAGAGCTCATGCGATGCCACAAGCCCTAGAAGCTGATACACTAGAGATGATTGCTATGCAGTACCCAGCTCACAGCTGGCTGTATACCTACACCGAGAGCTCATGCGATGCCACAAGCCCTAGAAGCTGATACACTAGAGATGATTGCTATGCAGTACCCAGCTGACAGCGGGCTGTATACCTACACCGACGGCTCATGCAATGCCACAAGCCCTAGAAGCTGATACACTAGAGATGATTGCTATGCAGTACCCAGCTGACAGCTGGCTGTATACCTAATACGACGGCTCATGCAATGCCACAAGCCCTAGAAGCTGATACACTAGAGTTGATTGCTACGCAGTACCCAGCTGACAGCTGGCTGTATACCTACACCGAGAACTCATGCGATGCCACAAGCCCTAGAAGCTGATACACTAGAGATGATTGCTATGCAGTACCCAGCTCACAGCTGGCTGTATACCTACACCGAGAGCTCATGCGATGCCACAAGCTCTAGAAGCTGATACACTAGCGATGATTGCTATGCAGTACCCAGCTCACAGCTGGCTGTATAGGCCTACCTACACCGAGAGCTCATGCGATGCCACAAGCTCTAGAAGCTGATACACTAGAGATGATTGCTATGCAGTACCCAGCTCACAGCTGGCTGTATACCTACACCGAGAGCTCATGCGATGCCACAAGCTCTAGAAGCTGATACACTAGAGATGATTGCTATGCAGTACCCAGCTCACAGCTGGCTGTATACCTACACCGAGAGCTCATGCGATGCCACAAGCAATAGAAGCTGATACACTAGAGATGATTGCTACGCAGTACCCAGCTGACAGCTGGCTGTATACCTACACCGAGAGCTCATGCGATGCCACAAGCTCTAGAAGCTGTTACACTAGAGATGATTGCTATGCAGTACCCAGCTCACAGCTGGCTGTATACCTACACCGAGAGCTCATGCGATGCCACAAGCAATAGAAGCTGATACACTAGAGATGATTGCTACGCAGTACCCAGCTGACAGCTGGCTGTATACCTACACCGAGAGCTCATGCGATGCCACAATCCCTAGAAGCTGATACACTAGAGATGATTGCTACGCAGTACCCAGCTGACAGCTGGCTGTATGCCTACACCGAGAGCTCATGCGATGCCACAATCCCTAGAAGCTGATACACTAGAGATGATTGCTACGCAGTACCCAGCTGACAGCTGGCTGTATACCTACACCGAGAGCTCATGCGATGCCACAAGCAATAGAAGCTGATACACTAGAGATGATTGCTATGCAGTACCCAGCTCACAGCTGGCTGTATACCTACACCGAGAGCTCATGCGATGCCACAAGCAATAGAAGCTGATACACTAGAGATGATTGCTACGCAGTACCCAGCTGACAGCTGGCTGTATGCCTACACCGAGAGCTCATGCGATGCCACAAGCTCTAGAAGCTGATACACTAGAGATGATTGCTATGCAGTACCCTGCTGACAGCTGGCTGTATACCTACACCGAGAACTCATGCGATGCCACAAGCTCTAGAAGCTGATACACTAGAGATGATTGCTTTGCAGTACCCAGCTCACAGCTGGCTGTATACCTACACCGAGAGCTCATGCGATGCCACAAGCTCTAGAAGCTGATACACTAGAGATGATTGCTTTGCAGTACCCAGCTCACAGCTGGCTGTATACCTACACCGAGAGCTCATGCGATGCCACAAGCTCTAGAAGCTGATACACTAGAGATGATTGCTATGCAGTACCCAGCTCACAGCTGGCTGTATACCTACACCGAGAGCTCATGCGATGCCACAAGCTCTAGAAGCTGATACACTAGAGATGATTGCTATGCAGTACCCAGCTCACAGCTGGCTGTATACCTACACCGAGAGCTCATGCGATGCCACAAGCTCTAGAAGCTGATACACTAGAGATGATTGCTATGCAGTACCCAGCTCACAGCTGGCTGTATACCTACACCGAGAGCTCATGCGATGCCACAAGCTCTAGAAGCTGATACACTAGAGATGATTGCTATGCAGTACCCAGCTCACAGCTGGCTGTTTATCTACACCGAGAGCTCATGCGATGCCACAAGCCCTAGAAGCTGTTACACTAGAGATGATTGCTATGCAGTAACCAGCTCACAGCTGGCTGTATACCTACACCGAGAGCTCATGCGATGCCACAAGCTCTAGAAGCTGATACACTAGAGATGATTGCTATGCAGTACCCAGCTCACAGCTGGCTGTTTATCTACACCGAGAGCTTATGCGATGCCACAAGCCCTAGAAGCTGTTACACTAGAGATGATTGCTATGCAGTACCCAGCTCACAGCTGGCTGTATACCTACACCGAGAGCTCATGCGATGCCACAAGCCCTAGAAGCTGATACACTAGAGATGATTGCTATGCAGTACCCAGCTCACAGCTGGCTGTATACCTACACCGAGAGCTCATGCGATGCCACAAGCTCTAGAAGCTGTTACACTAGAGATGATTGCTATGCAGTACCCAGCTCACAGCTGGCTGTATACCTACACCGAGAGCTCATGCGATGCCACAAGCTCTAGAAGCTGATACACTAGAGATGATTGCTATGCAGTACCCAGCTCACAGCTGGCTGTATACCTACACCGAGAGCTCATGCGATGCCACAAGCTCTAGAAGCTGATACACTAGAGATGATTGCTATGCAGTACCCAGCTCACAGCTGGCTGTATACCTACACCGAGAGCTCTTGCGATGCCACAAGCTCTAGAAGCTGATACACTAGAGATGATTGCTACGCAGTACCCTGCTGACAGCTGGCTGTATACCTACACCGAGAGCTCATGCGATGCCACAAGCCCTAGAGGCTGATACACTAGAGATGATTGCTATGCAGTACCCAGCTGACAGCTGGCTGTATACCTACACCGAGAGCTCATGCGATGCCACAAGCTCTAGAAGCTGATACACTAGAGATGATTGCTATGCAGTACCCAGCTGACAGCTGGCTTTTTATCTACACCGACGGCTCATGCGATGCCACAAGCCCTAGAAGCTGATACACTAGTGATGATTGCTACGCAGTACCCAGCTGACAGCTAGCTGTATACCTACACCGAGAGCTCATGCGATGCCACAAGCCCTAGAAGCTGATACACTAGAGATGATTGCTACGCAGTACCCAGCTCACAGCTGGCTGTATACCTACACCGAGAGCTCATGCGATGCCACAAGCCCTAGAAGCTGATACACTAGAGATGATTGCTATGCAGTACCCAGCTCACAGCTGGCTGTATACCTACACCGAGAGCTCATGCGATGCCACAAGCTCTAGAAGCTGATACACTAGAGATGATTGCTATGCAGTACCCAGCTCACAGCTGGCTGTATACCTACACCGAGAGCTCATGCGATGCCACAAGCCCTAGAAGCTGATACACTAGAGATGATTGCTATGCAGTACCCAGCTCACAGCTGGCTGTATACCTACACCGAGAGCTCATGCGATGCCACAAGCCCTAGAAGCTGATACACTAGAGATGATTGCTATGCAGTACCCAGCTCACAGCTGGCTGTATACCTACACCGAGAGCTCATGCGATGCCACAAGCCCTAGAAGCTGATACACTAGAGATGATTGCTATGCAGTACCCAGCTCACAGCTGGCTGTATACCTACACCGAGAGCTCATGCGATGCCACAAGCCCTAGAAGCTGATACACTAGAGATGATTGCTATGCAGTACCCAGCTCACAGCTGGCTGTATACCTACACCGAGAGCTCATGCGATGCCACAAGCTCTAGAAGCTGATACACTAGAGATGATTGCTATGCAGTACCCAGCTCACAGCTGGCTGTATACCTACACCGAGAGCTCATGCGATGCCACAAGCCCTAGAAGCTGATACACTAGAGATGATTGCTACGCAGTACCCAGCTGACAGCGGGCTGTATACCTACACCGACGGCTCATGCAATGCCACAAGCCCTAGAAGCTGATACACTAGAGATGATTGCTATGCAGTACCCAGCTGACAGCTGGCTGTATACCTAATACGACGGCTCATGCAATGCCACAAGCCCTAGAAGCTGATACACTAGAGTTGATTGCTACGCAGTACCCAGCTGACAGCTGGCTGTATACCTACACCGAGAACTCATGCGATGCCACAAGCCCTAGAAGCTGATACACTAGAGATGATTGCTATGCAGTACCCAGCTCACAGCTAGCTGTATACCTACACCGAGAGCTCATGCGATGCCACAAGCTCTAGAAGCTGATACACTAGAGATGATTGCTATGCAGTACCCAGCTCACAGCTGGCTGTATAGGCCTACCTACACCGAGCGCTCATGCGATGCCACAAGCTCTAGAAGCTGATACACTAGAGATGATTGCTATGCAGTACCCAGCTCACAGCTGGCTGTATACCTACACCGAGAGCTCATGCGATGCCACAAGCTCTAGAAGCTGATACACTAGAGATGATTGCTATGCAGTACCCAGCTCACAGCTGGCTGTATACCTACACCGAGAGCTCATGCGATGCCACAAGCCCTAGAAGCTGATACACTAGAGATGATTGCTATGCAGTACCCAGCTCACAGCTGGCTGTATGCCTACACCGAGAGCTCATGCGATGCCACAAACTCTAGAAGCTGATACACTAGAGATGATTGCTATGCAGTACCCAGCTCACAGCTGGCTGTATACCTACACCGAGAGCTCATGCGATGCCTCAAGCCCTAGAAGCTGATACACTAGAGATGATTGCTACGCAGTACCCAGCTCACAGCTGGCTGTATACCTACACCGAGAGCTCATGCGATGCCACAAGCTCTAGAAGCTGATACACTAGAGATGATTGCTATGCAGTACCCAGCTCACAGCTGGCTGTATACCTACACCGAGAGCTCATGCGATGCCACAAGCAATAGAAGCTGATACACTAGAGATGATTGCTACGCAGTACCCAGCTGACAGCTGGCTGTATACCTACACCGAGAGCTCATGCGATGCCACAAGCTCTAGAAGCTGTTACACTAGAGATGATTGCTATGCAGTACCCAGCTCACAGCTGGCTGTATACCTACACCGAGAGCTCATGCGATGCCACAAGCAATAGAAGCTGATACACTAGAGATGATTGCTACGCAGTACCCAGCTGACAGCTGGCTGTATACCTACACCGAGAGCTCATGCGATGCCACAAGCCCTAGAAGCTGATACACTAGAGATGATTGCTATGCAGTACCCAGCTCACAGCTGGCTGTATACCTACACCGAGAGCTCATGCGATGCCACAAGCTCTAGAAGCTGATACACTAGAGATGATTGCTATGCAGTACCCAGCTCACAGCTGGCTGTTTATCTACACCGAGAGCTCATGCGATGCCACAAGCCCTAGAAGCTGTTACACTAGAGATGATTGCTATGCAGTACCCAGCTCACAGCTGGCTGTATACCTACACCGAGAGCTCATGCGATGCCACAAGCTCTAGAAGCTGATACACTAGAGATGATTGCTATGCAGTACCCAGCTCACAGCTGGCTGTTTATCTACACCGAGAGCTCATGCGATGCCACAAGCCCTAGAAGCTGTTACACTAGAGATGATTGCTATGCAGTACCCAGCTCACAGCTGGCTGTATACCTACACCGAGAGCTCATGCGATGCCACAAGCCCTAGAAGCTGATACACTAGAGATGATTGCTATGCAGTACCCAGCTCACAGCTGGCTGTATACCTACACCGAGAGCTCATGCGATGCCACAAGCTCTAGAAGCTGTTACACTAGAGATGATTGCTATGCAGTACCCAGCTCACAGCTGGCTGTATACCTACACCGAGAGCTCATGCGATGCCACAAGCTCTAGAAGCTGATACACTAGAGATGATTGCTATGCAGTACCCAGCTCACAGCTGGCTGTATACCTACACCGAGAGCTCATGCGATGCCACAAGCTCTAGAAGCTGATGCACTAGAGATGATTGCTATGCAGTACCCAGCTCACAGCTGGCTGTATACCTACACCGAGAGCTCATGCGATGCCACAAGCTCTAGAAGCTGATACACTAGAGATGATTGCTATGCAGTACCCAGCTCACAGCTGGCTGTATACCTACACCGAGAGCTCTTGCGATGCCACAAGCTCTAGAAGCTGATACACTAGAGATGATTGCTACGCAGTACCCAGCTCACAGCTGGCTGTATGCCTACACCGAGAGCTCATGCGATGCCACAAGCCCTAGAAGCTGATACACTAGAGATGATTGCTATGCAGTACCCAGCTCACAGCTGGCTGTATGCCTACACCGAGAGCTCATGCGATGCCACAAGCCCTAGAGGCTGATACACTAGAGATGATTGCTATGCAGTACCCAGCTGACAGCTGGCTGTATACCTACACCGAGAGCTCATGCGATGCCACAAGCTCTAGAAGCTGATACACTAGAGATGATTGCTATGCAGTACCCAGCTGACAGCTGGCTGTTTATCTACACCGACGGCTCATGCGATGCCACAAGCCCTAGAAGCTGATACACTAGTGATGATTGCTACGCAGTACCCAGCTGACAGCTAGCTGTATACCTACACCGAGAGCTCATGCGACGCCACAAGCCCTAGAAGCTGTTACACTAGAGATGATTGCTATGCAGTACCCTGCTGACAGCTGGCTGTATACCTACACCGAGAGCTCATGCGATGCCACAAGCCCTAGAAGCTGATACACTAGAGATGATTGCTATGCAGTACCCTGCTGACAGCTGGCTGTATACCTACACCGAGAGCTCATGCGATGCCACAAGCCCTAGAAACTGATACACTAGAGATGATTGCTATGCAGTACCCTGCTGACAGCTGGCTGTATACCTACACCGAGAGCTCATGCGATGCCACAAGCCCTAGAAGCTGATACACTAGAGATGATTGCTATGCAGTACCCAGCTGACAGCTAGCTGTATACCTACACCGAGAGCTCATGCGATGCCACAAGCTCTAGAAGCTGATACACTAGAGATGATTGCTATGAAGTACCCAGCTGACAGCTAGCTGTATACCTACACCGAGAACTCATGCGATGCCACAAGCCCTAGAAGCTGATACACTAGAGATGATTGCTATGAAGTACCCAGCTGACAGCTGGCTGTTTATCTACACCGACGGCTCATGCGATGCCACAAACTCTAGAAGCTGATACACTAGAGATGCTTGCTATGGAGTACCCAGCTATGGTGAGTGCCACCAACCGAAGAGATGTAACGGAACTGACTAAAAGTAAAAAATGGGAGTTCCTAGTAGCCGAGGGCCCGAGTACCCCGCAAGGAGGCGGTTGCCAGATTCCGGATAGCAACCGGCCACGACTATCCGCAGGACCATCTGCAATGGATCGGTATTACCGATGATCCGACCTCCCCCTCTACCAAACAAGCGTACTGGACGGTG
Organism: Prosapia bicincta; assembly: GCA_036971475.1. Taxonomy (NCBI): domain Eukaryota; kingdom Metazoa; phylum Arthropoda; class Insecta; order Hemiptera; family Cercopidae; genus Prosapia; species Prosapia bicincta. Next base: position 22,125,821 of record JBAIZL010000006.1, on the reverse strand, counting down.
GCCACTTGCTCTTTTACCCAGATCTCTCCTGAGGAATTGCTGAAATGCCAAGAACGGGTGTAGGTTGATCAAATAGAAAGTTCTTTATAAGCTATGTATGGGCAACCTGCGTTAACTCAATGCGTTAACTCCTTTTAAAGAGTAAGTGAGCGATGGCGCTGCAAAAATATGATCTACGTCACCACTTACTGGGTCTCGGACCAAAAGAGCGGTCAGTCTTTCGTTCTGTCCCCCCCCCCCCCCATCAAGTCACCACTCCTTACTCCCTAGCCATCACCGATCTCTGATCCTAATTTCATTATTCATTCGCGCTCCACGAGTAGCTTTACTATTATAAAGCTATTAAATTATTAATTTCCATAAATTTCTAAATAAAATTATGTAATTTGTAAACAGTTTATTTCTACGAATTCCCATGGATAAAATTTTCCAATGCCTGCTTTACTTTCCATATTAATTTCCTAAAAAAACAGCATTTTCCTTTTTTTTAATTTTTCAACAATTAAAATTTTAATTGATCTAAATGTCAATAAATAATATACAAACTAATTTATATTGCTTACAGACAGTAAATTATTAAAATACGCGTATCTAAATATTTTACTCAGGTAATACCAAGCATTACCAAGAAAATAGAAATATTCTGCGAAATATTTAATTGTTATATAAATAGTTAGCTGAAGAGCTGAATAGTTGTTATAAACTTTGGATCTTTGGATTTCGTTGTAATAGAGACAAGTACATTTTTTTTAAAATTTTAAGTCAACTCCTACTTAGATCAACAAAGAAAAAATCTGTTTTACTATGATTATGTAATACTTAACTAAGTGAATACTTAAGAACTCACTTGCTGACGCGTTTCTAAACAATCGTTCATTTTACGAAGCAAATCATCCACTCTGGCTCTGCTTCGTAAAAGGAACAATTGTCTCGAAACGCGTCAGCAAGTTAGCCCTTATGTATTCACTTAGTTAAGTATTATTTAATTATAGTTTAATCAGTGAATTTAAGATGATTATAAAAAGCAAATTTAATTCTATTTAAGTTGAGTTTTATTAAATAATTACAAGTAATATAAATTTTTGTATATCCATATGACAGAATCACAATATTAAATAGCGAAACAAGAAGCAAAATTAATTAAAAAATTTTAACTAACGAAATAATATTGTAGAAATTGTATTACCATCACGTTTCATCCACCACAAGTTTAGAAAAATGTATTTGAACCTGAATAGATGAAGAAAAAGTATTTTATTAGTTATATATATATATATATATATATATATATATATATATATATATATAGGCCTATATATATATATATATATATATATATATATATATATATATATATATATATATATATATATATATATAGGATGAGGGTGAACTAATAGAAGTAATTGAAAAATACTTCGTTGGTCACAAGTATAATAAAAATGGTTAAAAATAGAGAAAACTAAAATAAAAATATCTAAAAATTTTTTATTTACATGGCATTTTAGACACTTTCCAACCAAGCGCAATTTTGTTACCTTACAAAACGCTTTAAAGAAGAAAGAAAACGCGAATTAAAGCAAACTGTCTGGACGATTAAACCAGAAACATGAATATGATTTACGGCGCCTTGCATGCAGTCTTATGCAAATGCTAACAGGCAAAATGCATGTCCATTGCGTACACGTGTGTGCGGATATTTATCTAATGGTTCAAGGATAAAACTAAGTAGCCTACCTTTTATAATAAAAATACAACTGTTCAACTGATTTCTGAAAATTTATTTCAAGGCCAAATTCTATTGTTAGTTAGCCCTAAACTATAGGTTTAAAGACGTATTCTCAAGAAATCTTAGTTTTCAATTGTTTTGTTGGTAAAGCAAGCGGAATCTTTTTATTCATCTTCTCTTAGGCCCGTCCTAAAGCTATACGTTCTGATTTCTAGTGGTCGTTTTTAACAGGTTTTCCTTTTAAAAATATTTTCATCGTTTCTATCATATCTAATGTGCGGTGTAATGTGTAGCGTGTTCTTTAAGTACGCTCCATAGCAATAGTAATCGAAGTTTACTTATGTTGACAAACCTTCCTTGAAAGTAATGAATCAGTGAAATATACCCCGTGATCGATTTAACCTCGTACTTGAGAAAATCTAATGAGCTGATTTATTTTAATATAACTCCTGAGCTTAAAAACACATGTTATTGTATTTTATTTTTAAATTGACTATATATATTATAAAATTTTGTTTATAAAATGGTATTTTATAGTAGAAATCACTTCGAGGAGATTTCAACATCGAACAAACAACGCGACTCGACATAAACTTGATTTTCCAATTCCTTCTATACTTCCCAATCTATATATACATCCTCTTTACTTTATCAATCGTTAATAAAATACTGTTTAATCAATCACTCAAGTTCAAATATCGTCGTTAATACAGTTTTTTTCAAATAATAATTCATGAATTAAATTTAAAATTAATTAATTTTAGTTTTATGGGAGAAAAACTTTTCACAAAGGGGCAAAGTATGCAATAGGCTAGTTATTTCGTCCCATTTTGCTTAATATAAGCAATAACATATGATTTCATAAAAAACCTGATTTTGTGTTACAAGTTATGTGATATAGCTGTTTTAACGGATAGGTTATGTTACTTTATTTATAATATTTATAATTATTTAATAAAACGTAACTAAAGTTAAACTTTTCTTGGTTGACCTAAGTAGGAATCGACTTAAAAAGCTTTTCTTTATATTATTCGTTTTTAATGACTCTACTTATAATCTTATTCGAGTACTTTTTGCAAATACTTAATGCTTTAATAAATATGGAATGAATGCTTAAACAATTAATTTTTGTTAGTCTGTTGGTTTGATTGGTTGACCATTTACTTTTATGATTTTAATAAAACCTACAACCTGTTACCTAATGGTTTCATTGGTTTAATGGTAGCAATATTAAAACTATTAATTTTACGAAACTTTTTGGAATAATCTATATTTCTTAAGCAAATACTATAAAGTAAATATGAAAAGAAGCTGTTGCTATTTGCAGCTAATGATTTTAACCCCCTTATTGGCTTGTTGGCACCTGATGATGTTCACAGTTGAGAAGAAACGTTTACATCAAATAAATTTAAAAAAGGTTATTAATTGATAAATTATTATTGTTATTAATATTATCTTAATAAAAGAACGATTGTAATAAACTATTTTTAAAAAAACACTTTAAACGTGGTTTCTGCTCCTCCCCCATCCCGCCCTTAAATAATCCTCAACAAAAACTAAGCCTTTCAAGTCAACAAGAATTTAAGAAAATAAAGCTGGGAATGAACATTTAATTTGTACAAGACTAATTAGATCGCATTGTGAACACGTTAACGCGGCATAAAAGCACTGGAGATCTTAAACCGCGAACAAGTTCCTCGACTCGAACAAACGTTAAACAAGACAATATCACTCAACTCGCGAACCGTGTAAACAACCCCTTCCATCGGCACTCGGCGATTTTCTTTGTTCCGCCTAACCAAAGACAAAGCGAAATTAAACTTCTGTCTATTGGGTTATAATTAAGTTTCCCGACGAGCCGCCATCTTGGATTCATACCATAATTAACCGTTTCGTCGCCAGAAGTTTTTCTCGTAATCGTATTCCGGGAGTGTTCCTCCCTCTGCCCCTCTAACGATGCGATTCTCTCCCTGTGACGTCATGGAAACGCTCGACTCAGAGCTTCACAAGACGTTGGAAGTATCGAATTACGTCGATACATCGTTTAACAATGTAGGCAGTGGAAATGTGGAACGTAATGGATTCAGGAGATAACTTATTATGCAAACCTAGACAGCTTGGCCGCTTCCAACAGGCAGGACTCCTTATTTGCATGAAACAGATACTTTACAATGATTGTGACAGTTCCACATTTTAAAAAGATTATTTATGATTTGCTCAAACGTTAGAAATGTAAGGGTTTATTCATATCAGGTTTACATTGAACCAGGAAATTTAGATTAAATTTGTATCTCATTAGATTTAGAATCCTATGACTCTGCAATTCAATGATTATTTTATTCTGTTGTGAATCCTAAATATACGCTGTTCTTATCTGTATGAGATATAGACTGTACCTATCTGTTCTTCGAGTATTAAGGTATTCATTAATGGTGATTTTAATGGTTGGAAAGATGAAGAGTTTGTAAAGCATTGCTTTCTTGTTGCCGCTCTTGGTTTGAGTTTAGGACATTTGTTTATTACATCCAAATGAATTATTTACAGTTACAAACAGTAAACATAACTGAGGACTAGGTGGGGAGAAGTTTAAAATTATAAACCATAAGTAAAAAGGTGAATTAAACTGGACTGATGTAAAAACTACTTTTTCGAAAAGTCGAATTGTTAAAGAGGATGGCTTCTCTACTGACTCAGACTAGCATCTTCTGCGGATGCTTACAACTTTTTCTGAACAGAAACTGATAGGGAGGGTTTTTTATAGCCCTTGATTCGCTGAAATTTGGAAAAGGATTAGTATCCGCTTTTAAAGGACAGGGTTCGCTTCATAGAGCAATTATATCAATAGCTCTATAGTGACAAGAAATAGGCAGAAGAGATGAGGAAAAGAGACAAACATATGAAATAGGTAGAACAGGTAAGCACAAAATGTAGCCATTATTTGCATTAGAGATACGTAGCCTACAAGAGGTAGACAAAAAGAGATAAGCAGATAGATAAGCACCAAAGGTAGACAGAAAAGATAGGTACATGAAATATTCAAGAAATACGCACAAGAGAATAGCATAAGATATAGGCAGATAGGTTAACACTAAAGAAAGGCCCAATATATAAACACAAGAGAAGGGCTTGGTACAAGAGATAGCCAAGAGGGCCGCATAAGATAATTACACAAGAGGTAGGTACAAGAGATAGGCAAACAGGTAAGCACGAAAGGTAGACACAAGAAATAAGCACATGATATAATTTCAATAGGTAAACACAAGATAATGGCACAAATATTAGGGTTCAAGAAACAGGAAGACAGGCGAGCATAAAAGGTAAGTACAACAGGTTGGCACAGGCATAACAGATAAACAGAAATCTCCATAAAAAACATTTTTAGATATTTTAACTTACTGCTAATGTACAACAGAGAATGTAGCAAAACGAGTAATGAAAACAGCTGTTGTATTAAATCATACGTTATCACATGATTTAATCAAATATATCTCATTTCTAAATATTGGCCTAAATTAGTTTACTCTTTAATATTATTTAAACATAACCTCCAAATACAGTATTAGTGAATAATAAAACCGTTGTTGGTATAAACCGCCATTTTTTACTTTGGAGATTTTCGGACCATTCGAATGGGACGTAATATTCCTAGAATTTTACTCTCGTCGGAAGAAAGTGCTGGTGCGTCTACAAAAGTTCGAGCTTCTCTAGCAATAATACTTTATGTTTTTGGGCTCAACTTTATTTTAGTCTAGTGTATATTATTTTTTTGTAAGTTTTACTTAATCTTTACTACGGCTTATGTAACTGCCGGTATTAGAAAATATGTTAAAATAATATAATTATAGATTTATAATATAATTATAATTATAGAAAATAATATAACTTTATTTACACTTCCATTTCAAATTACTGTAATATACCGTACAGAAAGTTGAAATTTATTACAGCTTTCTGTATCGTATATTTATTCAAATAGGCCTATATACGATATTTCTGATGTATATTATATATATATATATATATATATATATATATATATATATATATATATATATATTATACACACACATAAAAGGCATTTCACTTGAAAATTATGTATACATAACCTCCAAATAACCTCTAAGTAAAGACTAAATCAGCGTAAATATCCATATTTGATTTTCTGAAGTCTTTGGAAAATTAGTTCAGTTTACGGAAACCTTAACGCCTATGTGACGATATTTGTCTACAACTTTACTCACAACTTTATGCTAGATGCGCATAAATACATTTTGTAGTAATATTTTGTATTCTTGGTTTTATCTTCTAACCTAGCATTAATATTTCTTTCACTGTATAGTAAAATTTCGCTTTCAGTTAATAGTTAATTTTACAGAGCCTCGTTGTACGCAAGTACTTACATGAGAAAGTCCTAGAGTTATGCTAATTGTAACAGTAAAAACGCACACCTATTGGAGCTCAGGTGGCGCGGATGACGTATGGTTCAGGCAGACAATAAAGGGGTTATTTCATATAAACTGCTCCCGGTTTGCTATCCGATTGTATTTGCATAAAATAGATATTCACTTTGAATCTTGGGACACGATATTTTATTTAAATACGTTATCTATTACAATAAGGCGTGTCGCCGTTACAAGCAATGGAATAAAGCTTATAGTTCCGTTTAACTGTGAGCTACATACATGCTGGTTTGCGCCGAAAGGCAAAATCTTCTATTGTGTTTTGTGAAATTTTATTGTTTGACTGGAATACGATTTCCTTAAGCTAGAAACAACCCTGATAGACGTCCTTATTGAGGAAGCTACTTACCATGGAGGGGGAAACGCTCTACAGTCTAATAGCTTAGACCACGTTCGTGGGTTATTACACAGGAAACAATTAACATGGTTTAGGTACTTTTTGAGTCTAAAAAGTCGTTAACCTACGACCTATTGGTGTCTGAGTTAAACACTATGGACTTTAAATGCATATTTTTTGTTATTTGAATATTTGTATCAATATATTTATTCAATTGAGTGAATAATAGATGATATAAGAAGACGGACAGTCGTAAGCAGTGTCGCGTACCTGAAGAAAGCTTCCTTGACAGGTGTCTAGTCGTTGTACTCCTTTGTAAGATAAAGGAAACGAGAGAGTAGTTGGAAGTAATAATGACTAAGGTAAGGACATGGAGGTCCCTTAGTTCTGGGAAAGGAAAAAGATAAGGCATCGCGAGGACATGGTCGCCCAAGGTAGACCTCAAATCTTTGCTCATATTTATCACAAGCAGATGATAGAAATGGAAATTTAATCAAATCGCTGAATTAGATCATCAAATCACGGAATTTGTTAAAATTTTAACTGTTTAGGCTGATATCAGTAAAAAATGTAACTAATTTGATTAAATCCCTTTAACGGTTTAGTGAGCCGATGAAATAAGAGGAGTGGTTAGGTTAGCTACTAATTTCCCTATTTAGCATATCGTTTGTTAATTATATTCAAATAAATAATTTCATTTTGAATGCATATTGTTGTATCACTTTATTTAATACTATGAAGTAACTAAATAGGTACTTTTAAAAGCTAAACAATATTATATCATCTTTTCTCTAAGATATTTCATTCATTTGAAAAAATCACTTATTTTATTTAGACAAATGAGTTTAAAGAGTTATTATTCTACATCTTTAGTGATATCATGATCTATTATGGGCATTTGTTCTAATCTATATTTGTATCATCTCCTTGCGGCACACACACACACACACACACACACACACACACACACACACACACACACACACACACACACACACACACACACACACACACACACACACACACACACACACACACAAACCCATACACACACACACACACACACACACATACACACACACACACACACACACACACACACAAACCCATAAACACACACACACACCCATACACACACACACACACCCATACACACACACACCCATACACACACACACGCCCATAAACACACATACACACCCATACACACACACACACACACACACACACACACACACACACACACACACACACACACACACACACACACACACACATACACACTCAGACACGCACACATTACATTGCCAATATTCATATCTGAAACCTTTCCACCAAGATTAGAGCACTAGATCGTTACAAACATAATTATTTTATATTGTATGCAATGTTTACATTTTTTCTGCACTTCCCCTTCAATATCTTGATCTTTACTGTTGTATTTATACGTTTCCAAACTCACATAAAACAACTATATTATAGATCCCAACATTGTGTTCCTCAGTTAATTCTCTACATTGCAAGGATTTAACGTGTTGGTATGGAATGAGCTTCCGGGACGTATTACCTTCGAGACTCGGGAGAGATAGAGGGGTGGTATTATAGTTCCAGAACCGAGATATTTGAATAGCGTTAAAGAAAAGTAGTACAGTTTTGTAAGATGTACAATCAAAATTTTTATTACAATAAATTATAAATTAGGAAGCAAGTAGACAGACATTATTTGAAGCTTCTTTAAGTTCAACGTCCTTGAAAAAATATGTTTGATAGAGCTACAAATAATATGATAACGTAATTCCAGCTTCCTTTGTTCACGCACAGAATTCAACAAGCGAAATTGAATGCGATGCAGTTGCTGTAATGACAAAGGGACATTTTACAATTATTCCTTGATGTCAGCATCAGACTTAGAAAATATAATTATAGTAGATGTTTCGGAAATGTAAAGTTGTGACGCGGAGGGAAGGTGAAGGGGGTTGAAACACCCTATTTACACCCTCCAATCTAATGGATTACCGTAACTTTCTAACCACGCTATCTGAGATACTCCGACCGTAAATTGGGAATTGCATCCGTTGACTTGGAATAAGGCTTGGATAACTTTCGGATGATACATTGTGAAGACTTGATCGTAAGAAAATATAGATGTGTGTACTTTCAAATACACAAATATTTTATATAAGTTCAATTTTTTTAAAAATAATCATAAATTTATTTTCTTAAGAGTTTTTCCCCATTTTGTATGCATACTACAACACCCTCGATACGTAATTTGTATGTACTGATTCGAACCTTTCTTCACCCGGGCTGAAAGCACGTTTTCGTAAAGTAAGCACCCTAAACTTGATATGCCATATTTCACCTTTTTCCTACTATCAGGGTATAATTATGTTCCTTTCTCAATCTCACCTACATCTTATATGCCCTTAACTGTAAAATATGTACAACAGGTCTGTATAGCTCCAATAGAAAGTCATTCTACTTCAGGTACACGACCCTCCACACGAGATCTCATTATCTTTCCTATATCCTCTACCACAGATTTATGTCCCTACACGTGATGCCGTGATCTCTCTTATATCACGTTATTTATATCCCTACAGGTGTTGAAATTATGTCTATTATATCCTTTACCACATGCTTCATGTCCCTACACGTGATGCTATGATCTCTCTATATCCTCTACCACGTTTTTTACGTCTCTACACGTGATGCCATGACTCTATTAGAATCTCTACCACGTGTTGCATGTCCCTACATGTGATGCAGCGATCTGTCATATATCCTCTACCCTGTGTTTTATGTCCCTACACGTGATGCTATGGAATACACGTGTGCCATAATATCCCCCATGTCCTCTACCACGTGTTTCATGGCCCTACACATGATGCCATGACTCTATTAGAATCTCTACCACGTGTTGCATGTCCCTACACGTGATGCAGCGATCTGTCATATATCCTCTACCCTGTCCCTCTATCCTTTTGTGTCCCTACACATGATGCCATGATCATTACGCAATTACCAAACCTATTCATCGCTCATTTTGGGAGGCGCCCGAAGCTGACTACCGACATTACACATAATTATTTGTTTTACCTCCATTAGGTTTTACGGTTTCCTCTTAGCAGTGACCGGCTTTATGCATCCCATTTGCCCTTGGAAGTATTGAGCATTCATCGCTCAGTAACGATCGCCTCTGATCCACCCAGCACAGATGGGCATCTCGCGAGTTTGGGATTACTATAGCATAACATAGCTGTTTCAGAAAGTAAGGCTAATGGGTCGCGCTAATTGAGACTTCCTAAGCCCGTCCATAACACTTTGAGACTCCAGAGTGTGAGAAATATGCATTACTAAGTACTAAATGGTCTTTTTGACGTCTTAAAAAGAGGCTCCTTTTTTGGGTAAACAAGTATTTCTCAAGTTATTCATCGGAAAAGACTGTACAAAATATATGTCGTTTGCGTTCCTCTGATTAGTCTACATAATTTTATTGAACACTGTACATTTTAAGCGGTAACGTAATTGCAACTAATGCAGTATCAAGACAAATATATTACAATGAAAATATTAGAAAGAACCCCAATACCACAAAAATAATGAAAAATAACAAATAAAACAAGTTACTTAAGATTAAACCCTTATGTACATTTCGATGACCATGTCATCATCATCAGAAGGTCTTATTACAAAATACAATCTAGCACACAAGAAGTTACAAACTAGAAGAATGTTGATCATTCTTTGTAATATATTGTACCAAAGTGCTCTTGATATTTTGTAAGCCAAATATACCTAATAAGTTGGTAACAACACATCAAGTGAACTGGTTTGCAGAATCAGTACGCGTTTTGTTTTCAGAGTGATTGAAATTTAAAATTTCCTAAAATAAACTCAATTTAAATATGTCTCAAAACAAGGCTCATTTTCTCGGATGTTTTTCCCAAGAATACTGCCGTACTGTAAAACTGAACACATCTGCTTTTACCGAGTCCGATCAGAATGCGATATGATTGATCGATTTGCCCAGTTGTCTCCCTCGGCTGTGCCCCTACTTCGCTTTCCTAAATACGATTTTGTGGTAAAAACTTCTTTTCAACCGTAAAACCCACCCTAAGATTATCCTAAGTAGCGTGAAATTGTATTGTACAGTTGAACCATACTCAAGGACAAATATATTCGCAGAGATAATCAGGCTCTTGAAGGCTGGTAGATATCAGCAAAGAGCTTGAAGGTACAGTGTGCCTTTCTAGGTCTGTTTAGAATTGTTAATAATTTGTGTGCCTACTGCCAATAAAGTGTGCTTACTCAAATAAAAGTAATTTCCCAGTCTTGAAAGCTTGACTGTAAAAACGTCTCCCCGACTATTAAAGAAAATGTTAGTTCTTATCCAAAACTCTTGGTGTCTAAAACGTAGATCTTGAATCCACCATCTTCATTTTTTTTTTACACCAAATTTATTTTAATATACATCCGAAGTAAATTCCGTTATATGCAGACCACTAGACATGTACCACCAATAAAAATATTCAAAATTAATATTGTCTTATTTATTAGAAGTTATATTTACAACTCTTGTTTAGTTAGAGATTTATCTACTAGATATCGCAGTTATAAATATATATGGAAACCTTAACGTGCGATCGTGAACTATGGTTCATTTTAGTAAATTCTGAAATAAACAATACTCGTGTCAGTGTTGCGTTAACAGCTCTGTAAGGATATTTTATTAAAACGTACGACTTAAAAAAATCTCTAGTAATTTTTTAGTAACTAAAAATAATTGTAATAAATTCTCACTTTTTAAAAGTTGAACAACGATTGGTCTATTAAACTAAGGGGAAAACTGATGCATCGCTGGAGTATAAACGGTAGACCTGATCGAAATTTACCCTCTCCTTTACCATCTATTATCAACGTCAAGATAAAATCTACTGTGGAAAAAATATTTTATCAGAGCTAATTTTCTATTGGTTGTTTTTTTACTAAAGATGGAGTCAAAACGAGCTAACCGAAGATGTAAACGAAGCATGGATGACTGGAGATCATGTTTAAATGTAAGTGAAAATGAAAATTAATTACATTAGTATGTTCAGGGTATTTATTTGAAAGTTTAGGGTTGAATAAATATTTAAAAGAAATGGAGATGATTCGAAACGCGTCAGAAAGAATAAATATTATAATTATTTTAGATAATGTAAAAAACAAGTGTGGTATTTATTTCCCTCAACTTGTTTGGATAAATTCTAAGGGAACTTTTCAATGTAATTATATTAGATTTTAATTCATCATGAATTGAAAATATTTTGCAATAAAACCGTCTCTTGCAAGAGGGAATGTTCAGATGATACATCTGCTAAGTAGTTTGAACAACGGCCGGACACTGAGTGTGGCATATATTTAATTAAACGGGAGGTAATCCGCACGCGACGACAAAGTCCAAGGGTTGACAGTCGGACAGGGCTTTGAGTTAAGGCTATTGTTGGCCACCAACCAATCAAAGTTTCAGACCACGTGTCTGTACAATACATCGGTTCACTCTAGTTGTACTGTGACAAGTCGCAGCCAGTTAGATATTGAAGTTGGTAAACAATTCTAAGGGAAATCTTATAATTTACATCGGTAGCTGGGGCACAAGTTGTGTAACACGGGGACCGAAGTGTTAAACTCTCTGCGATTAGTTATGGAGAACTTTCTGGCAGCGTTGAAATCCCCAGTCATACAAATAATAACTAATTTCAGGATAAACAATTATTATCAATGAATAGAAATTAGTAACACAAGAATAAGTAAAGGTTATATTATCGTGTATTGTTTAGTATCAAATCGGGAGATACGTGAAATATCACCTGATTTATGGAATTACTTTTGAAAATGAGAAATATCATGCGTTCATAAAGTTCCTCCACAGAATATGTCACTGTGAGTATATTATTAAACAAATTGAATTACGCATTCAACAAGAAGAGCAGCACTTTCAAAACTTTAAGTGAAAATAAATAAATATTTGACCGCTTTGTAAAAAGAAATATTTTCTATAATAGTTGCTAACCGCTCTTGTAATAAAATAGCTCACAAAAGAAAAATGTGATAACGTAGTTGGATTTCGTTAAATTAAACAGTTCTGTTCTCCAATAATAGCTTCACATTACTGTAGTAACATTAACACTTTACCTTTAATGTATTAAACAGGAATCTTACTTGGTATATATGCAGGTCGACTTGCGAGAGCTAAATAATCACAGTGCTCTCATTTTCGAGCTTTAGAAGACTTTTGTAATTAATAAGCTCTCGAAAGTTGACTCGAAAATATATCAGGTAAGATTCTTGTTAAGTACATTAAAGGGTAAGTGATAAGTGAATACAAGAAAAGTATTGCCAAACTATTTACATATATAAATAACTTATATATATTTGGAGAGAGAGAGAGAGAAAGAAAGAGAGAGGGAGAGAGAGAAAGAGAGAAAAAGAGAGGGGTGGAGAGAGAGGGAAAGACAGAAAAGGAAAGAGAGAGGGAGAGAGAGAGAAAGAGAAAAATAAAGAGAGATGGAGAGAAAGAATGAGAAAGAAAGAGAGAGGAAGGGAGAGAAAGAGAGAGGGAGAGAGAGAAAAGAGAGGGAGAGAGAGGGAGGGAGAGGAGAGAGGGAGGGAGAGGAGAGAGGGGGAGAAAAAAAGAGAGACAAAAGAAATAGAGAGAGAGAGAAAGTATCGAGTATGTGAAGTATGCGTAAATAAAATTTAATACATATAGTATTATTTTAGCTATTTAATATGTTTATTCGATTTGACCCAAGTCTTCACAAGTCGGAAATGTATGACTTCTAATTTATTTTGACTTAATAGTTAAAGTTGTTTCCGACGGTGCACCTACTTTGTGGGAATAAAAAGTCAAGCCTTATCTGATTATTGAATTGGTCTGGATTGTTTGTTCGCGAGCGGCGCAAAGCTTGCTCCAATCACTGGGACAGTTAATTGGAGAGTACAAGGGAAAAACTTTTAATGCGATTCTGAAGCTTTAATCACGCAGCGCCTTCAATTCTACGCTCCTGCAAGACAAACAATATTAAGTGTTTTGGAAATAAATTAGCAACGAGTTTCGCTTTGTAAGTGTTATGTTGCACTCATTCACAAGGCCGGATTACACTTTAAGGTTCTGTTGAAGGTAGGGACATAAAGTGTAGGTGGTATAGAGGAGGAAATCTCGGCATTAAGAGGTCTGGGTCGAGCACGAGAAGCAGGGGACTTAAAGAGATCTCTACAATGGGTACGGAAGGATATATCAAATTAGCCAGGATTAACGATGCTCTTGTCCTGGGATTAAGGTATCCAAAAGGCAACTGATGTAACTCTACAATCAGTTGGGGTGAGGAGTTATAGCTACCCGCTAACATACTTACTTTAAGTAATTAGCTAGAAAATAGGAAATCATTTAGTCACACCAACCATTCGAATTTCAGGTACTAAGAGTGACAAAGGAACTTTCGGCCGTGTTATATCTCCATTGCTGTAAACGTGTAATAATCCTTTCTAATGCGATAAGAGCAGGTTCCAGAAATGTACACAATAAAGAAACACAATACTTCCTTAACCTTAATGGAGCAGTAGCAATTCCTCTAAGTAGATATTTAGTTTCATTCCCTAGGACTGACTGATTTTACCACTTTTGAAGTGTTTACGTCTTTAAAGGGCTTCGCACGTGTTTTCGGCGGGATTAAAACTAGAAACGTGACGTCATATCTCAGAAGTCTCATTCTATAAACTGAACATTTTATCCAGAAGATTTCCAAAAGTCAAACATGCCCTTTAGTGATAATAGCGGTTTTTCAAACTTGGACGTTATGTTTAGGTTGTTTTGAAATGCAGTTTCCCATATTTTGAAAAATATCATATATATTATTAAATTGTGTGATAAAGAATGGTTTCATCAGTTGGTTTTACAACTAATGGGTTATATGTTATATTCGGTGTTGGGGAGAGTCACTAGGTTATTTTGTCACAAATTCGATAGTGAAAAATAGGCGGAGGTAAAGAAATTTAACTACCTACCTAAGAATCCGTAAATGGTCATGAGCACACCTGCACATTATGAGGCTCTTCCTGTGACTACGTCGATAGTGAAGTCCCTATCGACATCCCTATATGTTCATCCAATTTATAAAATTGTTCACCGTTTTAATCTATTTTTTTCACAGTCCACCCATAAGATTAGGCTACGTGTATATAGTACTATCCTAAAGTGTAGTTTTTTTAACTATAATATCTTTTGTTTGTTTCAGTTCAGCTAATTTATATTTGTTAAAAATATGAAGATAGCTTTAACTCGTCGTGAGGGTCACTTTCTTACAGATTCGGTGGAGCACTTTGACACAGATTCGGCGGGACACTTTGTCACAGTTTGGGTAGGTACTTTGTCACAGATTCGGTGAGGCACTTTGTCACAGATTCGGTGGGACACTTTGTTACAGATTCGGTGGGACACTTTGTCACAGATTCGGCGGGACAATTTGTTACAGATTCGCTGGGGAACTCTGTCACAGATTCGATTAGGTACTTTGTCACAGATTCGGTGAGGCACTTTGTCACAGATTCAGTGGGGCACTTGTCACAGATTCGGTAGGACACTTTGTCACAGATTCATTTAAGTATTTTGTCACAGATTTGACGGGACATTTTCTCACAGTTTGGGTGGGGCACTTGGTCACAGATTCGGTGGGGCACTTTGTCACAGATTCGGTGAGGCACTTTGTCACAGATTGGGTAAGGCACCTTGTTACTGATTCGGTGCGATACTTTGTCACATATTCGGTTGGATATTTTGTCACAGATTCGGTGAGGCACTTTGTGACATATTCGATGGGACACTTTGTTACAGATTCGGTGAGGCAATTTGTCACAGATTCGGCGGGACAATTTGTTACAGATTCGCTGGGGAACTGTGTCAAAGATTCGATTAGGCACTTTGTCACATATTCGATTAGGCACTTTGTCACATATTCGGCGGGACACTTTGTCACAGATTCGGTGGGATATTTTGTCACAGATTCGGTGAGGCACTTTGTGACATATTCGATGGGACACTTTATTACAGATTCGGTGAGGCAATTTATTACAGATTCGCTGGGGAACTGTGTCAAAGATTCGGTTAGGTACTTTTTCACAGATTCGATTAGGCACTTTGTCACATATTCGGCGGGACACTTTGTCACAGATTCGGTGGGACACTTTGTCACAGATTCGGCGGGACAATTTGTCACAGATTCAGTGGGGCACTTGTCCCAGATTCGGTTAGGTACTTTGTCACAGATTCGGTGAGGCACTTTTTCACAGATTCGGTGGGACACTTTGTTACAGATTCGGTGAGGCACTTTGTCACAGATTCGGCGGGACAATTTGTTACAGATTCGCTGGGGAACTCTGTCACAGATTCGATTAGGTACTTTGTCACAGATTCGGTGAGGCACTTTGTCACAGATTCAGTGGGGCACTTGTCACAGATTCGGCAGGACACTTTGTCACAGATTCATTTAAGTATTTTGTCACAGATTCGACGGGACATTTTTTCACAGTTTGGGTGGGGCACTTGGTCACAGATTCGGTGGGGCATTTTGTCACTGATTCGGTGCGAAACATTGTCACATATTGGGTTAGATACTTAGTCACAGATTCGGTGAGGCACTTTGTCACAGATTGGGTAAGGCACCTTGTTACTGATTCGGTGCGATACTTTGTTACATATTCGGTTGGATATTTTGTCACAGATTCGGTGAGGCACTTTGTGACATATTCGATGGGACACTTTGTTACAGATTCGGTGAGCCAATTTGTCACAGATTCGGCGGGACAATTTGTTACAGATTCGCTGGGGAACTGTGTCACAGATTCGGTTGGACACTCACTCAAATGAGAGGAAAACTGTCTCTTCGTTGCGAGAAGCAGCGGTTTAATGTACATTATGTAGCTCTTAAGATTTGTTGAGGAACTTAATCTTGGTCAAATACAAGCGGGGACTTAGTTCCAGTCATTCGCGAAACAGTAGGGGCTTTAGTGACAACGGGAAGAGTTACCGGAAGTATACCTAAAATCAGCGACTTATTTTATCTTGTTTTATTCTCATAAGAAGTAAGACTTGTAGTGTATGATTTCTTCGACGACTCATCTATCCATAATTTACTATGCAAGAGGCTAAATTTAAAGATGAGTATTTTTCATTTCTAATTTGTTCTAAATTTGTCTCTGACACTGTTTGCAGCCATTGTTGGGGTCTTGAGCTAAACCATTGGTATTAAAGCGTTCTTTTTCCCCTCCACCACTGACAGGCGGCATACTTGGTTCGCGATGCCAATGAGTTTGCTTTCTGTTGAGTCTCTCACCATAGAGATGGGGGAGATGAGTGTTCCTTTCCTTCGGTATGTGGGAGATACGTTTCTCTCACAGAAGAGGTGTGGGAAATGTGTGTATCTCAAATTAGAGATGTAGGAGAACATTTCTATTACTTTAGGGATGTGAGATAAATTTCTCTCGACTGAGGGATATAGGAGATTAGAGTCTCTCCGAAGGAATGTGGGAATTGAGTGTATCCCACCTTGAGTTGTGGGAGATGAGTGTCTACGACCTTGAAGATGTGGGAGATCAGTTTCTCTTACCTTATGGATGTGGGAGATATGTCTTTCACATTAGCGATGTGGGAGATGAGTGTCTCTCACATTAGCGATGTGGAAGATGTGTGTCTCTCACCTTAAGTACGTGGGAGAGATCTGTGTCTCTCACATTAGCGATGTGGGAGATGAGGAGATATGTATAAATGTGTTGCTTTAATATACTGACATAGTCTCCTCGGTGGCGATAAAAATTTGAGAAATTGAGAGAGGAGTAAAAAAACGCAAGTCTTGTATTATCATAATATGTTTTCGTGCCATGAGCTATTTATGTCTCGTATCTCCTTCTTACCTCCATGTCAGGAAACGATAGCTTATTTTTGTATGATATAGGCCTATCCCTTAAAAATTTAATTAATTAAAATTACAAAATGCATACATTTATAAACAATTAGGAAAGAGACCTCTACTCTTGCAACGCCAGGACATAGCTGTGCTGCCTCCATTGTCCTGTGTCCTGTAACGACCATTATCCTTTACACAGCCAATGACAGATAACAATACGTGTTATTCCCTAGTTACTTTGTGTGCAATCGAACGACCACTTCAGCCCTATGGCAATTACATAAACTATTAATCGAAATAAAACTAGTAGACGATTGCAACAATGGGAATTGAAGGATTCAATTTGCGGCCGGAAAGGGCTCTCAATAAAATCGCAGACAAGGATCGAGTATTGTTTTATGCAGCCCTGCGCGCCCTTAAAAACAACCTTGCTTTTGTTCACGCGCCATTTCACGAGAAGCACCCTCCCGCTTGTTTTTTGAATTTGTTGCTCTCAGCACCATCTGGTGGCCGTCGACAGGCAACACACGACTGATTCCATCTTCATAACGAAGAAAAATCGCCAACTTTAATAACCCGGGTTTAACCCTCGGCTGGGTCCGAGACTGCGGCCGTCTAACTTGGCCGGGAATGATTTAATTGGCAGAGATTCTGTCGGAGAAATGTAATCGATTTGTTTTTATCTGTTCGACTGAACTCGATCTCTAATAAACGATTTTATTAATTCAGTCTCACTCTGAAAATCTTAAAATACTCCTCTACACTTCGTTTAGAAATGTTTGTATCATTTGAGTACATTTTTCTGCCTTTCCTAACATTAAAATATTTTACTTTGTTGACTGGTTTCGAATTGACTTCATTTTCAAATTTTAAACAGTATTCTCCTTTCTACGTTTAAAAACTGAATGAGGTGAGAAAATCGAATTCAAAGTTGTATTAAACGAATAAAATATTTTTAAAAAATAGGTTTAATGAAACACACTTTTGGATACTGTTTTTATCATTAAAAAAATAATAAATTATTTGTGATTTAAAACCCTCACATAAAAATAAAATATAATTTAACATAAATATTATTTTCAAGTTTTTGTTATGAAATGTATGAAAGCATGAATGTTTACAAACACAGTTGATTTATTGACAAAATTTTAGTTAAATGCAAAAGTGTTTGTTATTTATAGGCTATAATCGATTTGTTAACATTGTATCTTATACATAAAGATGTTCCATTGATGAAATTTCAAGTAAATACAAAAATGTTGCTGCTTAAAGGTTATTATTAATATATTATGTTTTAATTTTTTTATGAAGAACACGAGGAGGCTATTTTTTCTGTAATTAAGAGTTTAACACAATCAATCTGCATAAATTTTACAAATTCTACTTTTATTTTGAAAACTACTCACTCTTAAAGAGTTCGGACAAAATATATTAATAGAGTGATTAGTGATTACTATAAAAATTATTAGGTATATAAATTGGTACAATTTTAGTAGGTATTTATATGTTGGTATAAATTTAGTAGGTATATGTTGGTATACATTTAGTAGGTATATATATGTTGGTATGAATTTAGTAGGTATATTTTGGTATAAATTTATAACGTGTATGTTGTTATAGATTCAGCAGGTAGGCATATATGTTGGTATGAATTAAGTAGGTATATCTTGGTATAAATTTGGTAGGTATGTGCTAGTATAAATTTATTTTATATATGTTTGTATATATTTAGAAGGTAGGCCTATATGTTGGTATAAATGTAGTAGGTATATGTTGGTATAAATTTAGTACGCATATGTTGGTATAAATTTAGTAAGTATAAGTTGGTATAGATTTAGTAGATAGGCCTATATGTTGGTATGAATTTAATAGAAATATGTTGGTATAAATTTAGTAATTATATACGTTGGTATAAATTTAGCAGGTAGACTTATATGTTGGTATGAATTTAGTAATTATATACGTTGGTATAAATTTAGCAGGTAGGCATATATGTTGTTATGAATTTAGTAGAAATATGTTGGTATAAATTTAGTAATTATATACGTTGGTATAAATTTAGAAGGTAGACTTATATGTTGGTATGAATTTAGTAGAAATATGTTGGTATAAATTTAGTAATTATATACGTTGGTATATATTTAGCAGATAGGCCTATATGTTGGTAAATATTAAGTAGGTATATGTTGTATAAATTTAGTAGTTATATACGTTGGTATATATTTAGCAGGTATGCCTATATGTTGGTAAATATTAAGTAGGTATATGTTGTATAAATTTAGTAGTTATATACGTTGGTATATATTTAGCAGGTATGCCTATATGTTGGTAAATATTTAGTAGGTATATGTTGTATAAATTTAGTAGTTATATACGTTGGTATATATTTAGCAGGTATGCCTATATGTTGGTAAATATTAAGTAGGTATATGTTGTATAAATTTAGTAGTTATATACGTTGGTATACATTTAGCAGATAGGCCTATATGTTGGTAAACATTTATATATGGTGGGTAAGTATAATGTTGTATAAATGTAGTAGTTTTATACGTTGGTATAAATTTAGCACGTAGGCCTATATGTTGGTAAATATTTAGTAGGTATATGTTGTAAAATTTAGTAGTTATATACGTTGGTATACATTTAGCAGGTATGCCAATATGTTGGTAAACATTTATATATGGTGGGTAAGTATAATGTTGTATAAATGTAGTAGTTTTATACGTTGGTATAAATTTAGCACGTAGGCCTATATGTTGGTAAACATTTATATATGGTGGGTAAGTATAATGTTGTATAAATGTAGTAGTTTTATACGTTGGTATAAATTTAGCACGTAGGCCTATATGTTGGTAAACATTTATATATGGTGGGTAAGTATAATGTTGTATAAATGTAGTAGTTTTATACGTTGGTATAAATTTAGCACGTAGGCCTATATGTTGGTAAACATTTATATATGGTGGGTAAGTATAATGTTGTATAAATGTAGTAGTTTTATACGTTGGTATAAATTTAGCACGTAGGCCTATATGTTGGTAAATATTTAGTAGGTATATGTTGTATAAATTTAGTAGTTATATACGTTGGTATAAATTTAGCACGTAGGCCTATATGTTGGTAAATATTTAGTAGGTATATGTTGTATAAATTTAGTAGTTATATACGTTGGTATACATTTAGCAGGTATGCCTATATGTTGGTAAACATTTATATATGGTGGGTAAGTATAACGTTGTATAAATGTAGTAGTTTTATACGTTGGTATAAATTTAGCACGTAGGCCTATATGCTGATATGAATTTAGTAGGTATATGTTGGTATTAGTTTAGTAGGTAGACTATATGTTGGTATACATTTAGGCCTAGTAGGTATGTGTCTGTATAAAAAGCTACCATTACATAAAATTTGTATCGATTCACTAC
>JBAIZL010000006.1:22072427-22099927 GCA_036971475.1 Prosapia bicincta | reverse complement strand
GTATTATTATGGACAAATATTTATAACCGCTAAATCAATCAACAAATTCTTTACACTTTAAGGTTAAGGTTAGTTAACTTAAGGTTAATTAACTTTATGAGTGTTAGTATAAATGTATATTTTACTGGCTTACCGTTTAGGTAAAACGTGTATATTTATTTGTCAACCGAGAAGATTTTGTTAAAAGAAATCGACTTTATTATTTTTCAGTTTCTTTGCTTTTCTTTAGATGTTGCATATTGCTATTTGGTATAACGGACAGACATTTTTGTTGTTGGGTTTTTTTGTATAGTTTGACATATTTTCATACCCTCAACGCACTACGCTAATGCAACTGATGAATAGGGCAGTGTGAGTATCCGATGTTTTGCCGGACTGGAGGACAGCGGTTATTGTCTGCAATACGTCAGGGCAGCAGCTGTCCACGTCGTTAACATCTCACCCACCCTATCACTTTCCCTAACCCTTTAATTAAATCTATAAAATTCACGAGACAAACTGCCTGTCCTCGTGACACGAAGCCCGATCAGGTGATTCGTACTAGCTTCGAATATCCTGCTTCTCCTAGCCTGCAGTGCCTATCCTGCTTCGCTTATCAGGCTTCGCCTATCCCGCTTCGCCTATCCTGCCTCTCCTATCCTACTTCGCCTTCCCTGCCTCGCCTATCCTGTCTCCCCTATCCAGCTTCGCCTATCCAGCTTCTCTTATTCTGCAGTGCCTATCCTGCTTCGCCCATCCTGCTTCGCCTACCCTGCTTCGCTTATCCTGTATCGTCTATCCTGCTTTCCCTACCCTGCTTCGCCTATCTTGCCTCTCCTATCCTGTCTCGCCTACACTGCCTCGCGTATCCTGTCTCCCCTAACCCGCTTCGCCTATCCAGCTTCGCCTATCCTACTTCGCTTATCCTACCTCGCCTATCCTACCTCGCCTACCCAGATACGCCTATCCTGCATCGCTTATCTAGCTTCACCTATCCTGCTTTTCCTATCTCGCTTCACCTATCCTGCTTCGCTCATTCAGCTTCGTTTATCCAGCATTTCCTATCCTGGCTCAACTATCCTGCTTCGCTTATCCAGCTTCACCTATTCTGCCTCACCTATCCTGCTTCACATATCCTGCTTCACTCGTACTTGTAATGTAGACTTGTCAGGACGATTTACGTTTAGTTAGTTCAATATTAAAATAAAGAATTTTAGGCTTGAATTTTAACTGCTCACTGACTTTCTTAAGAACATGTAAGTTTTATTAACATTTAGAATAACGAAGATTGTAGCTCGTAATAAACTGCAAGTGGTAATGGTGATATAGACGTTTAGGTTAGGTTAGTTTGGGTGAGATAAGGTTATGTTTGGTCAGGTTAGGTAAGATTTAGGTTAACTTTAGGGTACCGTGTAGGCTGTACATTTGAAAACCAGGTGACAATTTAGTAAAATTTAGCTCACAGACAAAACCAATCTAAAAGTTTTTACCTTCTTTTTGGTTATGTTGTACTACAAAAATACTTGAACAGTTATTTTAGGCTACCCTCTACGCTTGTGACCAGAACTTATTTATTTAAGATGTCAGTGTAAAAACCAGAAAACTTAGACAAAAACAATAGTAAGTTTGTTGTATTTAGTAAACAATCAGAAGATGGCAATACCGTTACAGAAACCAGCATTATGTTATCAAGCAAATAAAACCTCAGTGCGTGTATAAGAGCCACTGGGCATATTTTTGCTTACTGTATAAATTTTAGCAACATTTGTTTCTGACAGTGTCACCGTTTGGCCTAAACAGATTTCATGGCCTAGTTCGCTTTTGAATAAAACTAAAATTATTAAGCCCTCCTTCGCGGCAATATTCTATTGGACAATCTATTAAAGCGTAAACCTCTATCTCGAACCTTTACTTCATTTGACGTCAGCAGTTTTGGAAATTTCATATAGGCGCGACAGTCTGAGGTTCACAGGATATCGTAGGGGAACCGACCTTGTGAATTTCTCAAAACGCTAGTTCGCGTATGCCCGCGCGTGAGCGTATGTATGTAAATGTCCCAATCACCTGTAAATGTAAGATAACCTTTCACGGTCATTCTGACACAATGTAACGCCCTTGAAACGACTTAACTGGATGTACCGTTTATCATCTTTTCATTTTGTTGGATCTTCACTTCATTGGTCTGGTTGTTTTTACTTTTTATTTAATCGATGTTTTTAATTTTAAAGCGATTATCCTGTATGATTATTACCCTTTACGAAGGGTGGTAAAATATTCTGAATATAGACTAGTTACGATTAAGAGACATATAACTACCTGGTAGAGGATAAATAAAGGATATGACTTCACGGATTCTGAATAGCGTACGAAGTAGATGTACCCTTCACCTTGGACATCATTACGCCCACTCTTACACTCCATTGTAAGAAGGATTAGGAAGGGTAATACGAAGCAAAGATAATAATGCTCCCCGGTGTTGGTAATAGGGTGTAATTATTTGATAGGGTCGCTTCCTGAAGACTCTTACTCGAGGTAAGGAGAGGTGACTACCCGCTACCCACAGTGCAATTTATGTTTCATATACAGCAGAGTCTCGATAATTTGAGGTAAATGGGACCGATAACTCAGATTACAAGTAAATACGTCCCTGTGCGTTAGAAAAAAAACATGAGCTTTAATGAATCCTAATACTATAGTTAAAAATGCACTATATAAGTTTATAGAACTTTATATGGATATTTCTTGAAAGCCCGAGTCATTTCCTTTGCATACCGTATTAGTAAATACATTTCTTGAAAGCCCGAGTCATTTCCTTTGCATACAGTATTAGTAAATACATTTCTTGAAAGCCCGAGTCATTTCCTTTGCATACAGTATTAGTAAATACATTTCTTGAAAGCCCGAGTCATTTCCTTTGCATACAGTATTAGTAAATACATTTCTTGAAAGCCCGAGTCATTTCCTTTGCATACCGTATTAGTAAATACATTTCTTGAAAGCCCGAGTCATTTCCTTTGCATGCCGTATTGATATAAACATTTCTTGAAAACCCGAGTCATTTCCTTTGCATACCGTATTGATATAAACATTTCTTGAAAACCCGAGTCATTTCCTTTGCATACCGTATTGATATAAACATTTCTTGAAAACCCGAGTCATTTCCTTTGCATGCCGTATTGATATAAACATTTCTTGAAAACCCGAGTCATTTCCTTTGCATGCCGTATTGATATAAACATTTCTTGAAAGCCCGAGTCATTTCCTTTGCATACCGTATTAGTAAATACATTTCTTGAAAGCCCAAATCATTTCCTTTGCATACCGTATTGATATAAACGTATCTTTTAACCCCGACTCAATCATTTTCTTTCAAATAGATGAAATAGACTGAAATAGAAATAGACTCGAATTTAGAGTAATAAGCTCGAAATATCGGGACTCAGAACTTCGAGACTGTACTGTATCTACGTAATTGCCTAAATTATCTGTAAGCTTTAAACCCTCAAAATATAAGTTAACAACAACTATACGTTCTAAGAACTATAAATGATGCGAGTTAAGAACTGCTACGTAAAACGAGACCAAAATAAACAGGAATTTTTAATATTATGTTAATTAGAACTTAGCTGGTGAGAACAATTCACAACGCTAAATATTAAAGGAGTTTACACAAAATCCCACCACGCACTAGTTTCTCATAACAGACTAGCTTCGGTGACGATGTCGCTTTCATCAGTGATGGCTAGCACTATAACCAATCGCTGATGAAGGCCACATGAACACCGAAACTTAGTCTGTATTAATAAAATTAGTCTGTAATACGATTTTGAGTAAAATCTTTTCTTATTTATCGTTATGATTTTTTAGTTTTTCAGAAATTCAAAAAATGTTAATATCAAAGTCTCACGCAACGCTACAAAAGCCAGCAACCGCGCGTATCTGCCCGGATAACCGGCGTTGTCAGAACACAAGAAAAGGATCCGGACCTAACAATCGACTTGTTAGCCAAGGGTCACGCTATGACCACCTGAGTGGCATTTTCTTGTCCCCCTTTGACTTCTCCAGTAGTTTCCGCGTGTGGGTAGCCCGGAGAGATAACCAGTTTGTTCTATTATTGCATTCGGACCATTCTGAATGCTTCCATTGTTGCGTTGACATATTCATCAACTATAACGGTAAATCCGAAGCTGTTTCTGCGGCTTCCTTGTCAATCATCCTCGCGCTCTGAATATGCCTAGTTTTTTGTCGCCGTTGGTTTTCCAGTTTTGTACGTTCAGTTTTTGAATAATTCGGCGCTTATTGGCTCTGACGGGAGAAGTAAGAACCCTTACATAATAGGCTTCGTTATGTTATCAATTCTTGTCATTTTTTGCGCTATTGGGAAAAAGGTTAACTAAAGGTCATTTCTATGTTTAAAATTATACAAAAATCTAGAGACCGGAGTGCGGGATGGTGTCATGATTACAGGACGATTGTTCGTACTTTACAAAAACACTTTCATTCAAACGCATTTCGATGACTGGGAGACCATTTTCAATGACATATGAAATGCAACGAAAAATATTACGAAACAGAAAGACAAGTAAAATCCTTTACGTAAGAGATTTTTTATATTATAAATTATTATATTTTTGACGTTACGTGTATTTTTCCACTACTAGATAATATTAACTCAAGGACATTTCAACGTTTAAAATTATTCCTTTTGTAAAAACTAAACAGCATACGCAGGTGATATCGGAATGTGACATGGTAGCATTATTAAAAACACAACTTTGCACACGTCTTTCATCTATTTGTTGCATTGCGCATGCGCGTCTTGACAAATATCACGCCATTTTAGTAATATATTAGGTAAAACTTGAATTACAAATAATAATTTAAAACGTAAGTCGAATAAATGTTTATATAAGATTTTGTTTTATCAATGCTTGTCATTTTTATTTTTAAAGCTATTCGTTAAATCGGACGTTACTCAGAAAATTGGAGATATCTGATATGTGACATGGTACCATTGAAACACAACTTTACACATATCTTAACAAAGTAAGAACGCGTTTCTTTTACTTAAACGTCATTTTCAATGATATATTACAAACAACCTCAATTAGAGAATAACATAAAACCTAAGCTAGGCAGGATGATACGTTAGTATAAGGAATAATTCTGAAAATATTGTGCACGTTTATAGAATAATCGCTTGTACTCTACATTTGGGGTCGCGATACTTTTCGCAAACTCTGTCTAAGGAGGGGTTCATTGATGGTTTCTGGGAAATTTACAGAATAGGTCAAAAGGGTCGTAGAATGTGTTTAGAGGGGGGGGTTCACAGAATGTATATTTACGGAGATCCGCCGGATATGTTTGCGGGGGGGGTTCACTGAATATCTCTGAGGGGACCTGCAGAATGTATTTGAGGGGTTCACACAATGTCTCTGGGGGGGGGGTTCACAGTATGAATTGTTTGGGGGTTCACAGTATGTGTCTGAGGGATCCGCAGAACGTGTTTGGGTGGTCACGGAATGTCTCTGAATTTGGGGTTGGGGTCACAGAATGTCTCTGAGGGAATCCGCAGAATGTCGTTGGGAGATCACAGAATGTCTCTGAGGGGGTCCGCAGAATATACTGTATTTGGTGGATCACATAATGTCTCTGAAGGGTCCACAGAATTTGTTTGGTGAGTCACACAATGTCTCTGAGGGGTCCACAGAATTTGTTTGGTGGGTCACATAATGTCTCTGAGCGGTCCACATAATTTGTTTGGTGCGTCACATAATGTTTCTGAGAGGTCCACATAATTTTTTTGGTAGGTCACATAATGTCTCTAAGGGATCCACAGAATTTGTTTGGTGGGTCACACAATGTCTCTGAGGGGTCCACAGAATGCGTTTGGTGGGTCACATAATATCTCTGAGCGGTCCACGGAATATGTTTGATGGGTCACACAATGTCTCTGACGGGTCCACAGAATTTGTTTGGTGGGTCACAATGTCTCTGAGGGGTCTACAGAATTTGTTTGGTGGGTCACATAATGTCTCTGAGGGGTCCACAGAATTTGTTTAGATGGTCACAGAATGTCTCTGAGGGGTCCACAGAATTCGTTTGGTGGGTCACACAATGTCTCTGAGGGGTGCACAGAATTTGTTTCGAGGGTCACAATGTCTCTGAGGGGTCTACAGAATTTTTTGGTGGGTCACATAATGTCTCTGAGGGGTCCACAGAATTTGTTTAGATGGTCACAGAATGTCTCTATGGAGCTCCGTAGTATGTGTTTGGGAGGGTTCACAAAATGCTCTGAGGGGGTGCGCAGAATGTGTGGGAGGTTTCAGAATAGGGAGAAAATTAAAAAGATGCAGTTACTGTATTTACAATGATTAAGTGATACAAACTTTGTAGATTAAGGTTATTACATTTTGCGTTTAAATTATTGCTAAACTGTCGCTATTTATTATTAGTTGGATCTAACCAATTTTTTAATGACTAGATTATTTTTTGCAAAACGTAAAACGATTTTTTTATTTGGTTTCAAATTCACCATTGGGGAAAAACCTTTGTTCACATTTGAAGGTTGTGGCAATTGAATTCAAAATATGTTCACCCCCACTCAGCGGGAGCCAGCAAAATCCTCGAAACTGAAAAGGGGTTGGCTGTGTCTAAAGTGTTGAGACTCATTCTCTACACAAAATTATAGATTCAACTTGCTCTCTCTCTCTCTCTCTCTCTCTCTCTCTCTCTCTCTCAATCTATCTATCTATCTCTCAACAAAGAAATAAACAGATAAATTTACTATTCATTATTCAAACTGTCACAACTGTTATAAAAACACGCGTATTTAACCTAACGTCCACCGTGACCAATACATTATAGATCTTTGAAGCCATCCTCTCACAAGTACCAAATTTGTATATACAAACCATAAGAACTATGTATAGTTCC
The DNA here is from genome assembly GCA_036971475.1 of Prosapia bicincta. Lineage (NCBI taxonomy): Eukaryota > Metazoa > Arthropoda > Insecta > Hemiptera > Cercopidae > Prosapia > Prosapia bicincta. The sequence continues at coordinate 22,093,012 of JBAIZL010000006.1, read as the reverse complement.
ATTGCCTGAGTCTTAGCCTAGATTTTGTGTACTTTTTGAGTGGGCGATTACGAAAAAAATTGCTTCCTGACAGACTAAGGATTTTCCTCTATTTTGCGGTCGTACTTCCTGTAGTATCAACTTCCGGTAGTAGTAGTTGAAATGTAAATTGTGGTAAAGCCGTATCTCGCTGCAATGCACTGTACACTTAGCCGTTGGCTGCAATCACTTTGTTGTTGGTTAACATACAAGTGAATGCTCAGTGACATGTTGTGGGATAGGGCGGCGCGCTTGGATTAAATTTAACTTCAAAATAATTTTAATGCATCGGTTGCAAAAGAATTTTAAACAAGCAATGTCGCCTGTGTTGCAAGCTTTATACAAAATCATTGCGTTTGGGGTTGTTTGTTGTAAATATCGTTGTAAAAATAAATAGTTTATACCTACTTAAAGGGGCAGAAATCTCTTCTTGCACAGTTAGCCCTTTCCGAAACTGACGTATCATATATGTCTTTGACAGTTAGGGACGGTTTACTGTCATGATATATTAATTCTGTTGATTTTGTCAGATGGGGACAGTTTTCCGTCTTGACCTACCGTTGGCAGATGGGAATTATTTTTTTGTCTCGGTCTATCTCGTTTGCTGACTTGATCTATGGTCAAATGGGGACAACTTTCTGCCTTGATATATCACATCTGTTGGCTTTGTAAGATAGGGACAGTTTTCTGCCTTGATATATCACTCTGTTGACTTTGTAAGATGGGGACAGTTTTCTGCTTTGATATATCACATCTGTTGACTTTGTAAAATGGGGACAGTTTTGTGTTTTGGCCTATCGTTGACAGATGGGGAATGTTTTTGTCTTGATCTATCTCACTTGTTGACTTTGTCAGATGGGGACAGTTTTCTGTTTTGATCTATCGTTGACAGATGGGGAATGTTTTTTGTCTTGGTCTATTACATCTGTTGACTTTGTCAGATGGGGATATTTTTCCTTCTTGATCGGTAGTATTTGTTAGCTTTGGTACATAAGAACTGTTTACTGTATTATTTTGTTATGTACATCCTTTTATCTAAAACCTATCCCTGAAACATAAGTGAAGCAAATACGTCGTTCTATTTCCAAAATACTACATTTATAAAATTTGTTTGTAAGGATATAATGCCCCTACTGAATATTTGGAAGAATCAACCCTGAATTCTTCACTCACGGTATCTAAGCTAAGGGCGCGTGCGTGTGAGACAGGCGTATTTATGAGAGCATAAAATCATCCTGTTTATGGAGCATTCAATGAGTGGATCGAACAAAAAGCGCTTCTACTTTACTATAAAAATATAATCAAGCTAAATGCATGCTACCGCAGAGGCGTCGTCATTTTATCGAGGTTTTCGCTGGAAACTAGATTCACTGGTTAAAATTAAATGAGATTTTAAATGAAAACACTCATTGTAAACAAGCCCTATCAATGGGCAAATGAATGCAATGTACACACAATGGGGTTGGCTAAACATATGTTGATTGCACCCTAACGCCGAGGGCTGTTTTACCCCGTGCCCATCTGGGAAACTGCTAAACCGATATATCAGCGTTTACTGGCGGAAGTTTTTTTATACATAAAATTGTTAACTTTTCGTTGTTGGTGCTGCAATCTCTTCGTAAGGGTTGTCTAAGAGGTAAGATTTATTTGAAGTTTATTTCTAGAAGAGTATTAGGCTTATTATATATGAATTTAAAGTTTTTAACATTTATTTCTATTCAGTAAGTGGCTGTATTTTATTAAAAAATATCGAAAAAGATCCTACTTCTTATTTGCTTTGTATTACCTGCCTCTGGTTCTTCATTAAGTTTTCTTATAACCCGTCAGATAGGCCACCGTCAGTCGCTTAATCCTAGCTATTCCTAGTCATATGCTTATCGTATCCCTGGTCCTGTCGTTGGAGAGACATCCCCCTACTTTAGCCACGCCTGGCCTTTTTAAAGATGGTACAAATATCTCCATAAAATCTTGAGCACAGATACATCGAAAGTAGCTTCATCTTGTGCACTTTGCCTAATTCACATTTTTTTTCTAGAACTTAACTCACCACACCCTGTTCAATTTCCACATCTTAACTCACACCATATTCATCTTCACAACTCAACTCACCACACTCTATTCATTTCCCACAACTTAACTCACACCATATTCATCTTCCAGAACTCAACTCACCACACCATATTCATCTTCCACTCCTCAACTCACCCCACCCTATTCATCTTCAACATACTAATTCACACCATATTCATCTTCCACAACTCAACTCACCACGCCCTATTCATCTTCCACATCTTAACTCACACCATATTCATTCTCCCACAACTCAACTCACCACACCCTATGCATCTTCCACAACTTAACACACACCATATCCATCTTCCAGAACTCAACTCGCCACACCCTATTCATCTTCCACAACTTAATTCACACCATATTCATCTTCCAGAACTCAACTCATCACAGCATATTCATCTTCCACAACTTAACTGACACCATATTCTTCTACCAGAACTAAACTCACCACAGCCTATTCATCTTCAACATACTAATTCACACCATATTCATCTTCTACTACTTAACTCACTACAACCTATTCATCTTTCACAACTTAATTCACATATATTCATCTTCAACAACTAACTCACACCATATTCATCTTCAACAACTCATCTCACCACACCCTATTCATCATCCACAACTTAACTCATCATGTTCATCTTCCACAACTCAACTCACCACAACCTATTCATCTACCATAACTTAATTCACACCATATTCATCTTCAACAACTCAACTCTCACCATATTCATCTTCAACAACTCAACTCACCACACCTTGTTCATCTTCCACTACTTAACTCACACCATATTCATATTCATCGACTCAACTCCCCACAACCTATTCATCTTTCACAACTTAACTCACCATATTCATCTTCCACAACTCAACTCACCACAACCTATTCATCTTCCACAACTTAACTCACACCGTATTCATCTTCCAGAACTCAACTCACCACACCCTATTCATCTATCACAACTTAACACACCGCACCCCATTCAAGCTAGCCTGTAATAGTTGTTTCATTTTCCCCGTAATTTAAGAACTCACAGCACATTTGGTTACAGCGTAATAGTGTATCTCCAACCCGCAAATATGAATGGCAGACAGCTGTAAGACATAAAAAGCTAAATAGCCTGATGAAAGGCTTTGCAAATTATTCGTGAAACAAACAAATGGATGTGAATAGATAGAGATTAATATTTGCAGAAAAGTTTACACACAAAAACCCATTGTTAAAGGTCTTAAAGCGTGTTTTGGCAGTTAAGTAAGTAGCTTTAAGTAAGTAATAAACTAATAATGTGCGTGGATTGACGGATATAATGTGTAAAATAAACTACTTAAGTCTAACAAATGATAGGTTTAGCCAATCAAACTCAGCGACTACGTTGCCATCATTAGTGACGTCACACTCGTATATTTGTACTTATAAATAAATAAAAGTTTATTTTATAACCTTTATTATATCTGGTTATTTGATTTAACTTCATACATTCAGGTAATAAATTGTAAGAAGCTATGAGACTACGGCGGAAGCGAAATTTGTAAAATCATGTAAGTCAGTCCCATTTAGAAGTCAGTAAGACCGTAACATAACCTCATACAAACCTTTAATAATCTAATTTTATTTAGATATTATATAATCGAATTACCTATAGGGAAGGCAAAACCTAATATAATACAGTACGGTTTAAAATTACATTTATTAATTTAAATTTTACTATCTACCACAGTTATATATTTTTAAATTTTGTTTTTTAAAATATATATTTTGCGCTGTAGTGAATGGGCTTCATTAGGAAATAAAACTCGTTATGAACAAATCATGACTTACAGTATGTTAACCGTTAACGTATTGTAATAATACAAGTTCCCTCTGATATAAATTTTAACGTACTGCAGTGCACAATACAGAACGTAACTTAATCTACGGGTGATAAATTAAATATTCTATGATATTAAGTTTAAATTTAGTTAAATCAAATATTTGTGCATGCTTAAACTATTACAATTGAAAATTATTAAAACATAACCTCTAAACAACCTCTAATTGAAAACGAAAACAGCTGTTAGCATTTTCCGCCATGTTTGGCTTTCGAAAAACGTCGGTACAACTTGTTGATATATCGTTTATAAATGAAAATATTGGTTTGTAATCTCTGAAGATGGGAATGTTCAACAACTGTTGGAAGGAGTTGTTACTTCAGAAGTTAGTGTTAATTTTAATATACATTTTCTATCATAACGGAGCGACGAAACTTGCGTCGGAAAGCCCAATAAGCGGAGTTTCCTCTACATTTATAAACTTTAGCTGTTCTCGCCAGATCATTCCGCAACTGAGTTAGTTATTTAAGACTGAAGGGGTAGGCAGCACAATGGTCAGCGGAGAGATAATATTAGCAGAGCACAGCAAGTCCTGTTGACACTGCGGAGCACACAATGCGGTCCGTTCCTCGTTTAATTATGCACGTTTAATTTGGTGCCCGCTTTGTTGCCGGTGTTGACTCGGCGCCATCCCTCGCTCCGGATTTGCCCGGTAACAGAATAATTCCACCGCGCCAGCTTTGACCGCTTGAGGCCCTTTGCAGATAACGGGTTAGTGACAAGATCGGTTCTTTACAGCCCAATGGTGATTAACCTCGTGGTTGTTCTTACACGAGTTGGATGTTTATTTTAAAAACCACGATGTTTATTTATATTCAACACCAGATGCTGAAATGTATCTATGCAAAGCAAACGATATTTATTGTAAGGATAGCAACGAGGTTCCTTGCCAAAGACTGAACGGTTCTGAGCAGAAACTAGTATTTAAATATTTCTTTTTAAAACAATTCCACTTCTGATAGTTTGTTTCTATTGATATTATCTAAAATCATTTTAAAGGTTTTCGAATTGTTTGCAGAACCAGGTTCTTCGCTATCTGATTTTTAAAAAAATCGTATTAAGAAAACGTTTTTTTAAACACAGTTATTATTTTCCAATAAACTTTTGAACATTTGATTTTAATTATTAAATTGACGCAACGTTTGTACAACCATTTGTTTAAAGAAAGACATAAGAAATGTGATCTAGTAACCAAAATAAATAAGTCTTAATACTTGAGCGTTAAACAAGACAGTTTGACATTGTATTAAGTATTGGTATCATAGATTGAAACGTTAAAACATTATAAGTTTAGGTTAAATCGTGTGAGTTGAATTAGGTTTGATTAGGTTGGGTTGTGTGTATTGAGCTAGGTTAGGTTGGGTTGGGTGAGTTGATTTGGGTTAGGTTGGGTTGGGTGAACAGGGTTAGGTTATGTTGGGTGAATTGAAGGATAGGTTCGGTTGAGTGGGTTGAGTTAGATTACGTTGGGTTGGTTGGGTGAGTTGAAGGTTAGGTTGGATTGGGCGAATAGAGTTAGGTTAGATTGGGTAAGTTAAAGGTTAGGTAGGGTTGGGTAGTTGAGTTAGGATACGTTGGGTTGGTTGGGTTGGATGAATAGAGTTAGGTTAGGTTGGGTGAGTTGAAGGTTAGGTTGGGTTGGTTGCGTTGAGTTAGGTTACGTTAGGGTGGTTGGGTGAGTTGAAGGTTAGGTTGGTTTTGGTGGGCTGAGTTAGGTTTTGTTGGGTGAATAGAGTTAGGTTTGGTTTGGTGAGTTAAAGGTTAGTTTGGGTTGGGTGAGGCGAGTTAGGTTACGTTGAGTTGGTTGGTGTGTTGAAGGTTAGGTTGAGTCGGTGAATAGAAATAGGTTAGGTTGGATGAGTTGAAGGTTAGGTTGGGTTGGGTGAGTGGGAGGTTAGGTTGGGTTGAGTAAGTTGAGTTGGTTACGTTGGGTTGGTTGGGTGAGTTGAGTTAGGATAGGTTAGGTTGCGTTAGGTTTGGTTAGGTTACGTATTGAGTTAGGTTAGGTTAGTACTTGAGAATAAAATTAATGTAAGATGTAAACTGGATGGTGTGTGCAAGGAAGGGGAGAAATATCTATTTAAATAAGTTATTGTAAGACCAATGTGTATCCAAAAAAATTTAACAATTAAAAGTATACCTATGAAGTCGTCAATGTAACCTACAAGCATTGACGTCACCACTATAGCAGGGAGCACTATATTAGGCCTACATTAAACTAACATATATTGGAATAATAAGCCCAAACCAGGAGAAAGTTGTATGGAGATCAAAGTGAGAGTAATTAGCAACTATAGAATACTAAAATAATGACGTAAATGTTGGGTAAGAATGAAATAAATAACTTGAAGGCTACGTGCAGCGTAGGGTTGGCATTTAAACTGCATGCGAATGTTATTATGGCAACCCAAAGGGAAGGATAACACAGGAAGGCTATGGTAAACGGGGTCAAAAGTATTCAGCAAATAAATAAAAGTGTGTGTGTGTGCGCGCGCGCGTGTGTTTGTGTGTGCGTGTGTTTGTGTGTGTGTGTGTGTGTGTGTGTGTATGGGTTTGTGTGTGTGTGTATGGGTTTGTGTGTGTGTGTGTGTGTGTGTGTGTGTGTGTGTGTGTGTGTGTGTGTGTGTGTGTGTGTGTGTGTGTGTGTGTGTGTGTGTGTGTGTGTGTGTGTGTGTGTGTGTGTGTGTGTGTGTGTGTGTGTGTGTGTGTATGTGTGTGTGTGTGTGTGTGTTTCAGTGTGTGTACAAGCGCTGTAGATACACTTATAGTTCGATACATGTCTAGGTAGTAAACGAAAAAAACTCAACAATAAAAGAAAAGAACCAAATGTTTATAATAATTCAAAGTTTAATTATGTTTGTACTTTAAATTAAAATAAAGATTTACATTAGTTTTATTCTAATAACAACCTGTTCGTTCCCGCGTAACCTTACGTTTTGACTCTGTTAAGCACTTTCGCGAAACACTTTGTTACTGCATCGTCATCATCCTAATTATAGAAACTGTAAGAAAATGTAAATGTAGAGTGAATTATCTTTGTAGTTTTTCTTATTTTAAAGCAACAAAAACATTTTTCGTTTAACCTTCCGTTACACACGTAGAAAAAGTAACACGGCTACACGCAAAACGGGGATTCCCTCGCTTAAAATTTTGTTTATTTGTTTGAATTATTTTGCTTTATTAATAAACATACTAATTAGTTTTACAAACTTTAAAGCCTTAACTGCCATTTTGTTCGAAAAGTTTCTTTTGTTTATTAATAGGTAAAGTTGGATACATTTTTTATCTAAATGCCTGAAATCCTAATAGCAAAACTTAACCTTCTGTAAGGTGGTCACACGCGTAGGCGGGAATTCCTCACAGACCTAAGACTTCGATATGCAGTTTTATTGAATACTCTCTAAATTAATAAAGTCTTTCTAAATTACCATTCATGTTGACAAATGAAACCAATAATTATATATCATGTTTATACATCACTAAATCAAACTAAAATGTTTTTTACATAAAAGAATGACACATTATAAGCATAGGCAAGCTTTCCTCGCCAACACTGTCTTTGTCTTTTCACCATCTTCGCAAGAGCAACTGAATCGGATTTTTATGGAGTGCGGTAGGTAAAGTAAAGATGCCCTCGAGTTTTGCTTAAATGTTACCGTACGTTTAGCAATATTACAAAATTAACTAAAAAAGCAGGGATTCCCCGCTGCGCGTGTACCTTATGTTAAACTAGAATAAAATTGTTTTATTATGTTATATTTTATTGGGTAACGAAATTCTTTCTTCGGTTCAAGGTATTTTTTGCGAAACCGACATTCAGCCAAATGAAAGACTTTGCAGAACAAGTTCCGGCTTTGTGTGCTTCGAGTATAAAATGATGAAAGAACTTTCTCAAGGCGCTGTCACAGAAGCTAGTCTTTGTCAGCCAAAGGACAGACTTTTACAAAAACTGCGAAAAGCTTGGCTAAAGGCTGTAATGGAGTCAAGGGTCAACTTGTCTGCAGACAAATGCGTGCCGTTTGTGAAACTAAGTCAATTGTTGGCGATGGAAAGCGTACTAAAACATCAAAGCAACAATCATTGCGCGGTTGTTAAAATGTAACCTCAGCGCGATGCTGAAGGGCGTGGGGAGGGGTTAATCCGTCCGTTTCGTGCCCGATCACGGAATCGAAAGCTATCAAAATAAATCCGATCCTCATATTTAGCAAAATAATTACTTGTAACTGGGTTTTCATCATTTCCTGGACTCGTAGTGACCTGGATTGATGTTTTTACATGGGATTTTGTGATGATTGGTTTTATTTTATCATAGAAGTACAGTGTGTAATTTCTTTAGCATTTTTGTTGTGTTGTTCATCTAATGTGTGTTTTGTTTTTTTATATATTATTATCATAAATGTTTAACTCCTGAAGAAACATTCAATTTGGATTCGAAACGTACGTCAAGGTGTGGAAACTAATTAAATGTTTTATAATTGTTCTGTTCAAACTAAAGTAACCATATAAGATTGTACGAATATTATTTGAGCTTAGCTTGTGAGGTTATATTAGAAACAAATAAAAACATACACAAAACTCACAAATTAATCATTTATTTACTCATACGCGTTTCAATGACAAAGTCATCATCATCAACTCATTGATGATGATGGCTTTGTCATTGAAAGGCGTATGAGTAAATAAATGATTAATTTGAGAGTTTTGTATATGTTTGTATTTTTTTGCCATATAAGATTGCTCTTTGATTTTAGTATTTTCTACTTTTGTTCCCTTTTATTCTTCTTTAATTTATTCTTTTCGTTTATTTTGACGCTTGCTTTTCATTGGTTTCCTCTTCGTATATATAGCGTATATATTTTATTTTTTGAATTTTTTTAAAAATTGTATTTGCTCAAATCCGTCTTTGCCGATGCAGGGGCGGGATCTGGAGGATATTGTAAAGTAATCACCTCCAGAGGAAATTATTACCAGAGTAACCAGTGTTATTTTGAGATATTCTTGTAATAACGTCCTCTGAAGGTGATTTCTTTGCAATCGAAATGTACATATACATTTAAATAACAAGTTTCGGGGTTAAGAAGTGTATTTATTTTAAATTAAAAAATACACTAAATTGTTATAGCAATATCAAAATGCGATTGCCCCTGAACGCCAGGTAGTCGCACTCACACAAAGGCAGAGGATTAGGAGGCCCGTATCCTTCCGGCGCTCTATTTTATTAGTCACCTAGTGGTGCTTCCTTCATCAAACTCTATTTTTTTTTAATCTGATAACACACCTCAGAAAGTTTAGCATACATTAATTCTGCACATTATTACGACAAAATTGATACAAAACAATGTACAATTTATTGTCACTGTTCATGAGGGGATAACATGAAATAAAAACATTGTAGAAACACTAAAGGAAAACACTGTACTTAATACGTTAAATTAACTTATATCTACTTAAGTTAATCATGGAAAGTTTGGTATCATTTTTTTTAAAATTTTAAGTAGAATCAATATTTATTAACTATTTTTAGTTAAAATTACAACTTAAAAAGTTAGGGTTTGGTTAAAAGATTCCACAAAATGGTCAATGGTGCGGGATACGGCCTTGGGTCTGTCCTAATCCTCTGCGCTCGTAAGGGTGAGTGTGCGTGCGTGCGAGAGAAACTGACCTGACGTCCAGAAGCATTCGCATTTTGACATTTCTATAATCATAGAGCTATTACTAAACAACCTTATCATTTTTGTTGTATTTTTAAGAAACAAATTTTCTAACATTGTCGTACTATATCATTTTATAACAAAAAAAGGTTTTTAAGGGGTGGGACGAGTTTTTTACCTCCTCCAAACATTTATGAGAAATACGTATTCTAAACTGCTGGGTTAATATTAATTAGTTCCTAGCTGTTAAAGACGGCGATGCTTTTATAAATCTGATGAAGTACGTTTTGTAACACATATATTTTTTTGTTTTTGAGTTTCTGGTTTTCCCATTTAATATCGTCATTTTGTCTTTCCGAAAGTGGGATAAATATTGACGTGGCGTATCTTCAGCACCCTTATCGATTACTGGAGTGTTTACTTCGCTCCTTTCTTTATATCCTAATACACTTTTACCTCGTTTTTCGTTTTACGTCTTTCCTTAAAGCTCGGAGAGCATTGAGAATATTTTCGATTTAAAATAATGGTTAGACCTACATGCTTTTACGCTACTTATTTTACGTTCAGGTATTAAAATCCCCGAAGAGAAATAATATTACATTATGTAAATAAAAATACCATTAAAAGTTCCAGTGTGTATAACTTATGTTTGTAGGGACTACTTTCAGTTCTTTTCCTAAACTTGACGTTCTATAGAGATCTCTCCTTGTTCGGCTGATTGATACATCTGTGTTCTTATTTGTGTCTCGGCAAGAAAGTACAGATATCTGATTGTTGAATAAAACGTATGGCCAAATCATATAGAGACAATTCTCATTCAACTGTTGACACTTTAACTTTAAATATGCTGACCTTGTTGGGCAAGATTTTCTGTTCAGTACCATCCCGTGATTAATTATCCTTGACGGTAGTTATAAATAAGTAAAAAATCTAGGTAAAACAAGATAAATGTTGGAAAAGAAAAAAAGGAAAAGGCCTAATATTACAATTGCTATCTACATCGTTCGATTTTTATTTTCTTGTTTTAGCAGGAACGGTTTCTATTATAGGGAGGGACAGGCTCAGAGTTCACATTAGGGTTATGTACTAACCACTTTAAGAGAAAGGAAATGCTCCAGAGGGTGCAACAGGTTGAGCCCTGGAGTAACTAGCCCCAACGAAATCTTGAGATCCATAGAGACCGTGTATTGTTTCAATATAGAGAAGTTAGTTAGGCCTTATAACATTACATATAAGCTCATAAACTTGAATGAGCTACTTTGCAAAGAATGTATACAAATTTATTTAAAACTATTTCTCTTTATATTTGCCCCTACAAAGTCGTAAATACAGTTTGTTTACCACAGTTGAGAGTCCATGTATACGTTGAAGAATTGCAGGCACTTACCTCCCACGCAAATCTCCGGTCTATAGGCTTGTTGGTCCATTTCCCCAAGAACGGTCCGTACCGTGTTCCTCTCGGAACCGCCACCCTCGTCCACAACCCCGAGTTGTTGAGTTCCAGCTCTGGAGGGATGGAGAGGACTTCCTTCGCCGTCGCCAGCAGCAGATCGTTCTTCGACTCCCTCGGAGACGATTCTCTCTTGATCAGGGAGAGCTCGTGCCTGTCTTCCGGCAGTGAGATATCTTTCTTGCCCATGAGCGCGCTGTCTTGCGACGACGTTTCCATGTTGGTGTCGGCGTCGCTGTGGCCTATGTCTACGCCCCCTTCGTCGCTATTTCCTGCAAAAAACACGTCAACGTTTCAGATATATAAATCTGTTTATGGAACATCTTTTAGATTTTAACATTTTTCATCACTTTATATTTCTACTTCATACCGTTGGTTAATCAAATTTAATAATAAAAAAGTAACTGAATAAATTCAGATCCCCAGGGTTAATACTTAAAGCTAATCAATATCTTTAGTAAATAAAACTTTTTAAAAACTCTCTTGTTTAAGTTTTTCTAATCAGCCCCAACGAATGGCACGTGTTTCTTACACCGTCGGTTACGTGATACTCTCTTCTGCATCGAATCTTTTTCTTCGCCAGACAGTGTTTTGTTCTTCTCCGAGACACAGTCAGTTTTTTCTTTCCCCTCTCAATCTCTCTCTCTCTCTCTCTCTCTGAACTTTTTTATCTCTCTCTCTATGTCGGTATCTCTCACACTCTCCGCCTTTCTCTCTCTCTCTCTCTCTCTCTCTCTCTCTCTCTCTCAAACACTCTCTGTACTCTGTGTACTCTCTCTCTCTCTCTCTCTCTCTCTCTCTCTCTCTCTCTCTCTCTCTCTCTCGCGTCTGACAATTTTTTACATTTCTCTGCAAAGAGAATGATCTCTTCTCCTATAAAGAAAACCCTATGTTCTTCCTTATATACTCGATTGTTGGTTCGTATGGTCCTGTTTTTTCTAGAGCCCCCCATCCCTTCATTATTCACAATAGGCAGTAGTAGCCATTTTATTTCAACCCGTCGTCGTAAAATGAAAAAACTCTTAAAGCAAGTGACAACAAATAACAGTAAAGATAAAAGCAATGGGTACAGTCCTGGCTCAGAGATGAAACATAATTCTTGTCAAATAAAATATAAAACATTTGAAAATAATTGAAAATGAGGTAATAACATGGTAATGTCAAAGAAACGGGGTTTTCCACACGAGCTATAATTCTTCCTTAGTTCATATTGACGACTCATTCTATTCTAGCCTTAGATATACAAATACACTTGAATAATAAGTAATTATAAATTATCCTGATAAGGTTGTACTACTTTCCGCACTCAGCGTTCAAACCTCCGATGACGGTGCTTGCGGACACTTGAACACGATTATATATACATTTAAGTGTCAGCAAGACGTGTCTGGGGCATAGTGCGTGGGCAAATAGACCCAACATGATGTCATGACATGCTAGAAGACACGAACATAATGTCAACAATTGGCTTCCAGATAGCCTGCGTGGATCTTAGCGCGAGCCACCTGCTGTTTGCAGTAAATATTACTGGGAACGAATGACGCGTAGATTTAGGTCAGCCGAGCGCTGTTAGAGTCAACTAGCCTTAAATATCTTCTCAGATTTGTACTTGATCATGAGAAACCGGCTGCGTGTATTATTTACCAATTGATTAACAAACACTAATGTCAAAATCAACGGCACAGGTTTTAGAGGAACTACAACGTGAAAAAAACACATGTATGCACATTTTCAACTGCACAAAGAATACAGTTGGCAAACTTTCCAACAGTTTTCTACAGAAATAAAACAAAACATTGTCACTGACAATTGAATTTTTTCAGATCATTTATATCGAACTTGTATTACGCCGGTGTTTACAAACTAACTTGCAGTTCGCGCTCCAGTTTTTACATAGTCCAGACAGGGAGGTCATTTTACACACGCTACCAAGAACACATAAAAGTACTCACAAAAAAAACTCCCAATAAAACTTTTATGAATATCTCATATCCACAAACCTCAACTACACAAACATAACACCAAACCTACAAATTCTTCGCAAACAAAACAAAAATAACCAACGAACGGTATGATATATACAAACATTTCAAACTACACCTAACTCACATGCTTAACACCGAATTAAATTATAACTCACATACACTTTTCGTCATTACATCCCCCAATACTTTTAAAAAATACACCTAATATCCCTATTTTAACCCACCTCACTGTAACCTAAAACAACTAAGAGGTCAGTTACGGCCTGAGTAGAAAATGAAACACATCTTCCGAAACGGTCGTTCTCAATGATCAAAAACGTAAGTGCTACTATAGGCAAGTGTATCATATCAATATATATCCAATTGTTTTATTTAAAGATAATGAGTTAGAGAGATAGGTAGACAGAGAGAGAAAGAGAGATAAAGACAGAGAGGGGGAGAGAGAGACAGAAACAGACAAACAGACATAGAGATGGCAGAGAGAAAAAGAGGGATAGAACGATGAATGGACAGGCAGATAAAAAAAAATAACGGACAGTACAAAACAGACAGAGAGAGGGGGGCCAGACAAACTCAGAAAGAGTGAAAAACAATGAGAGATTGAGAAGGACAGAGATACAAACGGCGAGACAGAGACACTAAAGAGGGAAAGAGAGACAGAACGAAAGTGACAGAAGTTCACAAAGACACTCAGAGATGGAGAAAAAGGTAGCTCAGGAAGATGGAATCAAATAGTATTTATATTGTTCTTCTTGGTGAAGTTTTCCCCATTTACGCCATTTCTCTCTCCTCTTTTAGCGCCGAACATTAAACCTATTCTCGGATATTCATTTACATTGCTAACGTCCGTCCGTACAGGTAAAAGGCAAGGCATGCAACCGATGGACAATCTTGTTATCTTACCTTAATTCTTCTCTTAATAAAAACAGGAAAGCTGATAGATTTATAAATTAATTTCAAAACAACTTTCTCACTTTATCCTGCTTTTAACTTATTGAAAGAACGTGCAGTACAAAATTACCTACTCTGCAGTGAATGTATGAGTTTTGTCCTGAGTGACAGGTAGATCTGTTTCTCCGCCTTGGTCGAAAGCGATTCTACCTCGGGACTTTTCCCATACCATACCTCTTGACTGTACTTTATTCTTCTCTATACAGGGGGTAACATAGAGGGAAAGTCTGCTTCAGAACCCTGTCTACGCAATGCCAAAATTTTCATCTTTTCCTACTTACCCCAAAGTAATGCACTCTGGCGTTCCTTTTTCTTTTCCATACATGGGGCTTATTAGGTAGAATCCTGTTTATGACCCTTATAGGAGCAAGGTCTACTTCAGGACCCTTCTACGCAATGCCAAAATGTGGACTGTTCGTAGTAGGCCCTACCAGAGGATCAGTTCTTTTCTTATTCCAATCTAATGCACTCTGGTCTTCCTTTTTCGTTTCCTTACAGGGGCTCCGACACAGAGATAGCCTACTTCAGGCGACCGACCCTAACTTGACCCTTTCCTATCCTTAGTGAGAAATAACATTGATTAATCACTTTTACATTAATTTGTGACTATCCGAACTTTAAATTTTGTAAATTTGTAAAACCTTACTGAGACAGAACGTTTTCGATCGCTCGTGGCAATCTTCATCAGTGTCTTCTGCTTGGAGATGTCGGGTCAAGCGGTGGCGGTTTTAAATGCAAGTTTTCGGTAGTATCAAAGAGTATGTGTGATTTGTATTGGGTTTGTTCGTTTAAAATTTTTGTATTTTGTGTTTTTAAATTTTATATTGTTCTAGTGTGTTGAGATGTGGTCCTTTTTTGTTCACTAGAACAATATGAAATTTACAAACACATAAAAATACAAAATACAAACATATTAAACGAACAAACCCAATACAAATCACACATACTCTTTGATACTATCGAAACCTGCCTTTAAAACCGTCACCGCTTGACCCGACATCTCCAAGCAGAAGACTGATGAAGATCGGCACATAGCGATCGAAAACGTTCTGTCTCAGTAAGTTTTAACAAATTAACAAAACTTAAAATTGAGATAGTCATAAACTAATGTAAAAGTGATTAAGTTTCATCGAACGTAATGTCGGCCTACTACAAAATTCAAAAATAATTTTGAGCCTAATCCACTTCAAAGTTTTTGAGAAATTTAGATGAGAAACGAAAAGGAGGAAAGTGCCTGCATATGTTCCCAAAACACGCCTCAGTAATATGTCGTCCTCGACCTTTAGTTATAGATTTTGTAAATAAAAACTCGACCCAGGGGCAACGCTTAATTGAAAACGCTGCAAAGGGCTTCGAGAAACGACAGAATGTGAGCGGCGTGTATTCACAGCATCGCAGCAGATAAGCGCGCGCAAACTTGATACGAGCTGCGTACTGCAGACACTCAGAGCTTCCGGAAGACGACTTTCCCATGGTGCATGGTTGCGGCCGGTTATCTCACCGCGTGGGCCGTGATATTCGACCACTTGCGGTTTCACGCGAAAAGAAGCATTCGCGTCTAATTGTAGCTCACTGTATGTTTATCGTGTTCGGAAATCCGGATCCAACCGGACCGCTTTCTGTAGTGGACTCGCGCATGTAGCAATTAGTTTAATCACTCGTCTTGCTTCTAATCGGCTTAATTAGTTGACGGTATTATCTTATCAGTTTCGGATTGCACGGATAAACACTGGTTATCTTTTGGTATCTTGTTCTACATCTGTTGCAGAGGAAGTGCGCGCGTATACTGCACGCGTGACAGTAATTCTTAGAACACTTTTTTATTTTCATTTACTTGTGTTTCTGTTAAAGTTTCAACTTATTCCTGACTACCATGTGGTGAAGAAAAAAGCTATTTACTTTTACCAACTAAACATGTACGTTTCGCGTTTCGATAACATGGTTACCATCTTCAGAAGTCATTTCATTATAAACTCAATTCAAGTAACTATAACAAACAATATCTTAATAACAATGTACTAATTTAACACGTATGTTTCGGTAACATGGTCGTCATTTTCAGACGTCATTTCGTTATACCCTTACATGTAGCCTAACTATATTTAAATAACAATGTACTACTATTACATGCACGTTTCGATAATATGGTCACCATCTTCAGAAGTAATTTTTTTGTACTCAATACAAGTAAATATATCTAAATAACAATGTACTACTTTTAGATGCGCGTTTCTATAACAGGGTTATCATCTTCAGAAGTCGTTTCATTAAACTCAATACAAATAACCATAATAAACAATATCTTAATAACAATGAACTAATTTAACATGTATGTTTCGGTAACATGGTCGTAATTTTCATAAGTCATTTCATTATACCCTTGCATGTAGCCTAACTGTATTTAAGTAGCAATGTACTACTATTACATGCACGTTTCGGTAATATGTTTACCATCTTCAGAACGTATTTCATTAATATTTAATGCAAATAGGCCCTATTAACAAACCAAATATCTCAAAAATGTTATCTTACTAACTAAACATGTACGTTTCGGTAATATGATTCCCCTCTTCAGAAGTCATTTCACTTTACTCAATACAAATAACCATAACAAACCCAATATCTGAATAACAATGTACTAATTTGACAAGAACGTTTCGGTAATATGGCAGCCATCTTCAGAAGTCATTTCGTTATACTCAATAGTAGTAACCATACATAAATAACAATTTACTATTTTAAAACGCACATTTTAATAATATCATTACCATTTTCAGTTCATTGGTCTATTATTCAATGCAAGTAATAACAAAACCAAGTAGGATATCAAGAACAATGTAGACTAATTTAATATATATGTTTCGATAATATTGTTAACATCTTCAGAAGTCATTCTATTATAATCATTCTAAGTAACTATATCTAAATAGCCTACCATTGTACTGTTTTATATGCACGTTTCGGTAGTACGGTTACCATCCTCAAAAAATACTTCAATACAAGTAATAACAAAGCAAATTTCTCAAAAACAATTTAGAGTAATTCAACATTTATGTTTCGGTAATTTCTTACCATCTTCAAATGGCGTTTCATAATATGCAGTGCAAGTAACTATAGCACACAAAATATCTAAAAACAACGCTTACTTATTGAACTTGTACGTCTCGCTAATATGGTCTCCATCTTCAGAAGTGTTTTCGTTAATACTCATTTCTTTCTCTGTAGTCACTTGAAACGTAAAACATAATTGTACTGGTTTTGATGTTTTCATTAAAAAGGATAATATATGTGAAATAATGATAATAAAATAAAGAAGTGATTTTTCATTGTCTGAATATAGGGTCTAAATCCTTTGTTTTGTTAGAATGATTGGTTCTTATGAGTTCATTCCTTCTGAACCAGCAATAGTGAACAAATTAGAGATCTGTAGCATCTTTCCTCACTAGACTGTATTAAACATAGCATTTAGATATTGGTAGCCTAAATCATATTAACATATTTTAATGTGAACAAACAAAAAAACTTTCTGGATTATCGATATTTTTTCGGTGGCACGAAAAATGCGTACAGCGGAAGATGCGTACAAGAGGAAACAATAGCAATAGACTAGGGTGAGTCGTAAATTTGACAAGCGAAAAAAGCGTAGAAATCAAACTCCTGTCGTCAACCCAGGTCATCTACCCCTAAACTATTTGCTAATATCTTTTAAAGTTTTGGATACTTCCAGTCAAAATGGGTCAAAAATGGGTTTCCATTTTGTCAGTGGTCCCTTTGATTTTAACTGTCTCGGTGATAAATTCGATTTAATCGAAAAAGACTTACCAAAAGAGGGTGAAACTGCGACTCTTCTGCAGGTGAGACTGGAGTTATACTTAGAAAAGTAGAACCAAGGATATTAAGTCGGATGAAAGAATTTTAAAAAACAGTACAAAAATACCTAGAAACTGGAGACTAATGTCTTGTTTAAGATCTCTTTCCTACATCCAAAAAATATATTCGATTACACCCAGGAAATCAGATGGCAAGATCAAAGAAATTGGTCTAGTTGCAAAATAGATTAAATTTAAAAAATTCTCTAAAATGAAAAAAAAATTTAATTAAAAACTTTAAACACAAAAAACATACCGAAGCTACAAGCTGATATCTTTATCATTTTGCCAGTCCAAAGTCTGGAAAATGTGGTGGAAATCAGTAATAATAGATACAGTTTTAAAGGATATCCAGTTCCGAGAAACTAAGCGAAATCTATGTTTAGGTCAGAGGTAAACTCATATATGTAGCTCAATGATTGTAAAAGATCCGTGTTCGTCTTAAAGTTGTACGCAATTTTCGCCTTTCACAATGTTCTGACGTCATAGCCTACCCTCGTCATCTGTCAAAACCTGATTCTGTACGCATCTTTCGCAATATTCCTGGTGTACGCATATTTCGAGGTACGCATCTTTCGTGTATCTATTTTTCCAATCGCACCAATCACTCCTTAGCAGGAAGACTCTTTTGTAAACTTGTGTCAGTTTTTAATCTATATTATCCATGCATTGCTTTTAAATTGAAACATTATTAAAGTAAAACTGCCATGACAAACCATAATTTAATAATCATGACTTTCGTGACTTGACCTCGGCATTAAATTCCTATAAGTAACAATACTATTGGAGATTTTGTTTCTAAGCGTTTCTTTCCTTTACAACGCGCACTCACCTGCTCCAACTTTCAATTGTCATAATTTCGGCCAACAATGAAGGCCAGATTACAACCAAAGCAGCGCAGTGTCAAGGGACCTGCACGCCCGTACCATATTGACTTAATATATGGTTAATTACGGACAATTAATACAGTACAATAGGTTAGGTTAGGTTACCCCGAGGCCCGCTAGTAACCTTTTTGTTCCCCCGTGTTGACAAACAGAGCGCGCCGCCAATTTGTACTTGGTCCAAACTTTGTCAATAAATCATTGCTTTATTGTTAACCCCTCATATTAATCACTAGTGCTGTTCGCTCGCCACAACAAATAGTTCTAGTTGGATGTAAAAATAACTTTACGTAGTCAAATGTGAAGACATTATTTGAATTTCCATTAAAGTCAACCTTAATATGATTGCCTACATGAAAAGAATGTCGTTTTATGTAGGACATAAGTGTTCGAGAATCTGCGCACAGTATTAAATTAAAAGTGATGGCTTAGTGTTCAGCGAAACATGCCAGATAAACTTGCACGCAAGTCATTTAATATATTTTTTATCAAATTTTATAAAAATATATTATTGTTATTAAAATTGACTACTTTTTTAACGTCTCCTATTCTGCCCTGTCCTTCAACTCTCCACCTTTCATTTAATGGTCATGTTCTTTCATGACACATCGATATCCGGGATATTTTCAAACCCTCGAAATAGATCCCAACATCGGTGTTTAATACCCTACGTTTTTTACATAGCTAAAACTTCCCTGGGTGAGGAATAAACCCAGAGATTAGAAATATTACATGTCGATCTAGGCATACGAGATTTCTATTTAACACGATAAGGGTTACAGCATCATAAACGAAGAGGAATCGGAACCCCCGCCTTGCGGGTTGTTTGAGATAGTCATATAAATTCGATAACGGGCAAGGATCAATCGGGTACCGCTCGTCTGAAGGGCGAGTTTGCCGAGGTTTTAGCAAAGGCGGCAAATCATAGGCTCTACGCTTGTAAAACAATCTGTTGAGGAAGTGTGTAAAGCATCCTCTGTCAACAGTGCAAGTGTGATTTGCCTTGTTTCCGAGAAGCCTGCAGGCGTTCCGTCTAGACGATGAGCGAGGCCGCTTCTCTCTCTCTCTCTCTCTCTCTCTCTCTCTCTCTCTTACACACACACACACACACACACACACACACACACACACACACGCACGCACGCACGCACGCACACTCACACACACACACGCACACACACAATCACAACCCACACACTCATACAGAAACACACTCGAACACGCACAACCACACGTACGCGTTAACGAACATAAACACACACACACACACACACAACCCACACTCCTATAAGCAAGCATATAGACAAGCGAGCATACACGCACAAGTACACTTAAACGAACACACACACACACACACACACACACAATCACAACCCACACACTCATACAGAAACACACTCGAACACGCACAACCACACGTACGCGTTAACGAACATAAACACACACACACACACACACACACACACACACACACACACACAACCCACAGTCCTATAAGCAAGCATATAGACAAGCGAGCATACACGCACAAGTACACTTAAACGAACACACACACACACACAACCCACATACAGAAGCACACTCTCGCACGCACAACCAGACGTACACACACACACACACACACACACACAATCACAATCATACATTTAAAATACTTTCTTATGCTTTTTTCCGTCTTGTAACTAAATAAAATTTAGCTTCAATGTACAAAGCACCAATGTACACATTTTAGCTTTAATGTTTCCATATTAGATGTTTAAAAATAAATTATTAATTCTATATTATTATTTTTGCTCTCGAAATGTTTTATCACATCATCGTCGAATGGTACA
>JBAIZL010000006.1:22049927-22067427 GCA_036971475.1 Prosapia bicincta | reverse complement strand
CTTGCAGTGAATAACACTTAATGATAACACAGTTGTTTTCAAATATTGAATTGATTCATTAAATTGATTAATTAAATTTAATAATTAATTTTGCATTGTATTTTGTCACTAAATATTGTGATTCTGTCATATGAATAAAAATATTTATAGTCTATTAATTGTAATTATTTAACAAAAAGTAACTGAAATAAATTTTGTCTTTGTTGATCTTAGTAGGAATTATTGACTTAATTCTTTTTTATATTACTCGTTATATTGTATTAAAGTTATCGGTCTTAATAATGGCTACTGGCTGAAACGTCGGTAAAACCTTTGAATTAAATGAAATAACTGGTTATATATTGTCTTGTGCTGTTCATTAGTCCTGATTATATAGTTTTTACTTTGTAATCCAGGTTTTTTCTGTTTCCTGTCAATTTATTAAATTTTATAGACTAAATTTCTGATGAAACTAACAAATCTATAGAAAACAGATTACAATTTTATGAAGTAGGTGAGTCAAAAGAGATTCTGTGTGTTTTAACCGATTGCTTAATCAATTATTCAATATTTAATCACATCTTGTCTTCGCGAGTGGTTGCATCTCGCGGGCATTTAAAAGGTACACAGTAATTATGTACATATTTAATGCGTATTTATATAATGTATAGAGAGATTCTTGCACGTGCGTATCCCAGAGGGTCGCAGCCCCTTAAAGTGCATCCAACTGTAAAAACGTCAGGGGGCTCATTCTTTTGGATGACTTTAGTTTTGCCCAGGCGTGTTATAGCTTTCCGTTATACAAGTAGTCAGCTCCTTAGAGGTGCAAGGAATTGTCCCGGCCTTGTTTACTTGTAATGTGTTGTATTTCGTGTGCAATTGTAAGATTAAATTTCAGAAACAAGTAATAAAAACTAAAAATGTTTAAAGTCGATTATTACTTAGGTCAACAAAGTAGAATTTTCTTTTAGTTACTTTTGATTAAATAATTACAATAGAAATAATGTAACATGGCCTACGCGTTAAAACAACTGTTCCGCCATATAGCCTATAACATAAACTCAACTGTTTTATGAAATCATATGTTATCCCTTAGGCTATTTTAAGCCAAATGGGAAGAAATAACTATATCGCATACCTTACCTCTTTTGTAAAAAGTTTATCTCCAAATAAAACTAAAATTAAATTAATTAAATTTAATTAAAGAATTGATATTTGAAAAACTGTATTAACATCAAGTGTCATGCACTACACGTTTAAAAAAAATTTATTTGAAATTGAGTGGATGAACAAAAAATATTTTATTAACGATTGAATACACACACACACGCGCGTGCGTGTATATATAGCCTATATATATATATATATATATATATATATATATATATATATATATATATACATATATTAGGAGACTATGAACTAATAGACGGAGTTGAATAGGCCTAAATGCATTTTTATAGGGTCTACAATTTTTATTGGAAATATGATTTCAATGAAACGTAGATTTTTCTATTATATTGTATTTTATAAATTATGAAGCATGTTGATTTCCCAGCTGATTATAGGTTCGATAAAACAAATAAAGGTATTTAAGAAATAAAATTTATTTTACATTTAAATCTGTTTTTATACGTTTCGAGTTTCAAAGTATTACATTGAGCAATGGAATAATTATATAAAATGCTATTTTATAATTAAAAGGGGTTAAAAATAACAATGAAGACAACCTGTAGAGTAGAAGTAAAAGTAGGGAGATTTCGTTATATAGCGTGGTATATTTTATAGTCTCCTGGTAGCAATAGATTAATCTAAATACCTACTTATTTCCTTTACTTTTTGTGTAGGCTATCGCTAACAAACAAATAATAGTTTATCTAATTACAGTTATTATTTATAAAACCAAGCAAAGAACGACTTTGCAAAGCAAAACATAAACTCTACAACATTAATATATCCATACCCAAGCATATGTGAAACCTATTGAAAAGAATGTACACAATAAAAAAATCTAGAGTATAAATACATCCAGATTTAATCATATACATAACCTACTGAAATAGAAGTATACAAAAATACACTCTACCATAAAAATACATCCAGACCTACTCTTATGTAAAACCTATTGAAATATAAGTACACAAAAATAAACTCTACCTAAAAATACATCCAGACCTACTCTTATGTAAAACCTATTGAAATAGAAGTATACAAAAATAAACTCTAAAATAATAATACATCCAGACCAAAGTATATGCAAAATCTATTGAAATATAAGTACACAATAAAAACAATCTAGAATATAAATACATCCAGATTTAATCATATATAAAACCTATTGAAATAGACGTATACAAAAATAAACTCTACAATAATAATACAACCAGACCCAAGTATATGCAAAATCTATTGAAATATAAGTACACAAAAATACACTCTACCATAAAAATACATCCAGACCTACTTATATGTAAAACCTATTGAAATATAAGTACACAAAAATAAACTCTACAATAATAATACAACCAGACCCAAGTATATGCAAAATCTATTGAAATATATAAGTACACAATAAAAACAATCTAGAATATAAATACATCCAGATTTAATCATATATAAAACCTATTGAAATAGAAGTACACAAAAATAAACTCTAAAATAATAATACATCCAGACCAAAGTATATGCAAAATCTATTGAAATATAAGTACACAATAAAAACAATCTAGAATATAAATACATCCAGATTTAATCATATATAAATCCTATTGAAATAGAAGTATACAAAAATAAACTCTACAATAATAATACATCCAGACCAAAGTATATGCAAAATCTATTGAAATATAAGTACACAAAAATACACTCTACCATAAAAATACATCCAGACCTACTTATATGTAAAACCTATTGAAATATAAGTACACAAAAATAAACTCTACCATAAAAATACATCCAGACCTACTCATATGTAAAACCTATTGAAATATAAGTACACAAAAATACACTCTACCATAAAAATACATCCAGACCTACTTATATGTAAAACCTATTGAAATATAAGTACACAAAAATAAACTCTACAATAATAATACAACCAGACCCAAGTATATGCAAAATCTATTGAAATATAAGTACACAAAAATAAACTCTACAATAATAATACAACCAGACCCAAGTATATGCAAAATCTATTGAAATATATAAGTACACAATAAAAACAATCTAGAATATAAATACATCCAGATTTAATCATATATAAAACCTATTGAAATAGAAGTACACAAAAATAAACTCTAAAATAATAATACATCCAGACCAAAGTATATGTAAAACCTATTGAAATATAAGAACACAAAAATAAACTCTACAATAGAAATACATCCAAACCCAAGCATATGTAAAACCTATTGAAACAGAAGTACACAAATATGAACTCGACAATAATAATACATCCAAACCCAAGCATATGTAAAACTTATTAAAATAGAAATATACAAAAAAAGACTCTACAATAATATTACATCCAGAGCTAAGCATATGTAAAACTTATTGAAACAGAAGTACACAAATATGAACTCGACAATAATAATACATCCAAACCCAAGCATATGTAAAACTTATTAAAATAGAAATATACAAAAATAAACTCTACAATAATAATACACCCAGACCCAAGCATATGCAAAACCTATTGAAATATAAGCCTATGTACACGAAAACATTTTAAAACAAGTAGGATAGAATACACTAAGAAAGTTTAAAGTACCACCAGAAAGTTTCTAGTATGCACTAGAAAGATATCTATAGTACATAAAAATCATAAAAAACAAACATCTAGACCCAAAATACGTAGAACCTACTGAAATATAATTATGTAAATATAAAAAGAATCAGGGCGAAACCAACATGTAATAAGGTACAAATTAATTGAAATATAATTACACCAAAATTTTTCAGAACATTACTTCAACCAGGACCATTCACGTGGAAAAACTAACACTAACATAAACTACCACATAGGCGAAACAAAATTTAAGAAATTATTAAACGATAAAACAAAAATGTTTAGATAATGAATAGAACATGTAAATGTACAACTTGTTGATTTATAATCACAAAAAACAACTAGATATTAGGCACTACTATGTATAATGCTTCTAACGTGTTTGTAAGAATAAAAACAATTTTTAATGAATAATCTTTCTCTGCTAACTATTTTAATCTTAGAACAGAATTTAGGCCAAAACGTTTGTGTAAGATAAGTAACACCGCACTTCAAAGCATCCCTACTGAGTCACAAACTAATAGGAAGGAATGAAAAATAAAATGTATTAGTAAAACCGTGAAAATAGTGAAAACGATAAATGTCATCATTTTATTCGCTATCTTTGATAAAATCTTTTATAGATGTCTTTTTATCATATCGACCCGAATAAAAAAGCTAATTTTATACAAATAATGATAGCCCTACAATTTTATGTGTTTGTTTTACCTACATAGTGGGGTCGTAGCCTTTTGTGGGAAATAGCAAAAAATTGCTTGTATTATTACAAGTTCTATTTTGCATTCTTTTTTCAGAACTTTCTATTAGCTCACATTCTCCTTATATAGGCATAGGGCTATTTTGTCCGAATTTTTATTTGATTCAAAAACATATTTTAAAATTCCTGAACATGATAGACTAATAAACTGTCAATCTAAAAACACAAAATTAATACTTTTACTTTACAACTTAGAGAGTTATTTGAGATTTTTATCAAAAGAAATTATCGTTATTGTTTCAATTCTTGCTAATATATATATATATATATATATATATATATATATATATATATATATATATATATATATGTATGTATATATTCAAATTTTCAATCGTTAATAAAATACTTTTTATTCATCTCCTCAAGTTCAAATACATTTTTAAACCATGTAGTGGATGACACTTGATGTTACAGTGTTTTTTTCAAATAATAATTCATTAATTAAATTTAATAACAAATTAGTTTTAGTTTTGTATGGAAGAAAACCTTTCACCAAGGGGCAAGATATGCAATATAGTTATTTCATTCCGTTAGGCTTAAAATAAGTGATAACATATGATTTCATACAACAGCTGATTTTATGTTATAGGTTATGTGTTAGAAACAGCTGTTTTAACAATAAGCTGTGATACTTTATTTATATTAGTTGTAATTATTTATTAAAAAGTAAATAAAATAGATTTTTTTCTTTCTTGACCTAAGTAGGAATTGACTTCAAAAATGTTTTCTTTATATTACTTGGTTTAATCTTTTCTTAACTCCTTTTAGTTTCTAATGTTAGTCGAGGCGAATCTAAAACAGTTTTCTCGTGACCTATTTATGCGATGCATTTTTACTTACAGCTTCTCCTCTTGTACAAATGATCACACCAAGTA
Organism: Prosapia bicincta; assembly: GCA_036971475.1. Taxonomy (NCBI): domain Eukaryota; kingdom Metazoa; phylum Arthropoda; class Insecta; order Hemiptera; family Cercopidae; genus Prosapia; species Prosapia bicincta. The sequence continues at coordinate 22,062,026 of JBAIZL010000006.1, read as the reverse complement.
TATCCACTCCAAGAATAGAATCACGCATTTCCGCAGTAAAGTGCAGTTCCAACCAATGCGGAATCGCAGTGTAAGTCCGCACAGTGATTGACCGTCGCACAGAATGTATTGCAATCCTATGCTGGAGAGATTGTAGAAGATGGCAAAACCACGGTGTTGGTGTATAAAGTTGGTCAAAGAAGTTCAAAATGGAGGATCACTAGGTCTAGTGCTACCGATTCCTGAATGCTCATCAAAAGATTAGGTGAATTGTTCATCTAACAATATCAACTGTGAAATAGTAGTCAATAGATGTGTGAACAATATAAGGAAGAGATATCTAAACAATAGAGCTACTCACAATTAGTTTATTACTCTAACTCGTTTCGACGACAAGTCATCATCAGTGAGTTTAGAAGTGAAGACATACTAGAAAGATTAGTAACAGGTAGAAGGAGACGTTCTCTTAAATATGGACAAATCACATTCAAACTATATCGAAATAGCAAAATAAACTGCCATCCAAATGAAACAACGTTCTTAAAACTGGAGTAACTGATATTTCATGTGACAGTGGAGAATTTGTAACTGATACTTTTCAAAGATAATGTGCAATGACCATCGCGTCTGACAATTCAGAATGTAACATTTTATACCGCGCAAGTCAGGATTTATGTATCGTGTTTTTCAATTTGTTTACAAATAACTTCTTCCGAATAAAGTATAGGCTACTTTTTTCGCTAAAAATTGAAAAACCCGACTATTGTCTTACAACGTGTAACATATAACTCAGTGAGTTGGTAAATGTGATTCGGTGTTATTATTCAATTATTCCTTATGTTAACAAAGTACTAAACACTTTTAAATGTTTATAAACTTATTTATGTTTGCTGAGGACGGGCGTTTCGGGAGATATGTCCCATTGTCAACTCAGACCGTACTATAGGCAAGTTTATAAACATTTAAAAGTGTTCAGTGACAACTAGTAGCTCACGTGAAGATGGAATCAACAAATTACAAGTGTTTAGTGATAACTAGTAGCTCACGTGAAGATGGAATCAATAAATTACAAGTGTTTAGTGATAACTAGTAGCTCACGTGAAGATGGAATCAATAAATTACAAGTGTTTAGTGATAACTAGTAGCTCACGTGAAGATGGAATCAATAAATTACAAGTGTTTAGTGATAACTAGTAGCTCACGTGAAGATGGAATCAATAAATTACAAGTGTTTAGTGATAAATAGTAGCTCACGTGAAGATGGAATCAACAAATTACAAGTGTTTAGTGACAACTAGTAGCTCACGTGAAGATGGAATCAACAAATTACAAGTGTTTAGTGACAACTAGTAGCTCACGTGAAGATGGAATCAACAAATTACAAGTGTTTAGTGACAACTAGTAGCTCACGTGAAGATGGAATCAACAAATTACAAGTGTTTAGTGACAACTAGTAGCTCACGTGAAGATGGAATCAACAAATTATAAGTGTTTAGTGACAATTAGTAGCTCACGTGAAGATGGAATCAACAAATTACAAGTGTTTAGTGACAACTAGTAGCTCACGTGAAGATGGAATCAACAAATTACAAGTGTTTAGTGACAACTAGTAGCTCACGTGAAGATGGAATCAACAAATTACAAGTGTTTAGTGACAACTAGTAGCTCACGTGAAGATGGAATCAACAAATTACAAGTGTTTAGTGACAACTAGTAGCTCACGTGAAGATGGAATCAACAAATTACAAGTGTTTAGTGACAACTAGTAGCTCACGTGAAGATGGAATCAACAAATTACAAGTGTTTAGTGACAACTAGTAGCTCACGTGAAGATGGAATCAACAAATTATAAGTGTTTAGTGACAACTAGTAGCTCACGTGAAGATGGAATCAACAAATTACAAGTGTTTAGTGACAACTAGTAGCTCACGTGAAGATGGAATCAACAAATTACAAGTGTTTAGTGACAACTAGTAGCTCACGTGAAGATGGAATCAACAAATTACAAGTGTTTAGTGACAACTAGTAGCTCACGTGAAGATGGAATCAACAAATTACAAGTGTTTAGTGACAACTAGTAGCTCACGTGAAGATGAAATCAACAAATTACAAGTGTTTAGTGACAACTAGTAGCTCACGTGAAGATGGAATCAACAAATTACAAGTGTTTAGTGACAACTAGTAGCTCACGTGAAGATGAAATCAACAAATTACAAGTGTTTAGTGACAACTAGTAGCTCACGTGAAGATGGAATCAACAAATTACAAGTGTTTAGTGACAACTAGTAGCTCACGTGAAGATGGAATCAACAAATTACAAGTGTTTAGTGACAACTAGTAGCTCACGTGAAGATGGAATCAACAAATTACAAGTGTTTAGTGACAACTAGTAGCTCACGTGAAGATGAAATCAACAAATTACAAGTGTTTAGTGACAACTAGTAGCTCACGTGAAGATGGAATCAACAAATTACAAGTGTTTAGTGACAACTAGTAGCTCACGTGAAGATGGAATCAACAAATTACAAGTGTTTAGTGACAACTAGTAGCTCACGTGAAGATGAAATCAACAAATTACAAGTGTTTAGTGACAACTAGTAGCTCACGTGAAGATGGAATCAACAAATTACAAGTGTTTAGTGACAACTAGTAGCTCACGTGAAAATGGAATCAACAAATTACAAGTGTTTAGTGACAACTAGTAGCTCACGTGAAGATGGAATCAATAAATAATAATATATAAATAAAAATACTAAAGTTTTGGCGCACGGAAAAATGTATTAAATTTTATATTGTGGTTTTCATAATGAGGGAATATTAAGTGATATTGACGAGGAAAGTTTATCTGGCTTAAAGTCCTCTAGCTGTTCTGCAACGATGTAGGCCTATCGTCGTGTTATATTTTGCCAGAAAGTTACACAACTATGTATCGTCGCGTAATGATTTGGGCGCATCGTCATTTTATCGTTAAATAAGCCAAACTACGTAGGCTAGCAGTTGGTATAAAATTAAATTCGCTCCTTGAAAAAATGAGTGATTTTATTACGTTTCTGTAGGGTATAGCCTATTACTCGCTTTAAAACATTGCGTGATGTTTTAACAGTTAAGTTACTGTTAAGTATTCTTACAGGACATATTTTGTTAAAATTACATAAACGTTTTAGGATATGTTCACAACTATACGTGTCTTATTATACTCTTCAGTCAATACAAAAAAATAAATGATTCAACTTACGTTTTAGGCCTATATCTCAAACCTAAAAAAATTAATAAAATATAAATAAATAACATTTAGGCTTATACTTGGTAATTTTCTGTACTGGTTTGAACTATTTTTTTTTGTTTTGTTTTAACCCATTGGCATACTTCATTTTTTAGTAAAACACGAAAAATGCTGAGGTATACTGAACCAGAAAGGCAAAGGAGAAGAACAAAAAGAAACATAATTCTCATGAGAGTGGGTCATGTTCACGCTACACTAGTGGTGACTAGTAAGCTTGAAAATTAACAATTATGAGTTGTTTTTTCAACAAAGACTGTAAGATTCCGCTAGAATATTTTTTCACTTTAGAAGCTCCGAACTTAGATATTCGGGTAGCCGAGGTCTTTGTACGAATCGAAGCCCGTTTAAACCAATACAAAACATTACGTCAGCGTTGTAAGAACGTGTGATAAAACATTTAATATAAACAAAACATTTTTAAAGTTAACTCCTACTTAGGTCAACAAAGAACAGTTTTATTTGAGTTACTTTTTATAAAATAATTACATTTAATATAATAAAAGGTAAAATAACCTTTGCGATGAAACAACTGTTCTACCACATAACCTATAAGATAAAATCAGTTGTTTTATAAATCATATGTTATTGATTATCGACAAATTTTATTCCAGTAACTTTTTATTAAACAATTACAAGCAATATAAATATGTAGCATTTATAGTTTACATATCTAAGAATCACAAAATTAAAGCGAAATTAAGTATTAAAAATAAAATAATTAGGTTTAATTAATTAATTAATATTTGAGAAACCTGTATTAGTATCTAGTTCCATCCCCTAGAAGTTTAAAAAATGTTTGAACATGAGTGGAAAAATAGAAGATATTTTATTAACGATTGAAAATTTGAACAAGATATATATATATATATATATATATATATATATATATATATATATATATATATATATGAAGTTAATATATTACTATGTAAGTAATTTTATCCACCATTAAGTGCAATAATTTTACCTTGAGTGATGAGGCACCTTTCGGTCGTTGACCATTGTCGAATCACTGATGTTTCTCTGCTCAGTGATTCGACAATGGTCAACGACCGAAAGGTGCCTCATCACTCAAGGTAAAATTATTGCACTTAATGGTGGATAAAATTACTTACATAGTAATATATTAACTTCATAAAGTCAGTGCAACGGAAAAACAATGGATAATGTTAAATATCAAGAATATATATATATATATATATATATATATATATATATATATATATATAGAGAGAGAGAGAGAGAGAGAGAGAGAGAGAGAGAGAGAAGATAGGCCTATATATAGGGAGAGTGTGAACTAATAGCAGTAATTAAAAATAAAGAAAAATATATCATAAGCGAGTCATAGGTTTTAGATTTTATTTTAAAACACTTGGTATAAATTAGTCGTACTTGGTTTTATGTATGATGTAAAAAGGTTTTTAATAAGATATTTTAACTGTATTATCTTTTACAAGTGGTTTTTTATTCTAATTCTTAAATTTGAAATTAGTTTAAATTTGACATAGCCTATGTTTTTAACATTTGTCTGTGCCATTGCGACATAATGCACTATTTTAAGGAAAAAATACATTAGGGGTTATAAGATAGGCTAATCTTGTTATTGTACAATTAAAGCCCTTCAGGAAACCGTGTTGTATTTGTTGTAACGTCACGCCTACTTCCTACTAAGCCATAAGACCCGGGATCGATCCTTGCAGAGGGAGACACGGTTTTTTACATAATGTTACTCACGTGAACATATACATTTTTAAAAAACGTAATTATACTTGTTTGTATTATCTTGGCAAAAAACCACTACTTACTGATTTTTATCCAACATGATACAAACAAGTGTAATTTCTATAAAAACCTCAAGATGTACAACACAAGAACTGCAAGTTTAAAAAAGAACGCGTTTTATAAAGTTTATATATGACTGCATTGAATAGAGTTTCTTGTTTTAAAGGTTCCCTTAAACTCTACTACAAAGTTACTATCAAGTTCTCTCTCTCTCTCTCTCTCTCTCTCTCTATTATATATATATATATATATATATATATATATATATAAATACCTATATCGATTGAAGTAGGCCTATATATATTTTTTATTGTGTTCAAACTTCAATCGTTAATAAAATACTTTTTATTCATCCACTCAAGTTCAAATACATTTTATAAAACTTGTAATGGGTGACACTTTATGATAATATTGTTTTTCCAAACAATAATTCAAATTAGTTAATTAATTTTCATAATTATTTTCGCTTTTACTTTGCCATTTAATATTATGCTTTTGTCATATGTAGGCTATGTACATATTTATATTATATGTAATTATTTAATAAAAAGTTACTAAAGTAAAATGTTTCTTTTTTAACCTAATTGACTTGATTTTTTTTCCATTCACTTGTTTAATGTAACTCGAAAAATAGTTTGCCAAGACGTATTGATAAACACTGAAAATTAATAAATTATTTTTTAAATTGCTCAATAATTTTTAAATATTTTTTACATAAAACGTTTCTTTGGAAAATATATTCCTGTGATGTTGGGTTTAGTTTTTTTCTGTACATGTTAGTAATTTATTTTCTCTTCTGGCGAAAGATATTGTGTCTAACGAGTATTTCTTGTGATGACTGAGAACTGTGTTCTTCTAAAACGGGTCGGTTTATTTTACAAAACTACCCTATTTTTTCAAATTATAAAAAACCTAATACTTAATCCCAATCCCTATTCCTGTTGTACTTACTAAAGCACCTATGATTGGCCTAAGCTTCTCGTGCAGAACTGCCGACTACTTGTGTCACTGCAATCTTTAGACTACAGTAGCTTACAAGGCTGACCGTAGTTTGACCTTAATGTCTTTTTTACTTTACGTTTACTTTACGGTCTTACTTTATGTTTTTACTTTACATTTATTTTACGTTTTTACTTCACGTTTTTTTCTAAAAACGTTTTAAAAAAATTACTTATAGCTTATAACACACGCGTTTAAGAAAAAAAATAGACAAAATTGTTAACCTTTTTTGTTCTAATACAAGGAGCTCACATTCACACGAACGCTCGTGCATAAAATTAAATTTGTATTATATAGGTCCTATACAAAAGTATAGGCATATTCATTGAAATTATATTAGTTATTTAGAATTTTATGCACATAGTTTTAACATTGGATTAATGTTTTGAGAATTTTCTACCATTTTAGTCCAGCTAAAACTCATAAAATAATTTTTTTAAATTTTAATAATTTTTTATTTAATCAAAAGTAGGAGCACTTTCGAGTAAACACAATATTGTTTACGTACTCACTGAGTTATTGAAATAACTCCTAATGGACTCTCACTATTGTAACACCTTAGGTCCTTCGTTCTTAAACAAATGTTTAACATTTATAAACAAACAGCTGTTGTATTGACATAACCCTTGCTACTGGTTTACAAGAAAGATTAATTCTAAAACACATTGTATAATGACCTTAACAAAATAGTCCCGATTAGTTTTGTTTTGTCAATGATTTTATAACAAATTTTTCACTAACGCTGGATGCCGTATTATAAAACTGACTTGATCGACTGACAAAAATTTTTGGTTTAAATATTCCTTGTTGCTTACAAACAATTTTTTATTGTTTTTACAACTGTTGATTTACTATAAATTTGCATAATTTTGTAATTTAATTTTTTTTTAAATCTTACATAGAATAATAAAATATTATTTTCTCCCAGTAAATAAACAATTAATTTGGCACACAAGCAAAAATAAATACAGACATATTATCTAGTTCTCTTGTCCCATAAAATGTGTATATAATTAATTTTAATTAATAACGAAACCAATAGATTTATTTCTAAGTTGTGCATATATTAATGAGTATATATAATTTACCGTATAAATACGTAACGAGTATATAGGCGGTGCGTACTTGCCATCATAGCGTAGATATGTTGCATGTTAGGCTACACTAAAGACACCAAAACTCCATAATCACTAAACAGTTCACTTGGCACTGAGGGATGCTAGGCCTAGTCTAGTTAGCGACTGAGGGTATCTCGCTGTGAAGACTCGCCGGATCGGAGGCGGGGCTTTGGGCGGAGTCAAGCTTCCCCTCACACAGCATCCCCTCCCTCCTCGCTGTACCGCCGAGATCCCACGCTCACATTTACATCGCAGATCCGATATCGACTGCATCTACCTGGACCCGGCAAGGACTCTCTTCACTTTGGCAAAATTGAAGTCAGCTTTTTTGCTACATTTGTGCTCTTTGAAATAGAAAACTTAATTTTTGCGCTTTGATTATAAAACTTCATAGTTTGTAAAACACTTTAGCCTGTGCAAGCTGTTACTTCTACTAAACTTGAATAACATTATATTTTTATTTTAATGATTTCAAAATAACGTGAACTGTTGTATTTAAATTTTAATTTAATTCTAATTATTCTATATTAATTCTGTTCTTTAATTAACAGTTCTATTAAAAATAGTTAAAATGAATCTAAGCTAAAACTTGGGCCATCGTCTTCTCTAGCCCTTTCTCCCCCCTCTCTCTACTTTCCGTTTTATGTATCCCTCAACTTTTAATTTCAATAAAAGCATTATTTCTCTTTTTTTAACGATTCATTTATATTCCAAACAGCTCTGACAGTGTCTCGCGTCACCACCCACGGTCAATCAACACGATCCTTCCCTTAAGTTTGAACAAAAACGATTTTTGAACTTTCATTAAATAATAACAAACCCATACTTTCCCTCTTTTAATATCTTTAAAACGCTTTTCTTGAGACATTAACATTTCTATTGTTTCGTTTTATTTTTTTAAATTTGCATTATCATTGTCAGAGTTTATTGTCGTATTAATTCCTCTTTAAAGCTTCGTTCCGTGTTCCTCCTAAACATTCATTCGCGCATCCAAATCTTCCTCCAGTTGATCCTTGTGCCTCAGTCCAGCGGTTTTGCATTTCACAAATCTTCTTTTATTCTTTGGACATTTCTGGACTTCGTTTCACCTTTAAATGCTTTAATCCCCGCAGAACACGGAGTTCTAATCTTTCCATTAAATCAGTCGTGCTCTATATTTCCCAATATACAAATATTTATTCAATTTTTAAGCAGGACACTCGAAGAAAAAACATTTACTGGAGATTTGAATGTGGCAACAGGGAAGAAATATGTTCGGACACGCTAAAGTGTAACTGACCTTTTTCTCGCGAACTGTATCCAAGAAACCGAACTTTATCAAAGACGACAATTACACCTGTTACGGCCGCGTAAGCTATATTCTACGTTGCAGGACGTATTTGAACTGTCAAGACAAATATTCGGCGTCACAATAGATGAGAATGGGGAATCTATAAACCTCCACAGCTCGGTGCGCTACTATCATTATAGACACTTGTAGTGTTTTAGAATGAATTAGTTTAAGGTTAGCGATGTAAGACCTGGGAAAATTCGCTATGCCTGTATTCATTAGAGATGTCAGAAAAAACTTAGGCGAGACTTAATTGTTATAGGGTATAAATCTTGATGCTGATCTAGTTAGCACTGGAATCGTGTGACTAAATCAGATAAGCCTACTTCGTAAAGTCTAATTTTAGGCTGCAAAAATTACTGATTTCATTTTTGGATGTATAAAACTTTTTATCTTTAAAATAAATTAAATTTCTAATTACAGAAACTAAATGTAACAATATTTCCCAAGCAACGAACAGTTTGCATTCATCCTACGGGATTGATTCCTGTACCTGCATTTTAAATCTTCCTACACGACACAACCCTACTCCTTGAGGGCCTCGCTGTTACACCATCAGAGAATAGGTCACGTCCAGCTTTATACAAGTTTAGATTTACCCCAACTGAAGTCTATCCAGTGATCCTTTTTGTCTTTAAACTTAAATATATTTAATCACCTTCCCATATCACCACCCGCCTATACAATTTGTTTTTCGGGCAAGAACTGTTTATCTGCTATAAAAGTAAGCCCTGCCTCTAACACCGACAGAGAATAGGTTCACTCGCCAGTATGTGACTGACCACGCGACTTTCACCTCAGAACGGAAGAGTTTAATGTTCTCACCTTAGATCTAAATATATTCTCAAACTTTTCTGTATCTCTCCTAGGCTGTTATTAACCTGGCTGCTGCTTGTGCTGTGTGCAGTAATCCTTCACCGTTCCTAGCAGTTTTGCACTTGGCACTTTTTGCATGTCCTTCGTCTAGCGGAACAGACTGTGGACTGCATACGTCCTAATAAGCATCCAGAATATCTGTGCATAAATCCTATACAAACGTAGAATATCAGTGAGTAAATCATAGGGGAAACGTAGAATACCTGTTGATAAATCCTAGCAGTTTTGCACTTGGCACGTTTTGCATGTCCTTCGTCTAGCGGAACTGGCTGTGGAATGCATACGTCCTAGTAAACACAAAGAATATCTGTCCATAAATCCTATACAAACGTAGAATATCAGTGAGTAAATCCTAGCAGAAGCATAGAATGCCTGTGAATAAATCCTAGCAGAAACATAGAATATATGTGAACAAATCCTATCAAAAACGTAGAATATTTGTGAAGAAATCCTACCAGAAATGTAAATATCAGTGAATAAATCCTAGTAATACCGTAGAATATCAGTGAACGAATCTTATAAGAACCGTAGAATACCGGTTTAAAAAATCCTAGCAGAAGTGTAGTTTACCTGTGGATAAATCCTAGCATAATTGTGGAATATCTGTAAAATCATCTAAGCAATAACGCAGAATATATGGGAATGAATCCTATCACGACTTAAAACATCAGAAAATAAATCCTAGTACAAGCGTAGAATTTGATCTTAGCACAAACGTAGAATGCTGGCTATGTGGAATAGGCCCTAATCTTAGCAGAATTTAGAATATGTGTGAATAAATCCGAACAAAGTCATATAGGCCATTATATATCTGTGAATAAATCCTAACAGAAACATATAGACCCTTATCTGTGAATAAACCCTAACAGATTCTTAGAAAATCTTTGAATAAATTCTAGCAGAAGTGTATTATGCCTTTATCCGTGAAATCATCTTAGCACAAACATAGAATATCTGTGAATAAATCCTAAAAAAACATAGAGGCTATATCTGTGAATAAATCCTAACAGATTCGTAGAAAGTCTGTGAATAAATCCTAGCAGAAGCATAGAATATTTTTGAATAAATCCTTGATGAAACGTTGGCCTAAATATGTGTTAATAAATGCTAGCAGAAACCTCGAATTTCTGTAAATAAATCCTAGCTGAAACATCGATTGCTTGTGAATAAATCATTCAGAAAAGTAGAAGTAGAAGTAGAAGTAGTTTAGTCAACTCAACTGATATCCTTAAAATCTAAAACACAGTATAGCCTAATAAACGATTTTTAATTTTCCAGCCCCTTAGTGGAGGTGGACTTTATCTCGATTATTTCGCGCGCGGTTGAAAGCAATGGTCTCAAGCCCGACAGGATTGTTTGCAATCGCGCTTTAAAAGATCACATCCATTGCTTCTTTGTCCGAAATAACAAACTAGATAAGCCCTTTGTAAAGTGCGCCTTGCCAAGGGCCGACTTCGATTCGATTCAGTTTAATGTCAAATAAAAGGAAATGAAGGTAGAATCGGATAGAGTGAAATATCTGGCTTGAGGATTGACCCTCTTGCGGGAGGAGTTGGCAAGTGTAAAGTTTTTTTATCTTTCTCCTTATTTTAAAGCAGGCAACCAATCTCCCCGGTTTTCCGCCCCTCTTTGACAGACCACCCTCCGCCGAACATCTGAACGCTTAATCTTTCAATTTGGTGTCAGATTGAATTCGTTTTAAAGGAATAACTAGGGCGTCGATTGCGTGGAAATGGACTTTATTGTTTCAAAAATAGATTTCTTCTTCTCTTGGCTTCATTCTTGGCGCACCGTTACGTCGGTTTTATTGCGACCTGGATTACATTGAGTCCGTAACGGACGTAAATACAGTTCGATTGAAGGAACTGGTGTAGATGAAAAATAGCAATATTCCTTCTTGTACGCATGCGCACAACTGCTTCGCTTAGGCCTTGCAGTGCATAGAAAGATAATGTAAATAACGCAAACAGCCACGGTGAAATCTATCCTCGTATACCCACCTCTGGAAGTTATATGCCACTTCTGGTCAGGGACATCCGGGTACAACCAGCAACACTTGGGACGAGTTGAAGGAGTTCTAGGATCTTCTTAAGTATGCAGCTGTGTATTGTAAACACATTGATCCCGGTCATACTTTATCCACGCTTTGGCTAAGTGGTAGACAAAATGTGTTTATATTGTTTAGGCCTGTTTAAAATCCGCTAAGACGTTGAAAATATTTGTTTTAATGTTTTTAAAACTAACATTACATAATTGTTGTTAGGGGGAATGATGAGTACTAAGTGGCAGCGACACTGTGACCAGCACTAGGTTTCAGCCTCTCCCTATTACTCTAGGAGTACCTCTACCTCCCTACTTTACCTCCTTGCCAAATAGCCTCTCCCTATTACTCTAGGAGTACCTCTACCTCCCTACTTTACCTCCTTGCCAAATAGCCTCTCCCTATTACTCTAGGAGTACCTCTACCTCCCTACTTTACCTCCTTGCCAAAAAGCCTCTCCCTATTACTCTAGGAGTACCTCTACCTCCCTACTTTACCTCCTTGCCAAATAGCCTCTCCCTATTACTCTAGGAGTACCTCTACCTCCCTACTTTGCCTCCTTGCGAAATAGCCTCTCCCTATTACTCTAGGAGTACCTCTACCTCCCTACTTTACCTCCTTGCCAAATAGCCTCTCCCTATTACTCTAGGAGTACCTCTACCTCCCTACTTTGCCTCCTTGTCAAATAGCC